>CAWUFW010013045.1:0-500946 GCA_963921515.1 Calotriton arnoldi
TGGCGGGCGGAAGCACAACCGCCGTGCTGGCGGATGCAAAACCACCAGTTACCGCCGGCACGCAGCAGTCCACACGCCCGCCCAATCACGATGCGAAAAGCAGGCCAAACACCGCCGGCAAGCCAGCAACACCGTCCGCCATCAAAGTGCGCCCGCACACGTAGCGGCGCAGCACAACTGACACACACCGTCCGACCAAACACGCCCCGCCCGGCGCATAAATTACGATGCCGCAAACAAACGGCTCCCACGGCAAAGAGACACCGCACGTGAAAGAGAGGCGGAAACACGGACGCAGAGCACGGACAACGAAGAAGCGGCACCCCGGGCATGAATCCAGCACTGCAGGCCCTTCCCATGCTTCTGCTGATGCACCACCAAGGACGCAACGTACCGCGGAGACGCAGGTAGGCACACACACAACAAGTGCACGCAAACAGCGCACACAGTGCAAGGGCGGATAAAGCGGACAACCCCCACCAGCGCGTGCACACTACACATCCACCATTGCATCCACATATGACACACAGGCCAAATCCTAACATCGCGGAACACATGTGTACACACCACCTGGGACTAGAAACCAACCACCCCGTCACGGCCCCAAAGCGCCGATGACGCCGCCACACATGCGCACAACGCAGAGGCCAACCGCAGCGCCATGCATGCGTCGCACACAGACACAGGGACACAACCAAGCAGCACACACATCAGCCCCACCCCGAACGCACATGACACGTGACAGGCCGGCCACAGACATGTCCCCAACGCCCAATTCACGGACAACACCCAACGCCACACAACCGACGCACACATGTCAGTGAAGACACGCAACAGCAGGACACACCCCAGTGTAACAAACATGGCGTAGCACACAGCGGCGGCAACACCAACTAGGAGAAGCAGGGCTCCTTCGGGAAGAGGAACGCCAGTACCACACTGAAAAACCCATACCACCCTGCACATATGAACAAGACACATGAAACGGAACACCAAAGAGCCCGGGACCGACAACAGGTGGCCCAAGAATTACATCCACACACAAGGCCCAACGCAGAGCGGAAAGGCAGCCTGCCGCCCACACAAGGGAGAGCAGACAGCACTGAATGACCTTCCATTCCAACTCCGAAACCACAGCCCTACGACAGAAGCCGGTGAATACAGCCATTGTCCAAGAATAGACCAACACAGGCATGCCGAGGAGACCGACCACACGGCAGATAGCGCATATCACAGAAGCACACAACGGACGGGGAAGAAAGAAGAAAAGACTCCCCATGTCGGCCACATGCAAGTTAATTGGAAGGAGTCACACAGCACTGACCTTGAACTGTCTGAGAAGCATGTGGGAAGAGGGCCCGTGTCCTCCAAACAAGCCAACAGAACACAAGTCCTGTCTCCCCACGACTACACAGAGCTCACAGCAACCCCGGAGCGTGCACATTGCAGACTGCACACACAGCCGGAGCACGCCACCTCTACGAACCGCTGCGAAATGGCAACCGCAACACACCTACCCAACTACGCCCGAACAGCTCAAGCTGTACCAAACCAACACGATACATACATTGGGATGCGATCTCCTGTCCCTGCTGAACGTAAGTTACCGACTGACTTACCGCATCACATTGTTCAGCTGCGCCATGCCCGTCTTCTACTGTCGGAGGTGTCCCTACCAGCATCCCGTCGAGATATGCCTCTCCAACCCGGCATGTCTGAAGGCGGACCTGCTACCACTACTCCTCCCTCTGGACGCACACGACAGGGCCTGCTCTGCCTATGGGGGCATGGCGTATGTGGCCAACATCGCACGCGCACTGAAATGGAACCACTGTGCCTCCACACGACGGATCATCGAGAACAGCTACATCGAATGTCACCCAGCATGCCCCATCATGGTCCTCCAAGGGACAACCTACGAACAACACCTTGACAGCCACCATCCGCTTCATTGGCTGGCAAACATGTACACCACCAATGACATGGAAGCCCTGCTGGACGGCATCGCATACCTGACAACCTGTAAATACGTCGGACCACAACGCAGGTTCCCCGAGTGACCTATGAAGTCCAACCCCGCACCCATGCTCAGCTTCCGCACGGACTGGCCAGTCACCACCACAACAGCCATACCAAACGACCGGCAACTGTAACCACACCATCAACGACATCGCCATGACATCGGATATGACCGGGACATGCACACTGTTCCCCATCACATCCAGGAACACCGCATGCATCGTGGGAGGCAGTGGCATGGGCTCTGTGCATCGCACCCACATGGACGGAACTGCACGAACAACCAGGACACGACATGGATCCAGCGCACATGGACACACACACCGCTCAGTGGACATGAATAGGTCGCCTGGAGTCTGTGGGTGCTGCACCCCTCCCACCCCCGCCCCGGGAATCCCATACCAGGACCTTTGCATGGACGACAAGTGCATACAACAACAACACGACCCCAGTGACTGTGACATGTCCAGTAACCACCACAGTGCAACAACAAGTGGCACGCCGCTGCATGCACGCAAGCACATGCCCTGATGTCAACTCACATGCACGCGTGCATGAGGAACAACCGCAGCAAACCTGTCACATGGAACTGAGATGGACTGTGCCCATGATGCCGAGCGGTCTGGTAGGCTACATGTATACCGTCTGTGTCAAAGTCCGCAGCTCCGCAGCTATACGTAAATGTACATTAGCACAGCCTTGGCCAAGCAGATGTAACCCCACACCCTATCCCATTTGTTATCATGCTCAGTATATCCTCAACATGTATTCCGCTGCCAGTAGTGTCCACTATACTGCATCACAGAGGACAGAAGACTCAATATAATGTTTGAAACCAGAACTGTCTCCGCTGACTCATTTCACAAGTACGAATGAGAGAGGATGAGAGTATGTGAAGTACACGGCAGTCGTGACATGACCATGTAGTCCACTGGTATTGGATGTCAACGCAAATGAGTAGCACTACTGTGGAAGACACACATGTGTCGTGTGAAGTCGTATGGACGCAGTGCTCAGGTGGGTGGGTGCGACGGGTAGATGCGCACATGCCAAGTTGGAGCACGCCGTGTTGGGAGGGGTCATGAACAGTACACCACCGCTTCCCTGGGCATTGTGAGAGGACACCTGTCGGGGGAGTGAACACGTGTGTGCACAGCAGCCGGGCACACGTACAAAGCGGTACCAGGCGCACCTCAGCCCACCCTCTGTGGACAAGCTGGATCCTGTTGTGCGCCCGCCATGCCCCTTGACAAGGCACACACAGCCCCAGTCGACCAGGTGTAACCCCAACATAGTCAATCCGCACAGGCGATACAGGGCACGGGATGGCAGTGGAGCATGGTGTGTGAGAGGTCTCCTCGCGCTCCTCCTGGTCATATCACGCAGGCAATAGAACCTCAACGTCTAGCATGGCACAAGTCAAATGGAAGTGTAGGGGACGCACCACAGCACGAGCAGCACTGACGTCACGGGAGGTGGCTCGCACCATCCCATCCATTGTCCATCATACCAACCACGCCACATGCCATTGCGACTAAGTGCAAGCGCGTGCGCCACCACCCCCGAGCCCTCCCCAGAGAGGCCAAAGAGTGAATGTGTGGGCCAACAGCCACAGACGGACGCGGCCTGGCCGCAAGGGCAGCCACAGCCACTGGGTGTCGCAGGTGGCGGATCCGGAAGGCGAAGACTGTGATGCATAGTCCATGCAGGCCGGGTCTCCATTTGGGGCACCACGCAGGTGGACGGCGTCCCGCCACACATCATACCCTGAGACAGCCCACTCGTGCAACTGGACCCACACATACACTCCTTGCCCTCTCTGGTGCGAGCTTGGGGCTGCCTGTGCAAGCGCTAGCCTCGCAGGTGAGCATGCATATTGGGGGGCGAGGGGAGGACATGAGGGCTGGGGCGATGATGACTGTATCACTGTCAGTTAGTACAAGGGATGACCCAGATGTGGAAAGGAAGAGACGTGTCCCGTGTGTACTGCAACTAGTCGCCAATCCAACTACCCCCCATGTCCGGAATGTAAGCCCGCACCTAGGCCCGCCCATCCGCCACATCGAACATACCACCAGCACGACAACCTTCCCATTCGAAACACTGACTGGGGGTGGCGACCAGTGAACAATCATGTGTAGCCTACCCACGCGTACATGTGGGCCCTCCATGATCCATGTCACCTGCGGCAAAGACATGACATGCGCAATGAGGGAAGTGAGGAGAGCGGCCCGCCCCACGCGCAGAAGGTGCATCAGCTCCACAGACCCAGCAGCGAGTCCAGCAGGGGTCACATGTGCAGGGGCAGCTGTGCCTGGTGTGAAGGCACATGCATATAGACAGCACATCGACCAATGTGTAGTCTGCCCACATCCACAGTCCATCATCATGCGGACATAGGAATTGAACACAGGGCAACACATCTTAGTTGGTGCACCCACCGTGACCAACAATGCGCAATCATCGACGTACCCGCCCTGTGCATGGCCCCCCACCCAACGGAGGCACATCCAGTGCCACCATCCCACACACACAAGCCTTCCACGGAACATGCTGTGTCCAATGGTCAGTACAGAGTCAGCGCCCATCTGGTGGATCCTGAACAGGAGACACATGCACACACATGCCAGCTCCCACTATGTACGTCTGCCACCTTGCACGTGCAATGCAACCTCTCACCTGTGACGTGTGACTGCAAGCACACAGCCGTCTTGGCATGGGGCTGTCAATGTGGACACCAGTCAATGTTTCGGGAGCTGTGATCCGTACAGTGCTGTACATAGGGTGCAGTGCTGACACCTACTACTGTCTCATATCCCCTCGTGCCACAGGTCCCACTTGTATTGGCCGCTCAGCCCGTGCCCACATCGTCGTCGTCGTGTGCCATACTCATCCAGCCTCGGAAGCAGTTCCATGCTCAGCAGACACTCATGTTGCCGTGGCGTTGCCGCTTGACGGATATGCAGTCAGTCCCCATCAGCACGCCCGCAAGTCATTGGGGCCTAGATCCCCATGTGCATGCACATGGCAGTGGTATGTCTCACTTACCATTGCCATTGTTGGGAGACCTGTGTAAGTGTATTGTGGCCGTGCCGCCCCAGCTTGACAGCTGGGCTGTGGCTCATGTGCTTGCTCAGTCATGTCAGTGATGTGTATGCGAAATTGCTATGTGCCGTGTTGCTTTGACATGTGTCCTCTGCCATTTAACCCAGGCGGAGACCGAACATTGACCGCCCATACCAATTGCTGGCGGACATGGACGATACAGAGGTAATCAGGAAGTTTCGGCTGGACAGGCCAACTCTGCATCGACTGTGTGCCATGTTAGAGCCCCATCTCCGTCCCCGCAGGGTGTATCCGACTGCTGTCACCCCCACGGCTAAGGTGATGGCCGCCATGCATTTCTTCGCCACTGGGTCATTCCAGCACACAGTGGGCAGTGGAGGAGGGATGTCCCAGCCCATGTTCAGCAAGGTGCTGAGGGATGTACTGGCAGCCATGATGCTGTACCGGAACAGGTACATCAGATTCCCCAGGGCTCGTGAATTGGCGGCAGTGAAGGGTGCATTCTATGCCCTTGGCAGAATCCCACACGTCGTGGGAGCCATTGACTGCACTCATGTTGGCCTTGTTCCACCACAGGCCACTGAGCACCTGTACCGCAACAGGAAGCACACGCACTCCCTGAATGTGCAAGTGGTGTGCCTTGCGGACATGGTGATCACCCACGTGTGTGCCAAGTTTCCAGGCTCGGCCCATGACGCACACATAATGCGCAACAGCATCTTGCCACGACTGATGGCCAATCTGCAACAGGATCGTGCCTGTATTGTCGGTGAGTATGTGGAGTGGTGTAGCGTGCTGGTTGTGCGATGCTGTCCCCTGTCCAGTTGGAATTGCAACGGTACTCTGTGTCCCTCACACCCAGGTGACTCTGCGTACCCGAATGGGGCATGGCTGCTCAGTCCATTGAGGAATCCTCGCACCCCAGCAGACGATCGCTACAATGAGGCACATGGGAGGACCAGACGTGTGGTCGAGCGTACCTTGGCCTCCTCAAGTCCAGGTTCAGGTGCCTGGACCGCACCGGGGGTGCACTGGCGTACTCCCCACAGAAGGTGTGCCAGATAGTGGTGGCGTGCTGCATGCTGCACAATCTGGCCATTCGGAAGCAGATCCCCCTCATTGTGGATGACGGAGATCAACCAGGGCCCCAGCCCGCAGACCAGGACAGCTCGAGTGAGGTGGACAGCGGAGAGGAGGAAGCTGGGAATGTGCGCCAGCAGCTCATCGCCCGCTACTTCACTTGACGGTGAGTGTCCATGTACGACGGATGATGTGTCTGTATCTGTGCAGGTGTGTGTGTGCTGTGTCAGGGTGGCCGTATGTTCACTGCGTGCAGTGTGTCAACGCTCCATGGCCAGGGTAGTATGCCACTGTTGGTGACTGTGGCATTGTGCCCTATTGCTCTGTGCGATGTGTGTACATTGCTTGTAGTTGTTGACATGTACTGTGTGATTGGTGTGTGACACACTCATTGAATGTGCTCCTGTTCTGTCTCCCACCCCTAGGTCCCTACAGGCCCTCCGGATTCCATTGCCATGCCACGCATCAGGTGCCTTTCCGCCCAAGGTGGCCGTTGTATTCCGTACAAATAAAACACAGGGCACAAACAGCAGTTAGTGAAAAAGGTGCATTTATTACAAACTGTGACATGTGATTGTGTGTAAGGTGATGACAAAAGTGGTGCGTGCAGTGACAATGAGCTGTCGGTCATGGCTGCGTGATGATCAGGGTGTACCCACTGGTTCTATGTCCATAGTCCAACACACACATGCCATCCAGCTGGCTGTGTGGAGTGGGATCGTAGAGCAAGTCAATGCAGTGGCTGGTCAAGGAAGGCTGGCGGAAGGCTGGCTGGCTGCCTCACTTGCGACTGGAGCGTGCGAAGTCCTCCCGGGAGATCTGTTTCCTCTTCGGACGGCCCCTTCCACGCTTGGGAGGGGGTGTGTGGTGGCGACCTGCTGGTGGTGGGTGAGGTGTGCTCACTGGCTGTGGACGCAGGGGAAGTGGACACTGCTGCCCGAGCCTGCGCCCTAGCAGGTGGTGGCGGAGGTGGTGTTGCTGGCCTTGCCTGTGACCCCACCGCCACCACCAGCTGGCCCATGAGGTCCACGAGTTGGTCCATACGGGACACGAATTGGCCCATATGGGCGTCCATGGACCTCAGCACCCCCAGCACCTCCCGCGTGTCAGTAGCAGACCTGGCCCATTGTCCTTGGGCCTCTTCATAGGCCCCAAGGACTCTGGCCATTTGAGGCAGGGCATGGCTCCCAGGGGAGGCTGGCGTTTCCCTGACCCTGCTCCTCCTACCAGTCCTGCTGCCACCGGCCTGCCCACTAGCCACATTGCACACCACGGTCCTCGCTGTGGCTCCCAGGGTGGATCCAGTCGGCCGGGCCACCACCTGCGCTGGGGCTGGTGCCAGCGAAGACGTGGTGGTGGTGGAGGCGGTGGTGGTCGGTGCGGCGATGGTGGCGGTTGCGGCAGTGGTAGTGGCCGCAATGACCGTGGGTGTGGCCGCAACGACAGTGGCAGCAGGGGACTGGGACTGTTCAGCATCCCTGGATGATGGGTTGGTGGGTAGGAGGGGTCCTGGGAGCGGCTGGGCCCTGCCACGCCAGATGGGCCAGCTTGGTGGTCCGTGTCCGAAGAGGAGGACAGATCCTCCAGATCCGTGTGTCCTCGTTGGGGGCTTGTAGGCTGGCTGTGCTGGCTGCTGTCTCCATCCCCAGCATCCAGCAGTTCGTCACCTGTGGAGAGAATGAGATTTGTTATTGTGTTGCACCTGGCGAAGTATGTATTAGTCGTCTGACATTGGCAGTTCGTGCAATCTCGTACATGGGTTTCCCGGAGGCGAGTGTGTGGCTGTGGCATCTGTAGTTGTGTGTGCTAGGCAATGGGACTGTGTGCTGTGCACATGTGGCATGGGACGGATTGGCCATGCCGATGGGTGTGTTGCTGTGCCCCTACTCATTGTGACTCTGGTGTATGCGGGCTCCTGGCCCATCCTGGGTCTGGTTTGTACTTTGCCTTTGGAGTTCATATGGAACGCTTAGGAACGCATATGGCAACATGGGGGCCATGCCCCAGATTCGCATTTGGGAGGGGATATGCTTTTGGGGTTCAAATGGAATGCTTAGGAACGCATATGGCAACATGGGGGCCATGCCCCAGATTCGCGTTTGGGAGGGGATATGCTTTTGGGGTTCAAATGGAACGCTTAGGAACGCATATGGCAACATGGGGGCCATGCCCCAGATTCGCGCTTGGGAGGGGATATGCTTTTGGGGTACATGCTGTGAGCCATGGGTGCCGAACGTGACATGTGTTGTGGCAGCATGACAGTGCATGGTCTGAGGTGTGTGCATGCCTGACATGCCCTGCATATTTGCTGTCTGTTGTGGTTACTGGACATGGCATTGGACGCATCGTTATGAGTGAGTGATAGTTGTGTGCCAGCCAACGTATTGCAGTTGTCCCATCTCCTTGGTGTGCGTGCTGCCCTGTGCCATGTGCATCACTGCAGTGCTCGGGGGGGTGTGGCCCATGTTGTGTGTTGTTGCTCACAGTGTGTCGTGCGCTTAATTGACTTCTGGCACATGGTTGGTCATGGGCATGTGTCTTAGCGTGACTGCTGTATGTGTGGCAGCTGTGCGGATGACATGCCTTTCATGAGACTGGGGCTGACGGATGGGATGGATGGTATGTTGTATGTGCATGGTGTGTCTGTGAGTTTGATGGGTTCAGTGGTGTTCGTGTGCATTTATGTTGTTCCGCTCTGTTGCGTCTAGTGTTGTTTGTCTTACATAGGCGTAGTTGTGGGGTGTGGGGTTGACAGGCAGTGGGGGCTACATGGACAGGACTTCAATGGTGTTTCGGTTGTGTGTGATGAGTTGCACAGTGGCTGCCGTGTGGGACTATATTCAGTGTGGCTTGTGCATGCAGACGTGGCTCCTTGGGTGTTGCTATGTCTGTGATGGGTCATGTGGGGTGTGAGTCTGTTGTTCATGTCCGTGTGCACATTGTTCACTTGTTCGTGATGGTGGGCGGTGCTGCGTGTTCGTCTGCTACGTGACATGTCCCATGTGTTGGTGGTGTTATGGTCCTCATGCCTCCAGTAATCCAGCCCTGTCCAGTTTCCCACCTGCAAGTTGTTCGTGCGTGCACTGTACTGGATGCCACATGGCTCTAAGCGGGGGTGCTCCATGTTGCAGGTCTGTGGGGGTGGGGGGTGTAGTGGGTCGTGGGGGTGGCTGTACACCCACTGACACCGATTGCTGTGGACCGTGATGTCTGCCTTTCGGCTGTCGTTGTAGCACTGCGGTGGCTGACACGTGGCTGTGGGGTGTGGGGGATGCTCCTCCTTGCTGTGCTGTGGGACTGGGGCCTGGTGTGTGTTGTACTTGGGCTGTCCACCGTCCCACCCACTGCACTTTGTGTTCCTGCCACTTACCTGTTACTTGTCGGTTAGTGCAGCTGTGGCGGACACATGGGTGTGGTGGGTGCTCGTTGTGGCGCTTCTGGCATATTTGGGGACCTGTTGGTGGTTACGTGGCTGGCTTAGTGTACACATGTCCCCACGCATCTTACAGTTGTTCGGTTTGGGCTGTGTGTGGTAGTGTCTGTTGCATGTGTGTGTGATGTGTTGTGTATTGTGTGCTGGACATGGGGGTGTTTGTCCCTGGGAGCTGTGGCATGGTAGTTGCGCATGTGAGTACATAGCGGTGTGCAGGTATACATTAGTTTGTACTTACCAGCCTCCACTCCTCTGCTAATCCGGCGAGGATCTCCGGATGGATTACGACTCGCACCTTCTCCTCCCACGCTTTGAAGGTCTTAAAGAGCGCGGGATTCCCTCCGCCAGTGACGGCAGCCAGCTCTCTGTTTTTGCCCTCCTTCTTCTTGACCAGGCTCTTTACGTCATTCCAACGTTTGTTTATTTCACCTCTGTTCCTGGGCAGGGTCCCGACTGCATTGACCTGGTCTACGATCCGGTTCCACATTCTGTTTCTGGTGGCTAGTGGTGTGTGCTGGACCATGTTCCCATAGATTTGTGGGTACACCTTGATGATCTCGTCGACCATGACCGTCAGCTCCATGGGCGTGAACTTGGGCATCCTTTGTGGTGCCATGGTGTTTGTGGTGCTGGTGCGGTGTGTGTTGTGTAATGTGCAGGGGGTTTGTGGTGCAGGTGTTTGGTGGTGGTGGTGGTGGTGGTTGTGATGTGTGCGTTTCTGTGGTGTGCTGCTGTCCTTGCTGTGTCACTGTGTCCTCTCCTCTCCTCTCTGGTTTGCAATGTAGCAAGGGGTTGTGGTCTGTGGGAGTGCTCCTTTTGTACTCACCTATGTGGGTGTGTCCTGATGGTCTGTTGTTTTCAGGTGTGTTGTGTCTGGTGTTCTGGCCTTTGTATTTTTTGTTTGTCCGGGGGGTGTTTTCGGGATGTGTACTGTGCTTGTGTATTTGTGCGTGCCTTGCTGTGTGGACTTGTTGGCCATGTTGTGTGCTATTGGTTTTGTGTGCGGATGGTTTCTGTGCAGGTACGTTGGCGCCATGGCTTCTGCCGTGTCGATTCTCATCGGCGTTGTTTGCGCTGGCGGGCGGTATATTTGTTGTTTTTCCGCGCTCATGGCGGTGCGATTGTAATCTCACGTGCCGTGTGTCGGGCGTGAGGGCGGGCGGTTTTGTGTTGTCGTAGCGTGTTTCCGTCCGTGGCGGGCGGTTTGACTCCGACTCGGACGATGGCGGGCGGTATTTTGTGTGATTTTTCCGCCGATGGCGGTTTTTGGTTTGTGTACTCATAATGGCGTGGTCGGTGTTCAGGCGGTGTGTGCGGGCGGATTTTTGCCGCTTCCATGCCTGGCGGATTCTTTTACGCCGGGTATCGTAATGGGCCCCTAAGCTATTTAAAGATATTTAAACTTAAATTTCCCACTCCAGTCAGTGCAACAGCAGGGAAAGTGTTGGATAGCAAAGGGGTAAAAATTACTATTCCCACTCCAGTGAGTGCAACAGTAGGGAGAGTGTTGGATAGCGTAGGGGTACAAATTACTATTCCGACTCCAGTGAGTGCAACAGTAGGGAAAGTGTTGGATTGCGGAGGGGTAACAATTAATATTATCACTACAGTCAGTTCAAAATTAAAAACAAACAAAATATTAACACAACAAAATTATTTAAAAAACAAAATAAATAAAAATATATATAAATATGTTAAAAACTAAAATACAAATATATTCAATATTACATTTTTAAAAAAACATAATGTTAAATACATGTGACAAATACCTACAAATATTATATTAAATAAAATACAAAATAATTTTCAAACAAATAAATATTTTAATTACAAATTATTTAGAAACAAAAACATTAAATATTACATAAATTTACTTTTTTATTTTCTACCCTATAATACCACACAATTCACAAACCACATTTACATTTTTTTTTAAATTTACTTTCATAATTAACATGATTGATTACCAATTAAAGAAATATTATTAGTTAAAAAACAAATTAAAACTCAGAACAATTAATTAACTTTTCACACTTTACCCCTATAATCCCCACAACGCACAGCTAAAATTAAACTGTAAAAAAATTAATTACAAAATTAAAACTTATTTTCAATTAAGAAACTAATAGTCTTTAACAACTAATTATAAAGTAAGTAAAATGAATTTACTCCCCTCCTTTTACCCCTATAAAAGTAAACCCCACACACAAAAAATATAAACAAACACCCTAATTAAATATTAATTAATTAATAATAATGATCAACTAATTATTAATTGATTAAACATAAATTACTTCCCACCCTTTATCCCTATAAACCCCACAGCCCACACCTAAAATTAATTACGCTATCTCCATATTTAATATTCAATCAATTAATTAATTAATATTAATTAACAACTAATTAATAATTAATTACAAATAAATCACTTCCCACCCTTTACCCCTATAAACCCCACAACCTGCACCTAAAATTAATTGCACAGTTTCCATAATTAAATTCCAATAAATAATTAATTTAAATTAACAACTAATTATTAATTGATCAAAAATTATTTCCCACCCTTTACCCCTATAAAACCCACAACCTGCACCTAAAAAAATTACACAATTACCATAATTAATTACCAATTGATTAATTAATATTAATTAACAACCAATTAATAATTAATTACAAATAAATTACTTCTCACAATTAACACTATAAAATCTCAATTAAATACATATTATTAAATAAAAAATATTCATTAATTTATTATAATTGAATTACTTCCCGCCCTATTCCCCTATAAACCCACAACCCACTACGGAACTAAAAAACGCAAAATTTAATTAAAATAAAATTGATAACTACAAAAAATGTAACACATATATTAAAAAACATAAACAATACTTATACAAAAACATACATTTAAAATATAAACTAAAATACATAACCAATTAAAAAATCGATATTTTAAACAACTATATTTTTGCAAACGATATTATTGACTTCTATATTTTTGAAAACGATATTTCTTACCTTAAATTCGATATTCTTGACCACAATATCCTTGCTGTCGATATTTCTGTGTCACGATATTTCCAACTCGATATTTGTGTAGGTCGACATTTCCAACTCGATATTCTGTCTGCATACCCCTGATGATTATGGCATGAGGGTAATGTGTGCACGTCAGTTTCTGTGCCTGCACGCGTGCTTAATAAGTGCTTTAACAAAGAAAGCCGATGGAAAGTGAGCTTGCCCCGTCAGGCATGTACCATGTACATTAGTGCACCGTGCCAAGTCACGTAATGAAAAGCACAGTGTGCGAATGATCAAACAATACACAGGTTAAGCACATGATTTGCACAAATGTCAAGCATCACACTAATCCACTCAATGAGTATAATAAGCTGTGTACTTTATGTAAGATGTTTCAAAATAGGTACAACTTCATATCTGTGTTTACCATAGCTATATATATATATAGTGTGAACAAGGCAGGGGATCCTGCCAAAATGTGTTACAGCCCTGATACTTGCCTAAAATAAAGCTTACTTTTGCTGAAACGTCGTCGTCGGAGTCTGGCTGGGTGACTGACCAAGCTGGAAGTGTTGGAGGATATATATATATATATATATATATATATATATATATATATATATATATATATATATATATATATTCACAGAAAAAACCATAGGTTTCAGGCACGTTATAGTTAGAAATTAGCATTTAAAAAACCTTAGAAATTCACTGAAAAAACCATAGGTTTCAGGGACGTTATAGTTAGTTGGACATTTCACTCGTACAAAACCATAGAAATTCGGCCGTTATAGTTAGTTCAGCTAACTATAACTCACGCCCCCGCAATGCACTGCTGATGACGTCACATATTACATCATTCATGACATGGTCAGTGACATCACTGATGACATCTCAAATGACATCACTGATGACATCACTGATGACATCATCCACGTGAAAATGTGATGCACCTCGTCACAATCTAATATAACCTTTGATACACCCACTGTTAAATACAGACTACCATTTTTGAAACCATCGACACACCAATACCAGTTACTACGTACGCACTCATTGATTCCTAGGTCTACACACACATCCACTCATTCGCCCATACAATCACTCATACATGCAGTCACTCATCAATACAACACTATCATATGCACTCATACACCTATACAGACACTCACACACCGCCACTCATCCATGGACTAACTCACACACCTAGTCAGTCATGCAAAGAATCAATCACACTCCCATTTACTCACCTATACAGTTATACACACACCACCTCACTTATTCATACAAATACTAACGCATACTTACTCTCTTATATAATCACTGATACAAGTACACACTCATCCATATAGCCACTCTCACAATCACTGACTCTCATGTATAGTCATTTATATACTCCAACTCTCACATACACTGCCTTTTACATATGTAGTTAATTGGACATGTACCACTGAGACATCCATTCACTCACCAATACACCCATACACACACTCACCCACCCATACAGCTGTTTCCACATGCACTCTTGAACCCATACACCCAGTGAATCAACCACTCACACATCTATGCACAGAGTCACACACCTCCCACCCACCCACAAACACACTCAGGCACCCATACAGATACTCAGACAACCAATCAATAACCCATATAGAAACTCATGTAGCTCCTGACCAACCGATGCAGCAGCTTATACAACAGACAGACTGAAACAGACATTCACACAGTTTAGTCACTAACCCATGCATTCAGTAAGACACATGTAATCACTCACTTAAACAGTCAGTCACGCACCTACTAAATCCAACATCCAGACACTTATACACCCACTCATTCTTCAATACACCTTGGCATATATATAAAACATATTAAAACTTTATAGAAACACACAGTTACTGGATGATGTCATCAGTGATGTCATCAGTGATGTCATTTGAGATGTCATCAGTGATGTCATCAGTGATGTCACTGACCATGTCATGAATGATGTAATATGTGACGTCATCAGCAGTGCATTGCGGGGGCGCGAGTTATAGTTAGCTGAACTGACTATAACGGCCGAATTTCTATGGTTTTGTACAAGTGAAATGTCCAACTAACTATAATGTCTGTGAAACCAATGGTTTTTTCAGTGAATTTCTAAGGTTTTTTAAATGCTAATTTCTAACTATAACGTGCCTGAAACCTATGGTTTTTTCAGTGAATTTCAATGGTTTTTTAAATGCTAATTTCTAACTATAACGTCCCTGAAACCTATGGTTTTTTCAGTGAATATGTATTATAAATGCGATATATTCACAAATATGTCACATTATTCGTATCTATTGGTGCAGCGTAAGGTCGATGGTCTGGCAGATTCAGGATTATTTTGCATTCGACCTCTGGCAGACCAATGGGCACCAAACTTCCACACGGCCATTTTGTGGTTGTTGCAGTCAGTGGTGCAGGTCGGACACTGCGCGGCTGGGAGTGGCGGCGAAGTGTGTAAGTCTGCCTGTCTCTGCCTGGATGCATGTCTGTCTCTATAGGTAGGTGGCTCTGTGTGTGTGTGTCTCCCTGCACCTGCCTGTGTGTGTCTGTCTGTAAAGACAGAGAGCCCCGTTCACAAGCTTGGTAGAGCAATACAACCTGCAGAAAGATATGTTTTATTTTATGTCAACGTAAATGTTTTCAGTTTAAAACAAGAATAAGAAGATCACAGGAAAAGGCCTTCGCCCTCTGGAGAGATGGTATGAGTGGACCTTAGAGTATGTATATCTATTTCACAGCGGCCTCCTGACCTCCAGGCGTGGCCAAGCAGATAGTACCCAGCAGACTGTGGAGGGCACAGAGAGTTTAGGGACAGGTCCAGTTGTTGTGCCCTGTTGCGTCCATGGCCTACACACTGCCCCCTAGTGGCCGGAGGTGCTGCTGCATTGACAGGCAGAGATAACCTGCCCCCCATCCTCAGGCGGTCTCAGGGCCTGCACCGGTTGCTTTGCGAGCGAAGGGCGCAGGAAACCTCACAATAACAGCAGGAGGCTGGGTCGAGAATGCACCCAGACAAACAGACACCAGAAAACAGACCCCGGCTCCTCCTCGACCTTGTGGCTTCCGTGCTGTGCCTCTACTGACCCGCGCTACCTGTGCCTAGCTCTGCTTCCATGCGTCATCTGCCCTCTTCTCTCTCAAGGGCAACTTCTGGGTACATTTTAAACACACCCACCCAGAGCCTGCGCCAGGCAGCAGCCCTTAAGGATCACGGGTGCCATTGTTCAAGTGCACAAGCCGACATCTTGGGTAGGACTCACTGGTTGTGCTCAGAATGTGCCCTTGGACAAAAAGGACTCTCAAGAATTCTGTGTACATTCCCTGGAACGTACCGGGGCTCTCAGTACATGTGCCGTCAGACACACGGGGAGTCTGTCTGTGCATGCGCCAGCAGACAAGCAGGGTACTGCACGTGCGCCCTTGGAGACTCACTGGTTCTGAGCATATACAATTAGGCACGAAGGGGGTCTGTACGTGTACCCCGAGACATGCAGGGGGTCTGTACACGTTTCATCAGACGCACACTTAGTCCGTACATCCGCCCTCGTGCACCATGCGTGTGCCCTCAGATACAAAAGGCGCCGGGAACCCTTGGACACATCTCTCTTAAGGGTGCCCTCGGGCACACAGGATATGTATTAAGTAGTGCCCTATAAATGTTACACTACAATACATGTGCCCTGAGGCACACAGGCGTCTTTGTACACGCGCCCTTGGAGCACGTTGGCACAGGTTCTGTAATCTCTCCCAGTACACATGCTGTTCGGTACAGGCCAACCAGTAGATTATTACATTTTAAAACCCCACTGCGCCTCCCCGTCGCCCCTTAGCTGTGGACACATTTTCGACCAACGCCATTAACCAGAACACGCCACCCTCGGTTCTGAGGTCATAACTTTACCAGGCTCACAATAAACTCTAGTGATAATCCGAAATGTGGCAGGCGCGCGTCTGCTCTTTGTACTCACAGAACCTTAATCCGAGGTACATTTACGAGATATATTTTGAGGATGTTTTGTGGCTGAATCTACTAATGTTCGTGTTTCAGTTTTCCCGTTTATTACGCGGCCTGACATACTGAACCCAACCGCTCTCACGCGCTCACTGGGGACAATGCTCATAAAACACAACAATTCAACAGCCCTTCGGCTTTCTGTCACTCTTGTGACCACACCTGATGGGAAAGACCGTAGCTGTCTTCACTGCCACGAGGAGGCCGGCCCCATCTCTGTCAGAGCCTCGGGCGGTCTGTCTGTCTTTCGCCTTTCTCCTGGCCCTCTTTCCTGCTGTCTCTCACCCCACCCCCGTCTCTAATTCTGTCCCTTCTCTCATTGTATTCGGGTTCAGTAGCGGAGTCTGTATCTGGCCGCTTATCTCGAAGCGCTGTTCAAGCGTCGTCTTATCGCCCGTGTTATTGTGTGCTCTGCAAAGGGGCCTCACCTCGGCAATAAAGATAAAGGTGTTTACACAACCGGAGCACGGGCATTCGGCTATGTCTACTCCTTTGTCTCGGGTGTGTAATAGTGCGCCCATAATCTGACCAATATGTATGTGCGAGTGTGTATATGTATACACACACACATATATATCTATATTTTTTATTTTATCGGCAGGATTCGCGCACCCAGCGCGAACTCTGCTGTTTAAAAAAAAAAAATGCTTTTTTTGGCCCTGGGGGTCCTTGTGGGACCCCCTGAGCAGGCCTAGGGGGTCAGGGTGTTTCTACCCTGCCCCCTTTTCTTGTTTTTCACCTTTGTTTTACTGTTTTCTTATGAGTCACAAGATGGCTGCCAACACTTCCTGGTTTGGAGTGTTGACAGCCAATCACAGTGAAGCTCGTGGTCGGGAGGGGTCGCGACTCCACTGCATCCCTATATATCGAAACTTTTATTTTTTTGAATTCTCAGCAACTACTGAATGGATTTACACCATTTAAAAAAAGGACGCTTTCTGAACCAAGCACTACCTTTTTGCCAAATTTGGTGTAATTCCGTTCAGCAGTTCGGGCTGTAGCCGTGTCTAAAGTTTCCTATGGGAAATTGATTTTCCGACCTCTATTTTTTGAATTTCTCACGAACTACTGAACGGATTTACACCATTTAACAAAAAGGACTCTTTCTGAACCAAGGGCTACCTTTTTGCCAAATTTTGTATAATTCCGTTCAGCAGTTCGGGCTGTAGCCGTGTCTAAAATTTCCTATGAAAAATAACATGGGGAAAACACATTTTGGGACCCCCTTTTTTCTCGGCCCCCGCTTCGCAAATCACTCCGAAACTTTCAAGACAGGAGCTGACCGGAGAGCCCCACTAGTTTTGAAAATTTCGCAAAGATTCGTCAAACGACGCCAAAGTTATTAGGAAAACAAAAAATGCTTTTCCTATGGAAAATAGGTCCTAACTATAACTACCTACTGGCGACCGCCAGTATGTATATATATATATATATATATATATATATATATATATATATATATATATATATATATATATATATATATATATATATATATATATATATATATATATATATATATAATCTACTGGCGGTCGCCAGTAGATAGTTATAGTTAGGACCTAGTTTCCACAGGAAACTTGTTTTTTGTTTTCTCAATATCTTTGGCGCCGGTTGACGAATCTTCGCAAAATTTTCAAAACTCGTAGCCCGCTCCGGTCAGCTCCTGTCTTGAAAGTTTCGGGTGATTTGCGAGCGGGGCCGAGAAAAAGGGGGTCCCAAAATGTGTTTTCCCCATGTTATTTTTCATAGGAAATTTTAGACACGGCTACAGCCCGAACTGCTGAACGGAATTACACCAAATTTGCCAAAAAGGTGGCCCTTGTTTCAGAAAGAGACCTTTTTGTTAAATGGTGTAAATCCGTTCAGTAGTTCCTGAGAAATTAAAAAAAAGAGGTTGAAAAATGCATTTCCCATAGGAAACTTTAGACACTGCTACAGCTGGAACTGCTGAACGGAATTACACCAAATTTGGCACAAAGGTAGCCCTTGTTTCAGAAAGAACTCCTTTTCTTAAATGGTGTAAATCCGTTCAGTAGTTGCTGAGAAAATCAAAAATAAAAGTTTCGATATTTAGAGGCACGGTGGATCCGCGCACCCTCCCGACCACGAGCTTCATTCTAATTGGCTGTCAACACTCCAAACCAGGAAGTGTTGGCAGCTATCTTGTGACTCGGTAGAACCGAGTCACAAGAAAACAGAAAAACAATCGCGTAAAACAAGAAAAGGGGGCAGGGTAGAAACACCCTGACCCCCTAGGCCTGCTTAGGGGGTCCCACAAGGACCCCCAGGGTCCAAAAAAGCATTTAAAAAAAAAAGAAAAAAAAATCGGCAAAATGCGCGACGGATCCGCGGATCCGGGCGCGAAAATAAAAAAAACGAAGCGCGGCTTCCCGTGCTTCGTTATTATTTAGCCCCCGGGTGGGCCAAGTCCCGGGGGCAATGTTTATATTGTGAATGGGGGGTCCAAGGGGGCCCCCCAGCCCCGGGGACCGCCACCCCCTAGGGCTTTCTTTACATATTTGCGGGGGGCACATGGCCCCCCCGCAGCCCCGGGGACCGCCACCCCCCGGGGCTTGTATTTTAAATGGGTGGGGGGCCTCCAAGGCCCCCCCAAGCCCCGGGGACCGCCACCCCCAGGGATTTTCTTAAATATTTGCGGGGGGCACATGGCCCCCCGCAGCCCCGGGGACCGCCACCCCCCAGGGCTTGTATTTTAAATGAGGCCCCCCCAAGCCCTGGGGATTTTCTTAAATATTTGCGGGGGGCACATGGCCCCCCCACACGCCCGGGGGACCGCCACCTCCCCGGGACACTAACTATGTAAATTCGGGGTCAGTTACGGACCCCGAGCCCCGGGACCACCACCTCCCTGGGGCTTTGCCAATGTTGGGAGGGGCTGCGCGGCCCCCTCCTGGAGCCTGTGATGGCCCTGGGGACCGCCACCCCCAGGGCCGGCTCCTGCAGTGTCCCGGGGTGCCCACCCCCGGGACACTGCTGTTTGCTATGGCAGGGTTGGAGCCTCGCGGCTCCCGCCCTGCCATAGCAAACTGTGGTTTAGATTTTGGAAGAGAGAGCAGGTAACCTGCTCTCTCTTCCAAAATCCAAACCACATTGCTTTTCCACACGGGGAGCTGCATGTCAGCAGCTCCCCATGTGGAAAAGCAATGCCGTCTCCCGCAGGAGGCGGGGAGTCGGCAGGGACCGTGGGGGCATTGGGGCTCCCCCCACGGTCCCCAAAGGAGAGGGCCAGCCCCGGGGGATGGGGTCCCCAGGGCTAGAAGTGGCCCGGGAGGGGGGCCACGCGGCCCCCCTCCCCTGTGTATTAAAAAAAAAGAAAAAAAAGGAGGCCAGGCCCCGGGGGATGGGGTCCCCGGGGCCAGAAGTGGCCTGGGAGGGGGGCCACGCGGCCCCCCTCCCACCCAAAAAAATTATTAAATAAAGGCGGACCCCGGGGGATGGGGTCCTCGGGGCCAATAGAGGCCTTAGGAGGGGGGCCATGCAGCCCCCCTTCCTATAAAAAAACAATATGTGTGGCCATGCCCCGGGGGATGGGGTCCCCAGGGCCAGAATTGGCCACGGGAGGGGGGCCCACGCAGCCCCCCATCCATTTACATTTTTTTTTTTTTTAAAAAGGGGGCCAGGCCCTGGGGGATGGGGTCCCCAGGGCACAAAAAAAGGCAAGAGAAGGGGGGCCACACAGCCCCCCTTCTTAAAAATAAAAATTAAAAAAAGCCGGCATCGCGGCTAGGCCCCGCCCCCTCCCTGCAACACTCAGCAAACGCGCCCCCTGGCGCGTTTAAAGTTGGGGAATTAATTCCCCTTGAATGCTAAGGGGCCCTGGGGGCCAACTAGCCCACCAGGTACCTCCAGTATGCGCCAGGGAGCTGCGTTGCAGAGTGGTGTAAAAAGGGGCATGGCCTGGGCCACCTCTCTGCAACGCAGCGCATTGGCGCTTACTGGAGGTACCTGGTGGGGCCCAGGGACCCTCAGTATTGAAGAGGAATTAATTCCCCAACTTAAAACGCGCCACAGGGCGTGTTTGCACATATGTCACCTCAGGCCCGCCCCCTCCCTTCACCACTGTGCAAACGCGCCCCCTGGCGCGTTGTAAGTTGGGGAATTAATTCCCCTTGAATACTGAGGGTCCCTGGGGGCTAACTAGCCCACCAGGTATCTCCAGTAAGCGCCACAGGCTGCGTTGCAGAGAGGTGGTCCAGGCCACGCCCCTTTTTACACCTCTCTGCAACGCAGCTCTGTGGCGCTTACTGGAGGTACCTCGTGGGCTAGTTGGACACCAGGGACCCTCAGGATTCAAGGGGACTTTATCCCCCAACTTAAAACGGCCACAGGGCGTGTTTGCACACATGTCACCTCAGGCCCCCCCTCCCTTCACCACTGTGCAAACGCGCCCCGTGGCGCATTTTAAGAGGTAGTTTTAATCCCCCTGCCCTATTATGTACTAGGGCCTTACAGAGGCCTGAAAAAGTTGTGGGCACAGGATGATTTTGCAACAAGGCCTCTTTCTGCTCCTCTGTTGGTTCTTTCTGCACATGTCTTGCTTCTTCCTGCACTTTTGTTCGTGTTTCTGGACTTCTGTTGCTTCTTTCTGCATTTCTTTTGCTTCTTTCTGTGCATTTTTTCTTCTTTCTTCACATGTCCTACCTCTGTAGGCATAGTTAGAAACTAGCATTTAAAAAACCTTTGAAATTCACTTAAAAACCATAGGTTTCAGGCACGTTATAGTTAGAAATTAGCATTTAAAAACCTTTGAAATTCACTGAAAAAACCATAGGTTTCAGGCATGTTATAGTTAGAAATTAGCATTTAAAAAACCTTTGAAATTCACTGAAAAAACGGAAAGGCTGGCCCCGGGGGATGGGGTCCCCGGGGCCATAATTGGCCTAAGGAGGGGGGCCACATGGCCCCACTCCTAAAAAAAAACACTGGCTGGCCAGGGCCCGGGAAATGGGGTGCCCGGGGCCAGAAGGTACTATTTTTTTTTTTTTTAAACGAGGGAATGCCCTGGGGGATGGGGTCCCCGGGGCCATTATAGGCCTCAGGAGGGGGGCCACGTGGCCTCCCTCCAAATTTTTTTATAAAAATATGCCCGGGGCCAATAGCGGCCCAGGGAAGGGAGGCCACGCGGCCCCCTTCCTTTTTTTTTTTTTTTTTTTTTTTAGATACTCAGGCCCTGGGGTCCCCAGGTCCCAAAAATAGTAAAAGAAGGGGGGCCACACAGCCCCCATCTACAAATATTCAAAACAAAGAAAAGACGGCATCTCGCCGGAGGCCCCGCCCCCTCCCTGCACCACTCTGCAAACGCGCCCCCTGGCGCATTCTAAGTTGGGAAATTTAGGGGCCCATTACAATTGCGGGCGGATCGCCACTGCCGGGCCGGCTGTGGCGATCCGCCCGCCAAATGTCCCTGGTACTCCCCCCGCCATATTAGTATGGCGGTGGGCACAGCGGCGGACAGAAAGACCGTCCGCCGCTTTTCCGCCGGTCGACTTGTCGACCGTGCGGAAAAGGGACACAATATGGTGGCGGTGTCTGCAAGACACCGCCATTCATATTATGATGCATGCAGTTATTGGCCTTACCATGGCGGCGTTGCCGCCATGAAAAGGCATGCAGTGTATGATATTGGGGGCCCGTTGCGGGCCCCCAGGGTGTCGGGGGTGGGGGGTGCACATGGGGGGTACCTATGGTACCTTCCTCATTGCAATGCACTACGTGGCAGGCACCACGTGGTGCCTGCCATGTTGTGCATGGCAATGCTGGGCACAATCCTTTTACATTGTGAGCGGGGCTGCAGCCAGCAGATCCACTCGCAATGTAAAAGGGCCAGGATGCGCCCGCCAGTGTGGCGTGCGCATCCTAATTTGCATGGCGGGACCACCGCAACATCGGCGGTCGATCCCATGCTCCGGTGCGGTGGCGGGTGGACTTTGTCCGCCCGCCATCGTAATAGGCCCTGTAGTCCCCTTGAAAACTGAGGGTCCCTGGGGGCCAACTAGCCCACCAGGTACCTCCAGTAAGCGCCACACAGCTGGATTGCAGGGAGGTCCGAGGCCATGCCCCTTTTTACTCTACTCTGCAAAAGCGCCTCTTGGCGCACTGCTGGTGGGGCAATGAGGTTATCTTGTGTCCTGAGTACCTCAGGACACAAGTGGACTTCATCACCCAAGCAGCAGTGCGCCAGGCGGCGCTTTTGCAGAGTGGGGTAAAAAGGGGGCTTGGCCTCGGACCACTCTCAGCAATCCAGCTGTGTGGGGCTTACTAGAGGTACCTGGTGGGCTAGTTGGCCCCCAGGGACCCTCAGGAGGCAAGGGGACTTCATCCCCCAACAAAGAGCACACCAGGAGGCGCGTTTGCAAAGTGGTGGAGAAAGGGGGCGTGGCTTATATCCACCTTTCAGCAATCCCACTGTGTGGGGCTTACTGGAGGTAAGAGGTAGGCTAGTTGGCCCCTAAGGACCCCCAGCAGTGAAGGGGACTTCAATCCCCATCCAAGAGCGCGCCAGGGAGTGCGTTTGTAGAGTGGTGGGCAAAGTGGCGTGGCCTGGTACGAGTACTTACCAGTGCTGCTGTGTGGGACTGACTGGAGGTAATAGTTTGGGAAGTTGGCCCCCAAGGATGTCCTTGGGGGCCAACTACCCCTCTTGTTACCTCCAGTAAGTCCCACACAGTAGGATTGCTAAGACGTCTTCGGAGGCCACACCCCCTTTCTCCACCACTCTGCAAATGCACCTCATGGCAGACTATGGGATGGGGGATGAAGTCCACTTTACTCCAGAGGGACTTTGGGGGCCAAGAAGCCCTCCTGGTACCTCCTGTAAGTCCAATGCAGCGGAATTCCTGAGTGCTGGTCGGAGGCCCAGCACCCTTTCTCTACCACTCTGCAAACGTGACTACTACTTAAAGAAGCATCTTTCTGCACCTCTGACTTAGAGGTAGTTTTAATCCCTGGCCCTATTATGTACTAGGGCCTTACAGAGGAGGTCATGTCAATCACAGGGGTACCCCAACGCATAGTGTTCCCTGGTGTATGTAGGTGTTTCCACTGTATTCTAAGTGTCTTTTAGCATAGCACTGGCTCTAGGCCTGGTTAGTCAGAGTCAGTTACCACCAGTACCCGTCAGCAAAAAGTTGGGGGCACAGGATGACTTTGCAACAAGGCCTCTTTATGCACCTCTGTTGGTTCTTTCTGCATATCTCTTGCTTCTTTCTGCACTTTTCTTCGTCTTTCTGGACTTCTGTTGCCTCTCTGCATATCTCTTGCTTCTTTCTGCACCTTTCTTTGTCTTTCTGGACTTCTGTTGCCTCTTTCTGCATTTCTCTTGCTTCTTTCTGTGCCTTTCTTCCTCTTTCTGCACATGTCCTAGCATAGTTAGAAATTAGCATTTAAAAAACCATAGAAATTCACTGAAAAAATCATAGGATTCAGGGACGTTATAGTTAGTTGGACATTTTACTCATACAAAACCAGCCGTTATAGTTAGTTGAGCTAACTATAACTCGCGCCCCCGCAATGCACTGCTGATGACGTCACATATTACATAATTCATGACATGGTCAGTGACATCACTGATGACATCACTGATGACATCATCCACATGATAATCTGATGCACCTCCTCACACCCTAATATAACTTTTGATACACCCACTCTAAAATACAGACTACCATTTTCGAAACCATAGACTCACCAATACCAGTTACTGCATACCCACTCACTGATTCCTAGGTCCACTCATTCACCCATGCAGTCACTCATACATGCAGTCACTCATCAATACAGCACTATCATTTGCACTCATACACCTATACAGATACTCACGCATCGCCACTCATTCATAGAGTTACTCACACACCTAGTCAATCATGCAAAGAATCATTCACACTCCCATTTACTCACCTATACAGTTATTCACACACCACCTCATTTATTCATACAGATACTAACACATACTTACTCTCTTATACAATCACTAATACAAGCACACACTCACCCATACAGCCACTCTCACAATCACTCTCACATATAGTGATTTATATACTCCAACACTCACATATACTGCCTTTCACATATGTAGTTACTCACACATGTACCACTGAGACATCCATTCACTCACCAACACACCCATACACACACTCACCTACCCATACAGCCCTTCACAGATGCACTCTTGAACCCATACACCCAGTGAATTACCCACTCACACATCTATGCACAGAGTCACACAAACACAGACACTCAGGCACCCATACAGATACTCAGACAACCAATCAATAACCCATATAGACACTCATGTAGTTACTCACCAACCCATGCAGCTGCTTACACACCAACTGACAGACTGATACAGACATTTACACAGTTTACTCACTAACCCATGCATTCAGTAAGACACGTTTAATCACTCACTTTTACAGTCAGTCATGCACCTACTAAATCATCCATTCAGACACTCATACACCCACTCATACTTCAATACACCTTGGCATATATATATATATATCACGAAGAAATCCCAATGTCACGACAGGCACTCCGGCGCAACACACGGGCACAGACTCCAAAAGCTGGTGTGGAAACAGGATGGTAGTTTATTCACACATCAAAAAAGGTCCAACATGACGCGTTTCGGCTGCCAGACATGCAGCCTTGATCACATAGCGCTATGAACAGACATGTGCAGTATATATACAGGTGAGTGTGGTTTGGATGTAGTAGTCTGATTACTATGTCCATTGTCATGAGTAATACAAAAGGGGATGATGGACGGAACGTTTGAGCCAATCAAACACTCACCCCCAGTCAACTGATCTGGGTTTAATCCATCATCATTCTTTAGCTCACTCCACCACCCCAGTTCAGACATGGCCATATGCAAATCAGTCTGACCCTGTGCCTCATGGGAACAGTCCAGCCCGAACTGCCAAGCCATGTCTTCCCTGGACCGGAAACAAGCATCCTAGGACCGGTTTCTGGCATTTCAGCCGTCATCAGCCAGGCTTGCTTGAATCCAGTGGCAAAGTGAGCAAGGGACCCACGTCTGGGCATACCCCCGCCAACTTAGGGCGACCAAAGCGATACAAAAGGGGATGATGGACGGAACGTTTGAGCCAATCAAACACTCACCCCCAGTCAACTGATCTGGGTTTAATCCATCATCATTCTTTAGCTCACTCCACCACCCCAGTTCAGACATGGCCATATGCAAATCAGTCTGACCCTGTGCCTCATGGGAACAGTCCAGCCCGAACTGCCAAGCCATGTCTTCCCTGGACCGGAAACAAGCATCCTAGGACCGGTTTCTGGCATTTCAGCCGTCATCAGCCAGGCTTGCTTGAATCCAGTGGCAAAGTGAGCAAGGGACCCACGTCTGGGCATACCCCCGCCAACTTAGGGGCGACCAAAGCGATACAAAAGGGGATGATGGACGGAACGCTTGAGCCAATCAAACACTCACCCCCAGTCAACTGATCTGGGTTTAATCCATCATCATTCTTTAGCTCACTCCACCACCCCAGTTCAGACATGGCCATATGCAAATCAGTCTGACCCTGTGCCTCATGGGAACAGTCCAGCCCGAACTGCCAAGCCATGTCTTCCCTGGACCGGAAACAAGCATCCTAGGACCGGTTTCTGGCATTTCAGCCGTCATCAGCCAGGCTTGCTTGAATCCAGTGGCAAAGTGAGCAAGGGACCCACGTCTGGGCATACCCCCGCCAACTTAGGGCGACCAAAGCGATACAAAAGGGGATGATGGACGGAACGTTTGAGCCAATCAAACACTCACCCCCAGTCAACTGATCTGGGTTTAATCCATCATCATTCTTTAGCTCACTCCACCACCCCAGTTCAGACATGGCCATATGCAAATCAGTCTGACCCTGTGCCTCATGGGAACAGTCCAGCCCGAACTGCCAAGCCATGTCTTCCCTGGACCGGAAACAAGCATCCTAGGACCGGTTTCTGGCATTTCAGCCGTCATCAGCCAGGCTTGCTTGAATCCAGTGGCAAAGTGAGCAAGGGACCCACGTCTGGGCATACCCCCGCCAACTTAGGGCGACCAAAGCGATACAAAAGGGGATGATGGACGGAACGCTTGAGCCAATCAAACACTCACCCCCAGTCAACTGATCTGGGTTTAATCCATCATCATTCTTTAGCTCACTCCACCACCCCAGTTCAGACATGGCCATATGCAAATCAGTCTGACCCTGTGCCTCATGGGAACAGTCCAGCCCGAACTGCCAAACCATGTCTTCCCTGGACCGGAAACAAGCATCCTAGGACCGGTTTCTGGCATTTCAGCCGTCATCAGCCAGGCTTGCTTGAATCCAGTGGCAAAGTGAGCAAGGGACCCACGTCTGGGCATACCCCGCCAACTTAGGGCGACCAAAGCGATACAAAAGGGGATGATGGACGGAACGTTTGAGCCAATCAAACACTCACCCCCAGTCAACTGATCTGGGTTTAATCCATCATCATTGTTTAGCTCACTCCACCACCCCAGTTCAGACATGGCCATATGCAAATCAGTCTGACCCTGTGCCTCATGGGAACTGTCCAGCCCGAACTGCCAAGCCATGTCTTCCCTGGACCGGAAACAAGCATCCTAGGACCGGTTTCTGGCATTTCAGCCGTCATCAGCCAGGCTTGCTTGAATCCAGTGGCAAAGTGAGCAAGGGACCCACGTCTGGGCATACCCCGCCAACTTAGGGCGACCAAAGCGATACAAAAGGGGATGATGGACGGAACGCTTGAGCCAATCAAACACTCACCCCCAGTCAACTGATCTGGGTTTAATCCATCATCATTCTTTAGCTCACTCCACCACCCCAGTTCAGACATGGCCATATGCAAATCAGTCTGACCCTGTGCCTCATGGGAACAGTCCAGCCCGAACTGCCAAGCCATGTCTTCCCTGGACCGGAAACAAGCATCCTAGGACCGGTTTCTGGCATTTCAGCCGTCATCAGCCAGGCTTGCTTGAATCCAGTGGCAAAGTGAGCAAGGGACCCACGTCTGGGCATACCCCCGCCAACTTAGGGCGACCAAAGCGATACAAAAGGGGATGATGGACGGAACGCTTGAGCCAATCAAACACTCACCCCCAGTCAACTGATCTGGGTTTAATCCATCATCATTCTTTAGCTCACTCCACCACCCCAGTTCAGACATGGCCATATGCAAATCAGTCTGACCCTGTGCCTCATGGGAACAGTCCAGCCCGAACTGCCAAGCCATGTCTTCCCTGGACCGGAAACAAGCATCCTAGGACCGGTTTCTGGCATTTCAGCCGTCATCAGCCAGGCTTGCTTGAATCCAGTGGCAAAGTGAGCAAGGGACCCACGTCTGGGCATACCCCCGCCAACTTAGGGCGACCAAAGCGATACAAAAGGGGATGATGGACGGAACGCTTGAGCCAATCAAACACTCACCCCCAGTCAACTGATCTGGGTTTAATCCATCATCATTCTTTAGCTCACTCCACCACCCCAGTTCAGACATGGCCATATGCAAATCAGTCTGACCCTGTGCCTCATGGGAACAGTCCAGCCCGAACTGCCAAGCCATGTCTTCCCTGGACCGGAAACAAGCATCCTAGGACCGGTTTCTGGCATTTCAGCCGTCATCAGCCAGGCTTGCTTGAATCAAGTGGCAAAGTGAGCAAGGGACCCACGTCTGGGCATACCCCCGCCAACTTAGGGCGACCAAAGCGATACAAAAGGGGATGATGGACGGAACGTTTGAGCCAATCAAACACTCACCCCCAGTCAACTGATCTGGGTTTAATCCATCATCATTCTTTAGCTCACTCCACCACCCCAGTTCAGACATGGCCATATGCAAATCAGTCTGACCCTGTGCCTCATGGGAACAGTCCAGCCCGAACTGCCAAGCCATGTCTTCCCTGGACCGGAAACAAGCATCCTAGGACCGGTTTCTGGCATTTCAGCCGTCATCAGCCAGGCTTGCTTGAATCCAGTGGCAAAGTGAGCAAGGGACCCACGTCTGGGCATACCCCGCCAACTTAGGGCGACCAAAGCGATACAAAAGGGGATGATGGACGGAACGTTTGAGCCAATCAAACACTCACCCCCAGTCAACTGATCTGGGTTTAATCCATCATCATTCTTTAGCTCACTCCACCACCCCAGTTCAGACATGGCCATATGCAAATCAGTCTGACCCTGTGCCTCATGGGAACAGTCCAGCCCGAACTGCCAAGCCATGTCTTCCCTGGACCGGAAACAAGCATCCTAGGACCGGTTTCTGGCATTTCAGCCGTCATCAGCCAGGCTTGCTTGAATCCAGTGGCAAAGTGAGCAAGGGACCCACGTCTGGGCATACCCCCGCCAACTTAGGGCGACCAAAGCGATACAAAAGGGGATGATGGACGGAACGTTTGAGCCAATCAAACACTCACCCCCAGTCAACTGATCTGGGTTTAATCCATCATCATTCTTTAGCTCACTCCACCACCCCAGTTCAGACATGGCCATATGCAAATCAGTCTGACCCTGTGCCTCATGGGAACAGTCCAGCCCGAACTGCCAAGTACTTGTCATGAGTAAGCATTTTACTACAGCTAGCACCAAATGTCATACATGTCATTTTACTACAAGCAGGAAAACGAGCTACTAGTGACATGACAAGGCATAGAAACAACAGGAAAAACAGACTATGCAAAAATAAAGATAAAATCCTGTGGCGGCGAAATTCATTACAAATGCAATGCATGCATGAGAAAAACTCCCAACTTTCTGGCTATTGCGCGGCCTGAGTAGACAAACATCTCAATCTGTTTGTGTTTATCAGAATATGGTGCGATGAAGGTGTCAGCCTTCTCTCGTATGCTGGCGTGTGGCATGCTAAAGTGCCTATGTCTCTGGTTTAGGCTCATAAAGTCTCAGCCGCGGGGGCCCTGGGATGACCCTGCCAGTTAATTAGAAAATGAAAGACTGTGCCTGGAGCCTTGGAGGTGAAAAAATCGGGACTGAAATAATGTGTGTGCCAAAAATTTCAGAATGTCTGAGAGTGCTGTCTGCTGCGCAAGCCTCTATGTTGTGTGCTACAATACATCGTCCTGGCAACATGGGGCCCAGAAGCAAGCACCCAACAGGACAAAGGTAAGCGGCTACTACAAAGCAAAATTGTGAAGGGAACGCACATGGTGAGAGTGGTGGAGAGGGTGTGCATAGGGGAGAGTGGAGGAGACGTGCGTGAAAAGTGCACAGTGAATTAAGTGGTGAAAATAACTACCTGAATTAAAAATCTCCTCCAATCCAAAAGACTTGTGGTTAAAAATATCTATATGCCATGTTGTGACTATAGGTAACATGTGCATACAAGTCAAGGAGAACCTTAATATCCTTTATGTGTGGATCTAGCCAGCCTAACCTAAAGTGTATGGCGACAAAAACGTGCGTGTTGCAGATAATGTGTGTGTAATAAGTTGCAAGCGACAAATTTACCAAATAACTGCTTAAATGCAAGACGTCAAACAAGTACATCAATAACATTAGAGTAAAACAAAGTTGAAAAAGAAACATACTCAGTCAAGCATATGTTACCTACAGGACAACAGATGTGACAGACCTCTTGTCCTAGGTGCCTGTATAGCAGCCCCCTGGTGAATACATATACTGGTAGGTTTACAGAAAGTGGTATAGGTCCTCACTGGTGTTGAGGCCCGCAGGCGGCTTGGTGTTGAATTGCAAAATGTATTTACTTTCCATTTGCCGTAACAGCTTCTCCCTGTTACCTCCCCTTCTGAGTGTTGGAATGCAGTCAATGACTGAGTACCTCAGGTGTTCCAGGTTATTATAATGTGTCTCCTTGAAGTGTCTGGCCACTGGATATGTGGGGTCACTATTCACAATGGCTCTCAGGTGTTGTAGGATGCGCATGTGTACTGCTAACTTGGTACTCCCGATGTAGCGGAGACCACAATCACATTCCAGAATGTAAATGGCATACTCTGTTCTGCATGTTAGGTGGTGTTTGATGATGAGAGGTGTCAGTCTGAATGTGGAATCTAGTTGTGTTATGTTTTTCCCAAATTTGCATGCCCTACAACTGTTACACTTGAAAAACCCCTTTCTGTCGGATAACCAGTTTGCTGTGCTCTTAATTTCTGGACTATTTCTGACGAGAGCGTCATGCATGGATCTGGCCCGTTTATATGTGATGTCTGGGTAAGGAGCAACTAGAGGGCCCAGGGTTGGGTCAGACCTAATGATTCCCCAATGTCTGTTGATGACTGATCTGATAGCCCTCACTTCAGTGTTGTGGGTGATGATAAGTCTTGTGCTGACTGTCTGTTGGTTCTCACTAGTCGGGATACTGCTATTTTCTAGTTCGACGGTGCCTCCTCTAGAAGGATGCCCCATGCTGGGGAGATTAGGATCACTATCTACACTAGGTCCCCCAGTTCCCTTGAGGAGTGCCTCTCGAGGTTGTGCATTAGCTCTTTTCATAGCTTTGTTGATATTAGCTGTGGAATATCCTCGTGTTCTGAATCTGTTAGCTGCCTCCTTTTGACATATCAATAGATCTGTGGGGGAACTACAGATCCTCCGTAGCCTAAGCATTTCTCCGTAGGGGATGCTTGCTATTAAGTGCCTGGGGTGGAAGCTGGAGGCGTGCAGGACAGAATTACCTGCCGTGGGTTTTCTGTGAAGTTTGGAGTGCATGATGTCATTGGATATGTACAAAGTAACGTCAAGAAATTCAATGGAAGTGTTGCTGATGTTTGCATTGAATTCTAGATTCAAGGTGTTGTTGTTGATCTGCATGATGAACCTGTTGGCACTCTCAGTGTTACCTTTCCAGATTAAAAAAACATCATCGATGTACCTCAGCCAGGTGATGATGTTGTCCTGCCAAGCCTTGTTATGTTCTCCCTTGAGGACCTGTTCCTCCCACCACCCCACATGGAGACATGCGTAGCTGGGTGAGAAACAGGCCCCCATGGCTACTCCCCTAAGCTGTTGGTACACTGCTTTGTTGAATAGAAAGTAGTTATGTGTGAGACACCAGTGAATGAGCTTGAGGAGCATGGCATTATGGTTATGACATTGTATAGGTCTTTTATCTAGGAAGTGTTTGCAGGCATTCAACCCATCATTATGATGAATGCTAGTGTACAAAGACGTGATATCAAGTGAAATTAAAAGATAATCATTGTGCCATGGAATATCTTTGATTTTACATAATTAAACTTTACAGAAACACACAGTCAGTGGATGATATCATCAGTGATGTCATCAGTGATGTCATTTGAGATGTCATCAGTGATGTCATCAGTGATTGTCACTGACTATGTCTTGAATTATGTAATATGTGACGTCATCAGCAGTGCATTGCGGGGGCGCGAGATATAGTTAGCTCAACTACTATAACGGCCGAATTTCAATGGTTTTGTACGAATGAAATGTCCAACTAACTATAACGTCCCTGAAACCTATGGTTTTTTCAGTGAATATATATATATACAGCTCCACTCGCTCTGCTATACCCTCTCCTTTGAAATCTCCCTGCTTGTTCCATTTGAGCCCATTGAGTATATATATATATATATACTCCACAACGGTGCGCATTTAAAATTATTACACAGCTTCTAACTTTCACCATGTTTGCCACAGCGATAAGGGATCACGAGTCTGCAGCGGAGGAAATGTTTCAGGACAATCCTCCAAATAGACAGCAACCAAGCGACATTGGGAGTGAAAATACACGGACAGGAGTAAAGGGGCTAAAGGAAAATTACCGCATCTTGGAGAAATTAATGCGACAGGAAACAGCAAAATGGTGGGAGGCTAAGTCCCTCCAGAAATATCTTGATGTTGGAAGGATACCGAGGGGGCTAAGAATTATGCTAGCCCCCAGTTACGATGCCCCAAACCCACTCATGATGTTGGAGTGGGCAGAGAGCAATTTGGACTCCTCGCGGCGTTTGGTTCAGATCTTAGTCAAATACGCCGAAATAGATCGAGAGGAGCTGCAGAAAAAGATTGAGTTGCTTACAACTGAGATTGATTTACAAGGTGATGTACAACAAAGAAAGAAATACCATGATGAAATGACAATTCGATTGAATAAAGAGGAGGAGAAAATAAAGCATAGAAAAACATATAAATTTCAGAGAGATAAGGATGATTATGCCAACGGGCAAATCTTTACATTTGCTAAAAAGTACGATTCCTTTAGGAATAAACCAACACGAAATAGAAAGTATCCCCTGGAACATAATGAAATTCAGGGGAGGCAGTATCGGCATCAGAATTAAGTTCAGTCACTGAAAGTGAAACGGAGGGTGAAAATACTGATGTCAGGGTAGCTCTGGGAGCAGTGAAACCGTCCCTGGGTGAAGAATTGGAATGTTTAAGAAGAAGTCGTCGGGAAACCCTTAGATCAGGTGTTGCTAATCCGGCAAAAACGAAGGACAAAGAGCCGGCGGGAACGTAGAAGGGCAACCAGAAAAAGGAGGAAGCAACACAAATTCCAAACCGAAGAGGGACGGGGCCAATGGAGAAGGAGGCAGTAAATGATGATGTGGACATTGACAAAAGGGACAAGAGTAATATGGACAATACGATTGTTAATTTAACGGATGTTAATTTCAGTACAGTTGAACAGGAGATTTTGTCCTTAGGTCTGTCATTCTGTCCCAAAACCAACTTAAATTATGCGAATACAAGAGCAGATATTTATAAATTTGTGAGAAAATTAAAACTCCAGAAGTACCATAAAACAAAAGCTGGGCAACAGGAATCATTAAGTGGGGAGAGAAATGATGACCCACTGGGCTGTGGTATGATAAATAGTAACCTCACTGTTTCTGATTTAAGTACTCTAAAGAATTTGCATAGTTTAAGTTGTGAAAATCCTGAGAACGAAGATAGTTTTAGGGATCTAACTACTCAGGATCTTTTGTCCCCTAGATTTGAAACCTGTGCTAAGCCTGACACGGAGTTTAAAGAAAAATCCAAATTTGTCCCTATGATGCTAAAGGATTCTTTGGATATGTTTAGCGAGAATGTGGTTAAGGAAATTAAACAGCTTCATGCTCACACAAGTAAAACTAAAACTAAAACCACTGATTTTGATTGGAAATATGGACAGGTGATGTCTAAAATTAAGGATGATAAGCAAATAGTGGTCAGGAAGGCGGATAAAGGTGGGAATGTGGTTCTATGGTCTTTGAATGATTATTCTGAGGAAGCAGCAAGACAATTAAATGATACTGATTGTTACCGCAAAAGTTCTTTTCTTAAATTTAAGCTAGCTCAGGATGAGTTTTTTAACAAACTGTTGGCTTGGAGAAGTACAGGGTTGCTTAATTTGCAGGAGTTTAAGTATCTTAAGAAAGAGAACCCCACAATCCCAGTGCTGTATTTCCTTCCAAAAATCCATAAATCATTAACAAAGCCACCAGGTAGACCAATCATTTCCGCTTGTGATGGGCCATTGGCTAATATGTCTGTTTATATTGATTCTTTTTTACAGGAACACATGAAATCACTGGATTCTTATGTACAGGATACTACTGATTTCATTAGCAAAATTGAAAATATAATTTGGCAGGATACCTATCTTTTATTGGCTGTGGATGTAGTATCATTATACACTTGCATTAGAAATAGTGATGGAATGAAAGCAGTCGAATACTTCTTATCTAATAGACCGCTGAAATTTGCTAAACATAACCAGATGATATTGGACCTACTGCTGTTTTGTCTTGAAAATAATTTGTTCCTTTATAAAAATCAAATATATCAGCAGATACAAGGTGTGGCAATGGGTGCCAGCTTCTCCCCTAGTTATGTCTGTCTCTTTTTGGGATGGTGGGAGAAGCTGGTCCTCAAAAAGAAATATGCTCACACTTTGGAAAACAAGGTAATTGTTTGGTTAAGATTCATAGATGACTTGTTTGTCATCTGGAATGGAACAGAACAAGAAGTACATGAGTTCCTTGGGGAAATCAATACGAATAATCTCAATCTGAAGTTTACGTACTCTATTAGCCACGTTAGCATAACCTTTTGGACACTGAAGTATATATCTGTGGTAACAAACTGGCAACAACCCTTTTTAGAAAATCTACTGCTGGCAATGCCATATTACATGCTTCAAGCTCACATCCACAACACCTCATACATAGCATCCCCTATGGGGAAATGCTTAGGATTCGGAGAATATGTAGTGAGGTTTTGGATGCTCAGGAAAAACAACAGGAATGTAAAAATAGATTTCTAAATAGGGGTTACAAGGAACAGACAATTGAGACTGCAATAGCCAAATCAAGAAGTAAAGCAAGGCAGGATCTGATAAAACACCGAGTCAGGTCTGGTCACGTATCATACAATGTACCAGACAATACAGCGAGACTAAGACTGGGGTACTCCAGACAGGAGGGTCAGATTAGATCCATTATACGCCGTAACTGGCACACGGTATTGGGTGATCCAATTATTGGAAGTTCTTTACCTAAACAACCAGCTATTACTTTCCGTAGGGCACCAACGATGGGTAATGTTTTGGTAAATAACAATCCAGAGGACATTGAACCTAGCTCATGGCTTAAGCAAAGGAAAGGTTTTTTTAAATGTCCTTCTTGCAAAGCCTGTCAATTTGGTGTGAATACCAAAACATATCAGACACCATTTAGTGATAGGGTCTACCCAATAAATAAATACCTGTCGTGTAAAACTGAATTTGCAGTCTATGCTTTGCAATGTAGTTGTAATTTGCTCTATATTGGGAGCACAAAGCTGTCTGTTCATAAGAAGGTTTTACAGCATACTCGAGCTATAGTGAACTGTGACCCGAGTTACCCGGTAGCCAGGCATTTTAAAGATGTACATAACAGCAGCCTTAAGCATTTTAAGTACTTTGTATTGGATTCTATACCATTATCTAAACGTGGTGGGAATAGGGAATCCAAACTTAGGTGCCTAGAAACAAGATATATTCTGGAACTTAACACTAAACAGCCAAATGGGCTGAACACGAGTGAAGATTTATACACTTATCTTTAAAATGTCAAAAAACTTTTTTCTTTAGTAAGAGCTTCCTGTTGAGCAGGAGTGTTATATGCACTTCTGCTTCAAATTAGGTTGAGCTATCTATGTGTGTATGAATAATACAAAGAAATCTCTCAGCATATATGAGTTGTTTATGAAACATTGGGTGTTTCTATAAATCTTCATATCATCAAATGTAAATGTTTTTTATACATTTATGTATATATTTAAATTTACATATTTATGGTTTTTGTAGGTTGCAAACCTTTTTTTACATCTTTTTTAACTTTTCTAGTGGAGTGTTTTAAGGTTGAAATGTATTTTATATTGAGGATATGTAAAAACATTTGTGGGAATCAACCTTGCTGCTCTTGATCAGTTGTATTTTATATCTTTTTCTTCTTCTCTGTGTATATAATTATTTAAAAATATCATTTTAGATGGTATAATGTCGTTTGGCAGCTAGTTCAGAAATGTGCACATTGTGGTTAATTATTGACACGTTCTCATTGCACTATATTGTATATTTGCACAAACTGGTGGTTTTAGCATATAGGACCTAAAACATTTTTTAAGATCTCTTTTTTTAGGTGGGTTTTAGGTGGTATTATCTTCTTTTTTAACCTTTGGTATCCATTTTAACATGCAATTATTTGTAATAATGTGTACTTGTATTATACAATAGATTATACATTCTCCCTGTTTTATCGATTTGTCAGGTTGAGATAGTACTTTACCAGCATACTTTGGAGCTACTGTAATCACTACATTTTTATTACTGTATTTATACAGGGATATAGATTTGTGTAGTATTTTTACTATGTCTATATGGATTGCCATTGGTCACCTGCACTTTAAAAATTCACCTATCCCTCCTAAGCGCTGTCATGTGATCAAGGCCAGCGTACGGCCGAAGCGCGTAATGGCAACATGGTGATGGTTGGAAGAAAATAAAAGCAACTTGCACTATATTGGGTCTGCTCTTGCCGTTTGTTCTTGGAGTACTGGAGTACTGGGCTTGTTTGCAGCTATATATATATATATATATATATATATATATATATATATATATATATATTATTCACTGAAAAAACCATAGGTTTCAGGGGCGTTATAGTTAGTTGGACATTTCACTCGTACAAAACCATAGAAATTCCCCCGTTATAGTTAGTTCAGCTAACTATAACTCACGCCCGCAATGCACTGCTGATGACGTCACATATTACATCATTCATGACATGGTCAGTGACATCACTGATGACATCACTGATGACATCATCCACGTGATAATTTACTGCATCTTCTCACACTCTAATATAACCTTTGATACACCCACTCTAAATTACAGAGTGCCATTCTCAAAACCTATGGTTTTTTCAGTGAATTTCTAAGGTTTTTTAAATGCTAATTTCTAACTATAACGTGCCTGAAACCTATGGTTTTTTAAGTGAATTTCAAAGGTTTTTTAAATGCTAGTTTCTAACTATGCCTACAGAGGTAGGACATGTGAAGAAAGAAGAAAAAACGCACAGAAAGAAGCAAAAGAAATGCAGAAAGAAGCAACAGAAGTCCACAAAGACGAACAAAAGTGCAGGAAGAAGCAAGACATGTGCAGAAAGAACCAACAGAGGAGCAGAAAGAGGCCTTGTTGCAAAATCATCCTGTGCCCACAACTTTTTCAGACGGGTACTGGTGGTAACTGACTCGGACTAACCAGGCCTAGAGCCAGTGCTATGCTAAAAGACACTTAGAATACAGTGAAAACACCTACATACTCTAGGGAACACTATGCGTTGGGGTACCCCTGTGATTGGCATGATATCCTCTGTAAGGCCCTAGTACATAATAGGGCAGGGGGATTAAAACTACCTCTTAAAACGCGCCACGGGGCGCGTTTGCACAGTGGTGAAGGGAGGGGGGGGCCTGAGGTGACATGTGTGCAAACACACCCTGTGGCCGTTTTAAGTTGGGAGATTAAGTCCCCTTGAATCCTGAGGGTCCCTGGGGTCCAACTAGCCCACTAGGTACCTCCAGTAAGCGCCACAGAGCTGCGTTGCACAGAGGTGTAAAAAGGGGCGTGGCCTGGACCACCTCTCTGCAGCGCAGGCCTGTGGCACTTACTGGAGGTACCTGGTGGCCTAGTTGGCCCCCAGGGGCCCTCAGGATTGAAGGGGTATTAATTCCCCAACTTAAAACGCGCCACAGGGCGTGTTTCCACACATGTCACCTCAGGCCCCGCCTCCTCCCTTCACCACTGTGCAAACGCGCCCCGTGGCACGTTTTAAGTTGGGGGATAAAGTCCCCTTGAATCCTGAGGGTCCCTGGGGTCCAACTAGCCCACGAGGAACCTCCAGTAAGCGCCACAGAGCTGCGTTGCAGAGAGGTGTAAAAAGGGGCATGGCCTGGACCACCTCTCTGCAATGCAGGCCTGTGGCGCTTACTGGAGATACCTGGTGGGCTAGTTGTCCCCCAGGGGCCCTCAGGATTGAAGAGGAATTAAATACGACACTGCAGGAGCCGGCCCGGGGGGGGTGGCGGTCCCCAGGGCCATCACAGGGTCCAGGAGGGGGGCCGCGCAGCCCCCCTCCCAACATTGGCAAAGCCCTGGGGAGGTGGTGGTCCCCGGGGCGTGTGGGGGGCTGGAGCCCCCCACACAGGTTCTTTATTTTAAAAAAAAACAAGCCGCGGGGGGTGGCAGTCCCCGGGGCTGCGGGGGGGCCATGTGCCCCCTGCAAATATTTAAGAAAAGCCCCAGGGGGTGGCGGTCCCCGTGGCTTGGGGGGCCTTGGAGGCTCCCCCCACCCATTTAAAATACAAGCCCCGGGGGGTGGCGGTCCCCGGGGCTGCGGGGGGCATGTGCCCCCGCAAATATATAAAGAAAGCCCCGGGGGGTGACGGTCCCCAGGGCTGGGGGGCCCCCTTGGGCCCCCCATTCACAATATAAACATTGCCCCCAGGACTTGGCCCACCCGGGGGCTAAATAATAACGAAGCGCGGGAGGCCGCGCTTCGTTTTTTTTATTTTGGCGCCTGGATCCGCGGATCCATCGCGCATTTTGCTGTTTTTTTTTTTAATGCTTTTTTTGGCCCTGGGGGTCCTTGTGGGACCCCCTAAGCAGGCCTAGGGGGTCAAGGTGTTTCTACCCTGCCCCCTTTTCTTGTTTTACGCAATTGTTTTTCTGTTTTCTTGTGACTCGGTTCTACCGAGTCACAAGATGGCTGCCAACACTTCCTGGTTTGGAGTGTTGACAGCCAATTAGAATGAAGCTAATATATATTATCTACTGGCGGTCGCCAGTAGATAGTTATAGTTAGGACCTAGTTTCCATAGGAAATGCGTTTTTTCTTTTCCCAATAACTTTGGCGCCGGTTGACGAATCTTCGCGAAATGTTCAAAACTTGTGGCCCGCTCCGGTCAGCTCCTATCCTGCAAGTTTCGGGTTGATTTGCCAAGCGGGGGCCGAGAAAAAAGGGGGGTCCCAAAACTTGTTTTCTCTATGTTATTTTCCATAGGAAACTTTAGACACGGCTACAGCTCGAACTGCTGAACGGAATTACACCAAATGTGGCAAAAAGGTAGCCCTTGGTTCAGAAAGAGCCCTTTTTGTTAAATGGTGTAAATCCGTTCAGTAGTTCCTGAGAAATTAAAAAAAAAGAGGTCAGAAAATCAATTTCCCATAGGAAACTTTAGACACGGCTACAGCTCGAACTGCTGAACGGAATTACACCATATTTGGCAAAAAGGTAGCCCTTGGTTCAGAAAGAGCCCTTTTTTAAAATGGTGTAAATTCGTTCAGTAGTTGCTGAGAAAATCAAAAAATAAAAGTTTCGATATCTAGAGGCACGGAGGATCCGCAGACCCTCCCGACCACGAGCTTTATTCTAATTGGCTGTCAACACTCCAAACCAGGAAGTGTTGGCAGCCATCTTGTTATGTTATGTTATGTTATGGGAACTTTTAGAACGCACGATTACCCGGAGGTGTCCTGGCGCTAGTTACTTCTCCTTAATGCAGAGCTGGAAAAAAAGAGGGTTTATTTATCAAAAAGCCAGGTCTTTAACCCTTTCCTGAAAGCTAGAAGATTGCTGGCATTTCTCAAATGGAATGGCAGGCCTTTGCTGCACATGAAGAGAAACTTCTGCCACCCCACTGAGCTTTTTTTGTTGGTGGAACTACGACCAGCTTGGCTCCCAGAGATCTATGAGTTCTTGTCGGTATATACCATTGAAACTGGCGCCTTAAATGATCTGGTCCTGAGTCTTGAAGTGCTTTAAAGACCATGCAAAGAGATTTAAAATGCACCCGGTTCCTCACTGGGAGCCAGTGCAGTTTTTTTATCTCTTTGGAAATTGGGGAGAACTTGGATGTGCCCGTAAGTAATTTGGACGCAGCATTTTGTAGCAGCTGAAGTTTATACAAAAATCTTTGTTGTATGTTTAGATAGAGGCTGTTACAGTAATCCAGCCTCGACATGACCAATGCAGTAACTACTGTTTGCCGGCTCCCCGAAGGTAAAAACCGCAATACCTTCTTGACAGTTCTAAGGACATGCACTGTTGTTGAAGTTACTGCATTTACTTGGGCCCCAAAGGAGAGTTTCTCATCCAGTATTATTCCCAAATTTTTCACCTTTTTTGCGGGTATAGGGAGTGAACCCATGGAGGCAGGCCACCAATTAGGAGTCCAAAAATTAAGATCGTTCCCAAACAGCATTACTTCAGTTTTACCTGAGTTAAGTTTTAGGCAATTGTCTGCCATCCATCTCCCAACCGATTCCATACAGACTTGAAACCGTTTATCTATTCCCAGCTCTTGGCCAGGTAACAGGGACACCACAATTTGTGTGTCATCAGCGTAGGAAGTGAGACCAAACCTGAATGCACTGATAACGGGGGCCAATGATGAGACATACACGTTAAAGAGTGTGGGGCTCAGTGAAGACCCCTGTGGTACACCACATGGCAGTGCGAAGGGCTTGGACTGAAATTTATCTAGGGATACAATCTGTCCTCTTTCTGATAGAAAAGATTTAAGAAGATCCCAAGCTTTACCCTGGACCCCACGTGCCTTGAGACGGTCCATCAGAATATCATGATGGACCGTATCAAAGGCCGCGGACAGATCCAGTAAGATAAGGGCTGCCCTGCCTCCTCGATCCACGGCTTCCCTGATCTCCTCAGTGGCCTTAATGAGCGCAGACTCAGTGCTGTGTCTTGTGACTCGGTAAAGACCCCCAGGGCCCAAAAAAGCATTTAAAAAAAAAAAAATTGGCAAAATTCGCGTAGGATCCGCGAATCCTGCCGTGAAAATTTAAAAAACGAAGCGCGGGCTTCCGCGCTTCATTAATATTTAGCCCCCGGGTGGGCCAAGTCCCGGGGGCATGCAAAGTTGTATTTGCGGGGGCCCAGGGGGAGGCCCCTGCAGCCCCGGGGACCGCCACCCCGTGGCTTTCTTTAAATATTTGCTGGGGGCACACGGGCCCCCCGGAGCCCCGGGGACCGCCACCTCCCGGGGCTTGTTTTTTATAATGTGTGGGGGGGCCTCCAAGGCCCCCCAAGCCCCGGGGACTGCCACCCCCGGGGCTTTTGTTGAATATTTGCGGGGGGCACACGGCCCCCCACAGCCCCGGGGACCGCAACCTCCGGGCCTTGTCGTTTTAAAAAAAAGAACCTGTGTGGGGGGGCTCAAGCCCCCCACACGCCCCGGGGACCGCCACCTCCCCGGGGCACTAACTATGTAAATTTGGGGGTCCGTTACGGACACCCGAGCCCCGGGGACCACCACCTCCCCAGGGCTTTCAAACTGAAGGGAGGGGGGCCGCGCGGCCCCCCTCCTGGAGCCCGTGATGGCCCTGGAAACCGCCACCCCCCAGGGCCAGCTCCTGCAGTGTCCCGGGGTGCCCACCCCAGGACACTGCTGTTTGCTATGGCAGGGCGGGAGCCTCGCGGCTCCCGCCCTGTCATAGCAAACTGTGGTTTGGGTTTTGGAAGAGAGAGCAGGAAACCTGCTCCCTCTTCCAAAATCGAAACCACATTGCTTTTCCACACGGGGAGCTGCATGTCAGCAGCTCCCCATGTGGAAAAGCAATGCCGGCTCCTGCAGGACGCGGGGAGCCAGCGGGACTGTGTGGGGATTGGGGCTCCCCCCACGGTCCCCAAGGAAGAGGCCAGGCCCCGTGGCCAGGAGTGGCCTGGGAGGGGGCCCACGCGGCCCCCCACCCCCATAATAATAAAATAAGAAAAAAAAAAACACGCAAAGGCCGGCCCCGGGGGATGGGTTCCTCGGGGCCATAAGTGGCCTAAGGAGGGGGACCACGCAGCCCCCCTCCAAATATATATATTTTTTAAAATAAACACTGGCCATGCCCCGGGTGGATGGGGTCCCCGGGGCCGAATATGGCCTCGGGAGGGGGGCCACGCGGCCCCCTTCCATTTTTGAAAAAAATAGAAAAAATAGGGGTCAGGCCCTGGGGGATGGGGTCCCCAGAGCCTATAAAACAGGAAAGGAAGGGGGGCCACACAGCCCCCCTTCTAAAAAAATAATAATAAAAAAAAAAAGCCGGCATCGTACCGAGGCCCCGCCCCCTCCCAGCAACACTCTGCAAACGCGCCCTGTGGCGCGTTTTAAGTTGGGGAATGAATTCCTCTTTAATCCTGAGGGTCCCTGGGGCCAACTAGCCCACCAGGTACCTCCAGTAAGCGCCACAGGGCTGCCTTGCAGAGAGGTGGTCCAGTCCACGCCCCTTTTTACACATCTCTGCAACGCAGCTCTGTGGCGCTTACTGGAGGTAGCTGGTTGGCTAGTTGGACCCCAGGGACCCTCAGGATTCAAGGGGACTTAATCCCCCAACTTAAAACGCGCCACGGGGCGCGTTTGCACAGTGGTGAAGGGAGGGGACGGGACCTGAGGTGACATGTGTGCAAACACGCCCTGTGGCGTGTTTTAAGTTGGGGGAGTAAGTCCCCTTGAATCCGGAGGGTCCCTGGGGTCCAACTAGCCCACCAGGTACCTCCAGTAAGCGCCACAGAGCTGTGTTGCAGAGAGATGTAAAAAGGGGCATTGCCTCGGACCACCTCTCTGCAACACAGGCCTGTGGCGCTTACTGGAAGTACCTGGTGGGCTAGTTGGGTCCCAGGGACCCTCAGGATTCAAGGTGACCTAATCCCCCAACTTAAAACGCGCCACGGGGCACGTTTGCACAGTGGTGAAGGGAGGGGGCGGGGCCTCAGGTGACATGTGTGCAAACACGCCCTGTGGCGCGTTTTAAGTTGGGGAATTAATTCCCCTTGAATCCTGAGGGACCCTGGGGGCCAACTAGCCCACCAGGTACCTCCAGTAAGCGCCACAGGCCTGCCTTGCAGAGAGGTGGTCCGAGGCCACGCCCCTTTTTACACCTCTCTGCAACGCATCTCTGTGGCGCTTACTGGAGGTACCTGGTGGGCTAGTTGGACTCCAGGGACCCTCAGGATTCAAGGGGACTTAATCTCCCAACTTAAAATGCGCCACGGGGCGTGTTGCACAGTGGTGAAGGGAGGGGGCGGGGCCTGATGTGACAAGTGTGCAAACGCGATCCGTGGTGCGTTTTAAGTTGGGGGATTAAGTCCCCTTGTATCCTGAGGGTCCCTGGGGGCCAACTAGCCCACCAGGTACCTTCAGTAAGTGCAACAGAGTTGCATTGCAGAGAGGTGTAAAAAGGGGCGTGGTCTCGGACCACCTCTCTGCAACTCAGCTCTGTGGTGCTTGCTGGAGGTACCTGGTGGGCTAGTTGGGCTTTAGGGACCCTCAGGATTCAAGGGGACTTAATCTCCCAACTTAAAACGCGCACCGGGGCACGTTTGCACACTTGTCACATCAGGCCCCACCCCCTCCCTTCACCACTGTGCAAACGGGCCCTCTGGCGCGTTGTAAGTTGGGGGATTAAGTCCCCTTGAATCCTGAGGGTCCCTTGGGTCCAACTAGCCCACCAGGTACCTCCAGTAAGCGCCACAGAGCTGCGTTGCAGAGAGGTGTAAAAAGGGGAGTGGCCTTGGACCACCTCTCTGCAACGCAGCTCTGTGGCGCTTACTGGAGGTACCTGGTGGGCTAGTTGGCCCCCAGGGACCCTCAGGATTCAAGGGGAATTAATCCCCCAACTTAAAACCCACCAGGGGGCGCGTTTGCACAGTGGTGAAGGGAGGGGGCGGGCCTGATGTGACATGTGTGTACTTATCCAATCACTCTGCCAAAACCCAAGCACTTATAATTTCACCATGCACTCTCCTTGCATTACTCTAATAATCCAGTCAGTACCCATGCACTCATGCAATGACCCATGCACTAACTCATGCACTGCTATGATACCCTGAGTACTACTGATGCAGTCCAGCCATCGCCCTGTCACTACCCATGCACTCCTCCAATCACCCAGCGAGCACCATGTACTTATCCAATCACTCTGCCAAAACACAAGCACTTATAAATTCACCATGCACTCTCCTTGCAGTACTCTAATCATCCAGTCACTACCCATGTACTCATGCAATGACCCAGGCAGTAACACATGCACTGCTACAATCCCCTGAGCACTACTGATGCAGCCCAGCCATCTCTTTGTCACTTCCCATGCACTCCTCCAATCACCCAGCCAGCACCATGTACTTATCCAATCACTCCGCCAAAACCCAAGCACTTATAGATTCACCATGCACTCTCCTTGCAGTACTCTAATCATCCAGTCACTACCCATGTACTTATGCAATGACGCAGGCACTAACACATGCACTGCTACAATCCCCTGAGGACTACTGATGCTGTCCAGCCATCTCCTTGTCACTACCCATGCACTCCTCCAATCACCCAACCAGTTCCATGTCCTTATCCAATCACTCCGCCAAAACACAAGCGTTTATAAATTCACCATCCACTCTCCTTGCAGTACTCTAATCATCCAGTCAGTACCCATGTACTCATCCAATGACCCAGGCACTAACTCATGGCAAATACAGAGGAGGTCATGCTAATCACAGGGGTACCCCAACGCATAGTGTTCCCTGTTGTATGTTGGTGTTTTCACTGTATTCTAAGTGTCTTTTAGCAGAGCACTGGCTCTAGGGCCGGTTAGTCAGAGTCAGTTACCACCAGTACCCGTCAGCAAAAAGTTGGGGGCACGGGAGGACTTTCTGCTCCTCTGTTGGTTCTTTCTGCACATCTCTTGTCTCTTCTTGCACTTTTCTTCGTCTTTCTGGACTTTTGTTGCCTCTTTGTGCATTTGTCTTGCTTCTTTGTGCGCTTTTCTTCCTCTTTCTTCACATGTCCTACCTTTGTAGGCATAGTTAGAAATTAGCATTTAAAAAACCTTTGAAATTCACTTAAAAAACCATAGGTTTCAGGGACGTTATAGTTAGAAATTAGCATTTAAAAAACCTTTGAAATTCACTGAAAAAACCATAGGTTTCAGGGACGTTATAGTTAGAAATTAGCATTTAAAAAACCTTAGAAATCCACTGAAAAAACCACAGGTTTCAGGGACGTTATAGTTAGTTGGACATTTCACTCGTACAAAACCAAAGAAATTCCCCCGTTATAGTTAGTTCAGCTAACTATAACTCGCACCCCCGCAATGCACTGCTGATGACGTCACATATTACATCATTCATGACATGGTCAGTGACATCACTGATGACATCACTGATGACATCTCAAATGACATCACTGATGACATCGCTGATGACATCATCCACGTGAAAATCTGATGCACCTCCTCACACTCTAATATAACCTTTGATACACCCACTGTAAAATACAGACTACCATTTTCAAAACCATCGACACACCAATACCAGTTACTACATGCGCACTCACTGATTCTTAGGTCTACACACACATCCACTCATTCACCCATACAATCACTCATACATGCAGTCACTCATCAATACAACACTATCATATGCACTTATACACCTATACAGACACTCACACACCGCCACTCATCCATGGAGTTACTCACACACCTAGTCAGTCATGCAAAGAATCAATCACACTCCCATTTACTCACCTATACAGATAGTAACGCATACTTACTCTCTTATATAATCACTGATACAAGTACACACTCATCCATACAGCCACTCTTACAATCACTGACTCTCCCGTATAGTCATTTATACTCCAACTCTCACATACACTGCCTTTTCCCTATGTAGTTACTTGGACATGTACCACTGAGACATCCATTCACTCACCAACACACCCATACACACACTCACCCACCCATACAGCTGTTTCCACATGCACTCTTGAACCCATACACCCAGTGAATCAACCACTCACACATCTATGCACAGAGTCACACACCTCCCACCCACCCACACACATACTCAGTCTCCCATACAAATTCTCAAGCAACCAATCAATAACCGATATAGACACTCATGTAGCGACTCACCAACCCATGCATTCAGTAAGACACATTTAATGACTCACTTATACAGTCAGTCACGCACCTACTAAATCATCCATCCAGACACTTATACACCCACTCATTCTTCAATACACCTTGGCATATATATAAAACATATTTATACTTTTCAGAAACACACAGTCACTGGATGATGTCATCAGTGATGTCATTTGAGATGTCATCAGTGATGTCACTGACCATGTCATGAATGGTGTAATATGTGACGTCATCAGCAGTGCATTGTGGGGGCGCGAGTTATAGTTAGCTGAACTAACTATAACGGGGAAATTTCTCTGGTTTTGTACGTGTGAAATGTCCAACTAACTATAATGTCCCTGAAACCTATGGTTTTTTCAGTGAATATATATATATATATATACATACAGATTACCTACTGGCGTTCGCCAGTAGGTAGTTATAGTTAGGACCTCGTTTCTATTCAAATAGCGTTCTTCTTTTGCCAATATCTTTGGCGCCGTTTGACGAATCTTCGCAAAATTTTCAAAACTAATGGTTCGCTCAGGTCAGCTCCTGTCTTGAAAGTTTCGGGGTGATTCGTCGAGCAGGGGCCGAGAAGAAAATGGGGTCCCAAAACGTGTTTTCTCCATGTTAATTTCCATAGGAAACTTTAGACAAAGCGACAGCCCGAACTGCTGAACGGAAGGTAGGTGTTGGTTCAGAAAGCGACCTTTTTTTGAAATGGTGTAAATCCGTTCAGTAGTTCCTGAGAAATTCATAAAATCAAAATGTCGATATCTGGTGGCCAAGGAGGATTTGCGAACCCTCCCGAGCACGAGCATCATTTTGATTGGCTGTCAACACTCCAAACCAAAAAGTGTTGGCAGCCATCTTGTGACTCGGTAAAACTGAGTCACAAGAAAACAGTAAAAAAAAGATAAAAAACAAGAAAAGGGGGCAGGGTTGAAACACCCTGACCCCCTAGACCTGCTCAGGGGGTCCCACATGGACCCCCAGGCCCCAAAAAAAAGCATTAAAAAAACAAATCAGCAGAATTTACGCTGGGTGCGCGAATCCCGCCGAAAAATACAGAAAAACCAAAGCGCGGTCTCCCGCGCTTTGTTTTGATCAGCCCCCGGGTGGGCCAGGCCCTGGGGGCAATGTGACATATATATATGCGGGGTCCGTGCGGGCCCCCGCAGCCCCGGGGACCGCCACCTCTCCAGGAATTTTTTCATTAATGGGTGGGGGGCCTCGCGGGCCCCCCCAAGTTCCTGGGACATAGCTGCCAAGGTTTCTAATTGCTATGTGTGACATTTTCATAATTTCAGTGTAATTATGAGTGACATTTCAATGACAATGAGTGACACTTTTTCTCGAGCAAAATCAAGCAATGAAGACGAGGTAAACATATAAATAATGTGGGACCTGACCCAAACGGGATGTGTGAGGCCCCAACTGAGGCACAAAAACATCATGGACCTGCCTGGACTTCTGTGTTGCTTGGCAGGCCAGGAGAATCCTTCTTTCCAGACTTTGGTGACTCGGACTGGGCCCCCTGGCTCCTCCCTCATAATTAAAGATGCTGCTTATAGCATCACTCCATCCAGGGCCTATCTGCCTCGTGGAACATGGCCCAAACAGGATGTGTGAGGTCCCAACAACACACTCCTCTGGTACCTACTGTTGCCAGGCGGGCAGGCCTGCAGAAAAATAAAACACAGATTGCCAGCCTTTGTGGTGGGCCCCCCTCCTTGCTGGCAAAATCAGGAGAGCATCAAGACACGGGGCCTCTGACATCATGTGAGTGACCCGCTCCAAAAGGACACGGGGACGGCCGATGTCAGAGAGGCCCCAACAGCAACATGAACTGGCTTCAGTTCCTGGGTGGGGCTGTCAGTTACAGTCAAACATGTCACACCAGTCGATCAGATCCATCCACCTATGGCACCCTAGAGTAACAACTTTACCACCGGCAGGCACCGGCTGCAGCTGCCTGATGTGATCGCATGCTAGCATTGGCATCATTACTCTCTTAAGAACAAACACAGAGACACTCATAATGGCTAGAACTTACTGTCTTGGGCCACGGCCCGGCCTCAGATGAGTCTGTGTCAGTCGGGACTGTGGCACAGGTGGGTGGTGCTCTGGTCTGCAAGGGTTGGCTGCAGGCAGGCTGAGCTCGAACAGGCAAGGCCGAGAGACACCATGGGAGGCGGAAATTCAGGTTTGCAGCCCAGCACCTATCCGGTACCTCCACAATGATCGAGCTGCCCTGGCTGACTCCAGTTCCCGAGCGGGGCCATTCAGTGAGACTGCCTTGGCAACCGCTTGGCCCTGCAACCCGGGTCACTGACTTAGTTGGTCTTCCTCGAGTGGGCTGTAATAATTCAAGGGCAGCCGGGGGTAAAATTAATAATAGCCGAATGATCTACACGGTTGTGCTGCCCCAAAACCTGTTTCTAAAGACAGTGGTCCCCAGACAAAAAATTAGTGTGAACAATGAATATAGACCCAATCAGTACTATATTATAGGAATCTGGCCAGCTGGGCAGATATTTAATATACAATCAAAAAACAATATTTGCAAACAATGAACACGAAACAGTTATAGTGGGACGCAAGCCTGCATCCAACTTGACAAAAAAGACGTACAGTATACAGTGAGGGGTTCAGGCAAAGGAAGTCGTTTGTTTCAAGCACATTTCTTGTAGAACAAAAATAATATATAGAAGACACCATTACACACTAATTAGGGCATTTGCACAAAAGCGTATATGGTGTACAAAGTGTCGACGGCGTTTTGATCCCTTAAGAAAATGCCGGGATCATCCTCAGGACATTATAAATGACATGCCTGTTTACATATGGCTAAAATTGCTAGAACCATGGAAAAAGGGTTGGGATGAGGGAGAAAAAGAGAAGGAGAAGGAAATTAGTGATTTACAGATAAAGGAATGTCGACGAGAAGTGCTCATGAGAATGTCTCTTTTGTAGTCTCTAGTTGGATGCGTGAGGCTCCTGAACACGAAAGCAGGCACGTGATATTAACGTGCAGTGTAAATTTCTAACCAAGGTGATGAAAAACGATAGAAAAATTGCCGTCGATCTAGTTAGAAGCGAGATCTGGCGAGGGTATAGAAAAAGTGAAGCTATCTCTACTAGTAGCCGTGTTGACGGTGATGAACAATAAGAAAAAGACAGGGGTAACTGAGATAAAGAACGCGCTGTTGCTTGTAGTGTAATGCTGTAATGAAGCCCAGGGAGGTGACGGGACAGGTATCGCACAGAGGGTCCCCTTACCCAAGGGCAGGTGACAGACTTCCCTGAAATCAAGGAAACAGGACCAGCTACGTGGTACGTGAGGTCCAGGTGTTGGTGCGAAGGAGTAGGCCTCGGGGAACGGAAGCCTGTAGTGGGTGGAAGGGAAGGAAATTAGTGGCGGAAGGAACAAGGGTAGCCGCGGAGTGTGGAGCGCATGCAGTTACCAATTGTGGAAGTTCCAATGTAACTATTAAGTATATGACAAGCCGCAGTAGCGGTCTTGAATAGAGTTCCGGGCCAATGCGGGAAAAGAGGAGCAAAAAGGTCATTAGGATTATGACAGCATCATCTGTAGGAGTGAGAACCAGCATGCAGGGCATACGCGCTTACCGATAGTAGTCCTTGGTCTGTCACACCATTCTGTGTAGCCGGTCACAGCACTGAGTGAACCGGGAGGAGGCGGTATTTAAGGAGCCATCCTATTGGGAGAAGTTGGTCAGATGATCAGGAATAGTAAAAATGAAAAAGAGACTATTGATAGCCATAAGCGTGGCCATCTTGGAGTGTGAAGAGATACATGTGCTTAATAGGTAGTGGTTGAGAGAAAGAGGTAAACCAGAAAGGAGAATCTGGCCACCGTGGAGTACATTGAAAAGAAATTGAGCTCAATACATTAAGATAAAGGCAGAGTCGGCGATAGATTTTAGGATACATTTAGGAGACATAAGACAAAACACCATAGAGTACATTGAAGAATAATCAAGCTCAATACATTAAGATGGAGGAAAAATCGGCGATGGAATTTAGGAGAGATAAATAAAAAGGAACATAAGACGTTAACCGCCTTCCTCAAACTGAAGTCGCCGCTCCTTCCAGCAGGATGTGACGTCCCCCACATCGCCGGACTTCTGACTGTACGGGCTGTCTCTGTACTAGTCATTAGACACTACCCGATGATGTCACCGTCAGGCTGTCAGTCAGAGTGCGGCGCAGGGGATGATCACAATTATGAATGATATATTTGTAGCACGGGTCTGCAGTTGAGTGTGAGCCTGTCAGCACTGCCTTAATTCACAGTGGGAGCCTCAAAGCCTGCAGGAGCACATCGTGCGCAGTGCACGCCACGGGCGGCGCACTGCCAGCTGCTGATTTGAGGCACTTCCACTCAATGACAGAGACACAACAGATATGCGTGACAATGCATTTCCGTACGGTAATGTGGAGTACCACACTGAAATGCATTAGTTTAACGCCTGATGCGTGGTACTTGGCAGGACTGCAGGGACCACCACCTCCCTGAGGCTTTTTTCATTAATGGGCGGGGGGCCTCGTGGGCCCCCCAAGCCCCGGGGTCTGCCACCTCCCCGGGGCTACTTTACGAAAATGTGTGTGGGGGGCTCGAGCCCCCCAACACTGCCCCGGGGACACCGCCTCCCCGGGGCATTAATTATTGAAATGCGGGGGTCCGTTGCGGGGCCGCGCAGCCCCCCCCCTCCTGGAGCCCTAGATGGCCCTGGGGACCGCCACCCCCAAGGGCCAGCTCCAGCAATACATTGCAGTTTGCAATGGCAGGGCGGGAGCACTGCTCCTGTCCTGTCCTTGCAAACTATGCTTCCCTTCAGGAAGTGAGAGCAGAAAACCTGCTCTTGCTTCCATGAAGCGGAGCAGATTGCTTTTGGACAATGTTAGCAGCTCCCCTTGTCCAAAAGCAATGCCAGCTCCCGCAGGAGGCGGGGAGCCGGCTGGGACCGCGGGGGCATTGGGGCTCCCCCTGCAGTCCCCAACATAAGGCCAGGCCGCTGGGATGGCGTCCCCGGGGCCAATAGTGGCCCAGGGAAGGAGGGGCCACGTGGCCCCCCTCCCATGATAAAACCCTCCAAAAAACGAGGCCATGCTCTGGGGGATGGGGTCCCCGGGGCCAAAAGTGGCCCATGGAAGGGGGGCCACGCGTCCCCCCTCCTGTATAAATAATAAAAATAAAAAACAAGGCCATGCCCTGGGGGATGGGGTCCCCGGGGCCGAAATCGGCCTCGGGAGGGGGGCCAGGCCCCGTTTATTTATTTTTTTAAATAAAAAAAAAACTCAGGCCCTGGGGAATGGGGTCCCCAGGGCCCAAAAATTACTAAGAGAAGGGGGCCACACAGCCTCCTTTCTAAAAAAATAAATAAAAGAGAAGCCTTTATCTCGCCGGAGGCCCCGCCCCCTCCCTGCACCACTCTGCAAACACGCCTCCTGGTGCGTTTTGGGTTGGGGATTAAGTCCCCTTGAATCCTGAGGGTCCTTGGGGGCCAACTAGTCCACCAGGTACCTCCAGTAAGCCCCACACAGTGGGATTGCTGAGAGTTGGTCTGAGGCCATGCCCCTTTTTACACCACTCTGCAAATGCACCTCTTGACGCATTTCTGGTGGCGCAAAGAGGTCCTCTTGTGTCCAGAGGACCTCAGGAGTGAAGGGGACTTCTTCCCCCAGCAGCAGTGCGCCAGGAGGCGGGTTTGCAGAGTGGTGTAAAAAGGAGGCCGGGCCTTGGACCACTCTCAGCAATCCAGCTGTGTGGGGCTTACTGGAGGTACCTGGTGGGCTAGTTGGCCCCCAGGCACCCTCAGGAGGCAAGGGGACTTAATCCCCCAACCCAGAGCGCACCAGGAGGCGTGTTTGCAGAGTGGTGGAGAAAGGGGGCGTGGCCTCGGACCACCTCACAGCAATCCCACTGTATGGGGCTTACTGGAGGTATCAGGTAGGCTAGTTGGCCTCTAAGGACCCCCACAAGCGAAGGGGACTTCAATCCCCATCCAAGAGCATGCCAGGAGGCGTGTTTGCAGAGTGGTGGGCAAAGGGGGCGTGGCCTGCTATGAGAATTTAGCAATCCTGCTGTGTGGGACTTACTGGAGGTAATAGGAGGGGTAGTTGGCCCCCAAAGATGTCCTTAGGGGCCGACTACCCCTCCTGTTACCTCCAGTAAGTCTCACACAGTGGGATTGCTAAGAAGTCTTTGGAGGCAACGCCCCCCTTTCTCCACCACTCTGCATGCGCGCCTCCTGGCACACTACAGGTTCGGGGATGAAGTCCACTTTACTTCTGAGGGACTTTGGGGGCCAAGAAGCCCTCCTGGTACCCCCTGTAAGTCCTACGCAGCAGAATTCCTGAGCGCTGGTCGGAGGCCCAGCACCCTTTCTACACCACTCTGCAAACACGACTTCTAGTTAAAGAAGCATTTGCAATGTAATAGGGTCGCATTTGCAAGAGTTAGAGCTATTGGCGCTGTAAATGTAAAAGTTTTTTACTAATGTTTTTTGGAGTGGAGTTGATGTATGTTGTGTGTAGTGGAATTATGTGGTATGTTGTGCAGTGAAATTATGTGGATAGACTTTGACTTTGATGTGGAAGGAAGGTATGTGGTATTTAGTGTATAGGAATTATGTAGAGTGGGATTATGTGTTATGGAGAGTAATTATGTGGTATAGTGGTCTGTGTTGTGGAGTGGTAACCTCAGGTTTAGTCTCCCTCATTTCCATAGAAGCTAAACTATAAACTCAATGAGACAAAAAAAGAAGGAACCACAGAGGAGCACTTCTGGACCTAGTCAGAGGTATGAGCAGTGCCACTGGAATTATGCGACTGTTTGACTGCACCGACTTTCACACAATTATACATTTTCTGCATTTGCCACATAATCCATCATCTGCTGCATAATCTGCAGATTTGAACAAAAAAAACCTTGTTTCTAGCTCAAGCTGCTCAAATGCTACCAAAAATGCAGCGACAAGTGTTACAGCGTGGTGGAAGGCCCTTTGCAAACCTAGAATGGTCTCCTGTTACTTATTGATAAATGTGGGTATTGAATTGGTACTAATGGTGTGCAAACCACTCTTGCCTCTTTCTGCACCTCTGTTGCCTCTTTCTGCACCTCACTTTCTTCTTCCTGTACCCCTCTTGCCTCTTTCTGCACCCTTATTCCCTCTTTCTGTACCTCTCTTGCCTCTTTCTGCACCCCTGTTCCCTCTTTCTGCACATCGCCTGCCTGTTTCTGCACCTCTCTTGCCTCTTTCTACACTTCTCTTGCCTCTTTCTGCACCTCTGTTGCTTTTTTCTGCACTTCTCTGGCCTCTTTTTGCACACCTCTTGTCTCTTTCTGCACCTCTGTTACTTCTCGTGCTTCTTTCTGCACCTCTGTTGCTTCTTTCTGCACCCCTCTTGCCTCTTCCTGCTCCCCTCTTTCCTCTTTCTGCACCTTTCTTGCCTCAGTCTGCCCACCTGTTCCCTCTTTCTGCACCCCTTTTGCCTGTTTCTGCAACTCTCTTGCCTCTTTCTGCAGCTCACTTGCCTCCTTCGGCACCTCACTTGCCTCTTTCTGCAACTCTCTTGCCTCTTTCTGCAGTTCTCTTGCCTCCTTCTGCACCTCTCTTGCTCTTTCTACACTTCTCTTACCTGTTTCTGCACCTCTCTTACCTCTTTCTGCACCTCCCTTGCCTCTTTCTGCACCTCACTTGCTTCTTTCTGCACCCCTCTTGCCTCTTTCTGCACCCCTCTTCCCTCTTTGTGCAACTCTCTTGCCTCTTTCTAAACCTCTCTTCCCTCTTTCTGCACCCCTCTTGCCTCTTTCTGTACCTCTATACCTCTTGCTTCTTTCTGCACTTCTCTTGCCTCTTTCTGCACTTCTCCTGCTTCTTTCTGCACTGCTCTTGCAAATTTCTGTATCCCTCTTGCCTCTTTCTGCGTGCACCCCTGTTCCCTCTTTCTGCACCTTTCTTGCCTCTGTCCGCACCTCTTTTGCTTGTTTCTGCACTTCTTTTGCCTCTTTCTGTACCCCTCTTCCCTCCTTCTGCACCTCTTTTGTTTCTTTCTGCACTGCTCTTGCTTCTTTCTGCACCTCTCTTGGAAATTTCTGCACTCCTCTTGCCTCTTTATGCACCCCTCTTGCCTCCTTCTGCACCTCTGTTGGTTCTTTCTACATTGCTATTGCTTCTTTCGGCACCTCTTTTGCTTGTTTCTGAAACTCTCTTGCCTCTTTCTGCACTTCTCTTGCCTCCTTCTGCACCTTTGTTGTTTCTTTCTGCACTTCTCTTGCCTCTTTCTGCACCCCTCTTGCCTCTTTTTCCACCTCTGTTGCTTCTTTCTGCACTTCTCTTGCTTCTTTCTACACTTCTGTTGCTTCTTTCTGCACCCCTCTTGCCTCTTTATGCACCCTACTTCCCTCTTTCTGTACCTCTCTTGCCTCTTTCTGCACCCCTGTTCCCTTTTTCTGCACCTCTCTTGCCTGCTTCTGCACCTCTCTTGCCTCTTTCTGCACTTCTCTTGCCTCCTTCTGCACCTCCGTTGCTTCTTTCTGCACTTCTCTTGCCTCTTTCTGCCCCCTTCTTGCCTCTTTCTGCACCTCTGTTGCTTCTTTCTGCACTTCTCTTCTCTGTTTCTGCACTTCTGATGGTTCTTTCTGCACTGCTCTTGCTTCTTTCTGGACCTCTCTTGTCTCTTTCTGCAACTCTCTCGCCTCTTTCTGCACCCCTCTTGCCGCTTTCTGTACCTCATTTGCGTTTTTCTGCACTTCTCTTGCCTCTTTCTGCACACCTCTTGCCTCTTTCTGCACCTCTGTTGGTTCTTTCTGCACTGCTGTTGCTTCTGTCTACTACTCTCGTGCACATTTCTGCACCCCTCCTGCCTCTTTCTGCACCTCTGTTGGTTCTTTCTGCACCTCATTTGCCTCTGTCTGCACCCCTGTTCCCTCTTTCTGTACCTCTCTTGCCTCTTTCTGCACCCCTGTTCCCTCTTTCTGCACATCTCCTGCCTGTTTCTGCACCTCTCTTGCCTCTTTCTACACTTCTCTTGCCTCTTTCTGCACCTCTGTTGCTTTTTTCTGCACTTCTCTGGCCTCTTTTTGCACATCTCTTGCCTCTTTATGCACCTCTGTTACTTCTCGTGCTTCTTTCTGCACCTCTGTTGCTTCTTTCTGCACCCCTCTTGCCTCTTCCTGCGCCCCTCTTTCCTCTTTCTGCACCTTTCTTGCCTCAGTCTGCCCACCTGTTCCCTCTTTCTGCACCCCTTTTGCCTGTTTCTGCAACTCTCTTGCCTCTTTCTGCAGCTCACTTGCCTCCTTCTGCACCTCACTTGCCTCTTTCTGCAACTCTCTTGCCTCTTTCTGCAGTTCTCTTGCCTCCTTCTGCACCTCTCTTGCTCTTTCTACACGTCTCTTACCTGTTTCTGCACCTCTCTTACCTCTTTCTGCACCTACCTTGCCTCTTTCTGCACCTCACTTGCTTCTTTCTGCACCCCTCTTGCCTCTTTCTGCACCCCTCTTCCCTCTTTGTGCAACTCTCTTGCCTCTTTCTAAACCTCTCTTCCCTCTTTCTGCACCCCTCTTGCCTCTTTCTGTACCTCTATACCTCTTGCTTCTTTCTGCACTTCTCTTGCCTCTTTCTGCACTTCTCCTGCTTCTTTCTGCACTGCTCTTGCAAATTTCTGTATCCCTCTTGCCTCTTCCTGCGTGCACCCCTGTTCCCTCTTTCTGCACCTTTCTTGCCTCTGTCCGCACCTCTTTTGCTTGTTTCTGCACTTCTTTTGCCTCTTTCTGTACCCCTCTTCCCTCCTTCTGCACCTCTTTTGTTTCTTTCTGCACTGCTCTTGCTTCTTTCTGCACCTCTCTTGGAAATTTCTGCACTCCTCTTGCCTCTTTATGCACCCCTCTTGCCTCCTTCTGCACCTCTGTTGGTTCTTTCTACATTGCTATTGCTTCTTTCGGCACCTCTTTTGCTTGTTTCTGAAACTCTCTTGCCTCTTTCTGCACTTCTCTTGCCTCCTTCTGCACCTTTGTTGTTTCTTTCTGCACTTCTCTTGCCTCTTTCTGCACCCCTCTTGCCTCTTTCTGCACTTCTCTTGCCTCCTTATGCACCTCTGTTGCTTCTTTCTGCACTTCTGTTGCTTCTTTCTGCACCCCTCTGCCTCTTTATGCACCCCTCTTCCCTCTTTCTGTACCTCTCTTGCCTCTTTCTGCACCCCTGTTCCCTTTTTCTGCACCTCTCTTGCCTGCTTCTGCACCTCTCTTGCCTCTTTCTGCACTTCTCTTGCCTCCTTATGCACCTCTGTTGCTTCTTTCTGCACTTCTCTTGCCTCTTTCTGCCCCCCTCTTGCCTCTTTCTGCACCTCTGTTGCTTCTTTCTGCACTTCTCTTGTCTGTTTCTGCACTTCTGATGGTTCTTTCTGCACTGCTCTTGCTTCTTTCTGGACCTCTCTTGCCTCTTTCTGCAACTCTCTCGCCTCTTTCTGCACCCCTCTTGCCGCTTTCTGTACCTCATTTGCGTTTTTCTGCACTTCTCTTGCCTCTTTCTGCACACCTCTTGCCTCTTTCTGCACCTCTGTTGGTTCTTTCTGCACTGCTGTTGCTTCTGTCTACTACTCTCGTGCACATTTCTGCACCCCTCCTGCCTCTTTCTGCACCTCTGTTGGTTCTTTCTGCACCTCATTTGCCTCTGTCTGCACCCCTGTTCCCTCTTTCTGTACCTCTTTTGTCTGTTTCTTTAACTCTCTTGCCTCTTTCTGCATTTGTCTTGCATTTTTCTGCACCTCTGTTGCTTCCATCTGCACTTCTCTTGCTTCTTTCTATACCTCTCTTGCTTCTTTCTACATCCCTCTTGCCTCTTTCTGCACCCTTCTTCCCTCTTTGTGCACCTCTCTTGTCTCTTTCTGCACCTCTCTTGCCTCTTTCTGCACCCTCTTGCCTCTTTCCGCACCTCTTTTGCTTCTTTCTGCACTTCTCTTGCCTCTTTCTGCACCCCTTTTGCCTCTTTCTGTACCTCTGTTGCTTCTTTCTGCACTTCTCTTGCATTCTGCACTTCTCTTGCTTCTTTCTGTACTCATCTTGCCTCTTTCTGCACCCTTCTTCCCTCTTTCTGCACCTCTCGCTTCTTTCTGCCCCCCTCTTGCCTCTTTCTGCACCCTTCTTCCCTCTTTCTACACCTCTCTTCCCTCTTTCTACACCTCTCTTCCCTGTTTCTGCACCTCTCTTGCCTCTTTACGCACCCCTGTTCCTTCTTTCTGCACATCTCTTGCCTGTTTCTGCAACTCACTTGCCTCTTTCTACAGTTCTCTTGTCTCTTTCTGCACCTCTGATGCTTCTTTCTTCACTTCTCTTGCCTCTTTCTGCACCCCTCTTGCCTCTTTCTGAACCTCTCTTGATTGTGTCTGTACTGCTTTTGTTTCTTTCTGCACCTGTCTTGCAAATTTCTGTACCCCTCTTGTCTCTTTCTACACCCCTCTTCCCTTTTTCTGCATCTCTCTTGCCTCTGTCTGCACCCCTCTTGCCTCTTTCTGCACCTCTGTTGCTTCTTTCTGCACTTCTCTTGCTTCTTTCTGCACCTCTCTTGCAAATTTCTGCACCCCTCGTTCTTCTGTGTGCACCTCTCTTGCCTCTTTCTGCTTCTCTGTTGCCTCTTCCTGCACCCCTCTTGCCTTTTTCTGCACCTCTTTTGCTTTTTTCTGCACTTCTCTTGCCTCTTTCTGCACCCCTCTTGCCTCTTTCTGCACCTCTATTGGTTCTTTCTGCACTGCTCTTGCCTCTGTCTGCTACTCTCTTGCACATTTCTGCACCCCTCTTGCCTCTTTCTGCACCTCTGTTCGTTCTTTCTGAACCTCTCTTGCCTCTGTCTGCACCCCTGTTCCCTCTTTCTGCACCTCTTTTGCCTGTTTCTGCAACTCTCTTGCCTCTTCCTGTATCTCTGTTGCTTCTTTCCGCACTTCTCTTGCTTCTTTCTATACCTCTCTTGCTTCTTTCTGTATCCCTCTTTGCCACTTTGTGTACCCTTCTTCCTTCTTTGTGTACCTCTGTTGCCTCTTCTGTACCTCTTTTGCCGCTTTCTGCACCCCTCTTGCCTCTTTCCACACCCCTTTTGCTTGTTTCTGCACTTCTCTTGCTTCTTTCTATACCCTTCTTGCTTCTTTCTACACCCCTCTTGCCTCTTTGGGCACCTCTCTTGCCTCTTTCTGCACCTCTCTTGCCTCTTTCTGCACTCCTCTTGCCTCTTTCCGCACCCCTTTTGCTTCTTTCTGCACTTCTCTTGCCTCTTTCTGCATCCCACTTGCCTCTTTCTGCACCTCTGTTGCTTCTTTCTGCACTTCTCTTGCTTCATTCTGCACTTCTCTTGCTTCTTTCTGTACCCATCTTGCCTCTTTCTGCACGCTTCTTCTCTCTTTCTGCACCTCTCTTGCTTCTTTCTGCACCACTCTTGCCTCTTTCTGCACCCTTCTTCCCTCTTTCTACACTTCTCTTCCCTCTTTCTGCACCTCTCTTGCCTCTTTCCGCACACCTGTTCCTTCTTTCTGCACATCTCTTGCCTGTTTCTGCTACTCTCTTACCTCTTTCTACAGTTCTCTTGCCTCTTTCTGCACCTCTGTTGCAAATTTCTGCACCCCTCGTGCCTCTGTGTGCACCTCTCTTGCCTCTTTCTGCACCACTCTTGCCTCTTTCTGCACCCTTCTTCCCTCTTTCTACACCTCTCTTCCCTCATTCTACACCTCTCTTCCCTCTTTCTGCACCTCTCTTGCCTCTTTCCGCACCCCTGTTCCTTCTTTCTGCACATCTCTTGCCTGTTTCTGCAACTCACTTGCCTCTTTCTACAGTTCTCTTGTCTCTTTCTACACCTCTGTTGCTTCTTTCTTCACTTCTCTTGCCTCTTTCTGCACCCCTCTTGCCTCTTTCTGAACCTCTCTTGGTTGTGTCTGTACTGCTCTTGTTTCTTTCTGCACCTGTCTTGCAAATTTCTGCACCCCTCTTGCTTCTTTCTGCACCCCTCTTCCCTTTTTCTGCACCTCTCTTGCCTCTGTCTGCAACCCTCTTGCCTCTTTCTGCACCTCTGTTACTTCTTTCAGCACTTCTCTTGCTTCTTTCTGCACCCCTTTTGCCTCTTTCTGCACCTCTGTTGCAAATTTCTACACCCCTCGTGCCTCTGTGTGCACCTCTCTTGCCTCTTTCTGCTCCTCTGTTGCCTCTTTCTGCAACCCTCTTGCCTCTTTCTGCACCTCTTTTGCTTTTTTCTGCGCTTCTCTTGCCCGTTTCTGCACCCCTCTTGCCTTTTTCTTCACCTCTGTTGGTTCTTTCTGCACTGCTCTTGCTTCTGTCTGCTACTCTCTTGCACATTTCTGCACCCGCTTGCCTCTTTCTGCACCTCTGTTCGTTCTTTCTGCCCCTCTCTTGCCTCTGTCTGCACCCCTGTTCCCTCTTTCTGCACCTCTTTTGCCTGTTTCTACAAATCTCTTGCCTCTTTCTGCACCTCTGTTGCTTCCTTCTGCACCCCTCTTGCCTCTTTCTGCACCTCTGTTGCTTCATTCTGCACTTCTCTTGCTTCTTTCTATTCCTCTCTTTCTTCTTTCTGTATCCCTCTTGCCACTTTGTGCACCCTTCTTCCCTCTTTGTGTACCTCTCTTGCCTCTTTCTGCACCTCTCTTGTCGCTTTCTGCACCCCTCTTGCCTCTTTCCGCACCTCTTTTACTTGTTTCTGCACTTCTTTTGCCTCTTTCTGTACCCCTCTTGCCTCCTTCTGCACCTCTGTTGTTTCTTTCTGCACCTCTCTTGCAAGTTTGTGCAACTCTCTTGCCTCCTTCTGCACCTCTGTTGCTTCTTTCTGTACTTCTCTTGCCTCTTTCTGTACACCTCTTGCCTCTTTCTGCACCTCTGTTGCTTCTTTCTCCACTTCTCTGCTTCTTTCTGCACTTCTGTTGCTTCTTTCTTCACCCCTCTTGCCTCTTTCTGCACCCTTCTTCCCTCTTTCTGTGCCTCTCTTGCCTCTTTCTGCACCCCGTTCCCTTTTTTTGCACCTCTCTTGCCTGTTTCTGCAACTCTCTTGCCTCTTTCTACAGTTCTCTTGCCTCCTTCTGCACCTCTGTTTCTTCTTTCTGCATTTCAGGTTTCAGGGACGTTATAGTTAGGGATTAGCCATTTAAAAAACCTTTGAAATTCACTGAAAAAACCATAGGTTTCAGGGACGTTATAGTTAGAAATTAGCATTTAAAAACCTTTGAAATTCACTGAAAAAAACGTAGGTTTCAGGGACGTTATAGTTAGAAATTAGCATTTAAAAAACCTTTGAAATTCACTGAAAAAAACATAGGTTTCAGGGACGTTATAGTTAGAAATTAGCATTTAAAAAACCTTAGTAATTCACTGAAAAAACCACAGGTTTCAGGGTCGTTATAGTTAGTTGGACATTTACTCATACAAAACCAGAGAAATTCGGCCGTTATAGTTAGTTGAGCTAACTATAACTCGCGCCCCGTAATGCACTGCTGATGATGTCTCATATTACATCACTCATGACATGGTCAGTGACATCACTGATGACATCACTGATGACATCTGAAATGACATAACTGATGACATCATCCACGTGATAATCTGATGCACCTCCTCACACCCTAATATAACCTTTGATACATCCACTCTAAAATACAGACTGCCATTCTCAAAACCATAGACACACCAATACCAGTTACTACATACCCATTCTCTGATTCCTAGGACTACACACACATCCACTCATTCAGCAATACAGTCACTCATACATCCAGTCACTCATCAATACAGCACTATCATATGTACTCATACACCTATACAGACACTCACACACCGCCACTCACCCATAGAGTTACTCACACACATAGTCAGTCATGCAAAGAATCAATCACACTCTCATTTACTCACCTACACAGTTATACACACACCACCTCATTTATTCATACAGATACTAACACATACTTACTCTCTTATACAATCACTGACACAAGCACACACTCATCCATACAGCCACTCTCACAATCACTCACTCTCACATATAGTCATTTATATAGTCAAACACTCACATATACTGCCTTTCACATATGTAGTTACTCACACATGAGATGCAGAAAGGGGGAAGTGGGGTGGAGAAAGAGGTAAGTGGGATACAGAAATAAACAAGAGAGGTGCAGAAAGAAACAAAAGAAGTGCAGAAAGAAGGAACAGACGTGCAGAAAGAGGCAAGAGGGGTGCAGAAAGAGGCAAGAGGGGTGCAGAAAGAAGGGACAGAGGTGTAGAAAGAAGCAAGAGAAGTGCAGAAAGAAGCAACAGAGGTGCAGAAAGAGGGATGAGGAGTGGAAAAAGAGGCAAGAGAAATGCAGAAAGAAGTAATAGAGATGCAAAAAGGGGGAACAGGGGTGGAGAAAGTGGCGAGAGTGGTGCAGAAAGAAGCAAGAGAGGTACAGAAAGAAACAAAAGAGCAGAAAGAAGGAACAGGGGTGCAGAAAGAGGCAAGAGAAGTGCAGAAAAAGAAAGAAAGGTACAGAAAGAAGCAACAGAAATGCAGAAAGAGGCAAGAGAGGTGCAGAAAGAAGCAAGAGTGGCTTGCACACCATTAGTACCAATTTAACACCCACATTTAGCAATAAGTAACAGGTGACCATTCTAGGTTTACAAAGGACCTTCCACCACGCTGTAACACTTGTCGCTGCATTTTTGGTAACGTTTGAGCTAGAAACAAGGATTTTTTTGTTCAAATCTGCAGATTAGGCAGCAGATGATGGTTTATGTGGCTAATGCAGAAAATGTATAATTGTGCGAAAGTTGGTGCAGCCAAACAGTTGCATAATTCCAGTGGCCCTGCTCATACCTCTGACTAGGTCCAGAAGTGCTCCTCAGTGATTCCTTCTTTTTTTTGTCTCATTGAGTTCATAGTTTAGCTTCTATGGAAACGAGGAAGACTAGACCTGAGGTTACCACTCCACAACACAGACTACCATACCACATAATTGCTCTCCATAACACATAATCCCACTCTACATAATTCCTATACACTAAATACCACATACTTTCTATCCACATAATTTCACTGCACAACATACCACATTATTCCACTACACACAACATACATCCACTCCACTCCAAAAAACATTAGTAAAAAACTTTTACATTTACAAAGCCAATAGCTCTAACTCTTGCAAATGCGAGACCTATTAAATTACAAATGTTTCTTTAACTGGTAGTTACGTTTGCAGAGTGGTGGAGAAAGGGGGCTGGGCCTCCAACCAGCGCTCACGAATTCCGCTGCGTAGGACTTACAGGAGGTACCAGGAGGGCTTCTTGGTGCCCAAAGTACCTCAGCAGTAAAGTGGACTTCATCCTCAACCAGTACTGTGCCAGGATGCACGTTTGCAGAGTGGTGGAGAAAGGGGGGATGTGGCTTCCGAAGACCTCTTAGCAATCCCACTGTGTGGGACTTAGTGGAGGTAACAGGAGGGGTAGTTGGCCCCCAATGACAACCTTGGGGGCCAACTACCCCTCCTATTACCTCCAGTAAGTCCCACACAGCAGCATTGCTAAGTTCTCTTAGCAGGTCACGCCCCTTTCCCCACCACTCTGCAAACGCGCTCCCTTGCACGCTCTTGGATAGGGATTAAATTCCACTTCGCTGCTGGGGGTCCTTAGGGGCCAACTAGCCTACCTGATACCTCTAGTATGCCCCAGATAGTGGGATTGCTGGTAGGTGGACACAGGCCACGCCTCCTTTGTCCACCACTCTGCAAACGCGCCTCCTGGCGCGCTATTGGTTGGGGGATGAAGTCCCCTTTCCTCCTGAGGGTCCCTGGGGGCCAACTAGCCCACCAGGTACCTCCAGTAAGCCCCACACAGCTGGATTGCTGAGAGCGGTCCGAGGCCACGCCCCCTTTTTACACTACTCTGCAAACACACCTCCTGCCGCACTGCTGCTCGGGGGATGAAGTCCACTTGTGTCCTGAGGTCCTCAGGACACAAGAGGACCTCATCGCCCCACCAGCAGTGCGCCAAGAGGCACGTTTGCAGAGTGGTGTAAAAAGGGGCGTGGCCTCGGACCACCTCTCAGCAAGCCCACTGTGTGGGGCTTTAAGAGAGAAGCTGGTACAGCACACCCTTATTAGTTAAAATAAATCCAAAACGAACGTGTTGGACCTTTGTTCATCATAACATGAAAAAGTCAATCCCTGTAGTCATAAGGCGAGTATAATATATTCCAATCCTGTGCAGGGCTTAAGAGGTAATCCACGAACACCTTCCGTTGAATTTTTTTTTTTTATTGATGTTAAAGAAATTCCCAGCAAATACTGAAGCCAACACGTGTTTTGTCTGTACACATCTGTATTCAGACTTTCTCAAGGCCAAAAATATAGCTGCTAGTGTAAATAAGAGCTAATAAGTATTAACCGCAGTGACGTCCTTCATCAAATAAACAAAGGGTAATATCCGCTAGTGGAGCACATACTCATGAAGTGGTGGACGAGCATCAAGAGGCCAGACCATGATACGTCCATCGCCTAATGAGAAAAGTGGACTCCACACCAGCCGTGCGTGTGGTCGCCCGTGATGTGAACGATTCCACATACCACATTATTCCACTACACACAACATACATCCACTGCACTCCAAAAAACATTAGTAAAAAACTTTTACATTTACAACGCCAATAGCTCTAACTCTTGCAAATGCGAGACCTATTAAATTACAAATGTTTCTTTAACTGGTAGTTACGTTTGCAGTGGAGAAAGGGGGCTGTGCCTCCAACCAGCGCTCACGAATTCTGCTGTGTAGGACTTACAGGAGGTACCAGGAGGGCTTCTTGGTGCCCAAAGTCCCTCAGCAGTAAAGTGGACTTCATCCTCAACCAGTACTGTGCCAGGAGGCACGTTTGCAGAGTGGTGGAGAAAGGGGGGATGTGGCTTCCGAAGACCTCTTAGCAATCCCACTGTGTGGGACTTAGTGGAGGTAACAGGAGGGGTAGTTGGCCCCCAATGACAACCTTGGGGGCCAACTACCCCTCCTATTACCTCCAGTAAGTCCCACACAGCAGCATTGCTAAGTTCTCTTAGCAGGTCACGCCCCCTTCCCCACCACTCTGCAAACGCGCTCCCTGGTGCGCTCTTGGATAGGGATTAAATTCCACTTTGCTGCTGGGGGTCCTTAGGGGCCAACTAGCCTACCTGATACCTCTAGTATGCCCCAGATAGTGGGATTGCTTGTAGGTGGACACAGGACATGCCCCCTTTGTCCACCACTCTGCAAACGCGCCTCCTGGCGCGCTCTTGGTTGGGGGATGAAGTCCCCTTTCCTCCTGAGGGTCCCTGGGGGCCAACTAGCCCACCAGGTACCTCCAGTAAGCCCCACACAGCTGGATTGCTGAGAGCAGTCCGAGGCCACGCCCCCTTTTTACACTACTCTGCAAACGTGCCTCCTGCCGCACTGCTGCTCGGGGGATGAAGTCCACTTGTGTCCTGAGGTCCTCAGTACACAAGAGGACCTCATTGCCCCACCAGCAGTGCGCCAAGAGGCGCGTTTGCAGAGTGGTGTAAAAAGGGGCATGGCCTCGGACCACCTCTCAGCAAGCCCACTGTGTGGGGCTTATTGGAGGTAAGAGATGGGCTAGTTGGCCCCTAAGGACCCTTAGTATTCAAGGGGGCTTAATCCCCAATCCAGAACGCGCCAGGAGGCGCGTTTGCACAGTGGTGCAGGGAGGGGGAGGGGCCTCTGGCGAGATGCTGACTTTTTAAAATTTACTTTTTGGAAGGGGGCTGTGTGCCCCCCTTTTCCTTTATTATTTTTGGGCACTGGGGACCCCATCCCCCAGAGCCTGAGCATTTTTATGTTTAAAAAAAAAAACGGGAAGGGGGCCACGCAGCCCCCCTCCTATGGCCGATTTCTGCCCCGGGGATCCCTTCCACCGGGGCATGGCCACATATATTTTTTAATTATTTTTAAGGAGAGGGGATGCGCGGCCCCCCTCCTGAGGCCATTATTGGCCCCGGGGACCCCATCCCCCGGGGCACTGCCTCATTTTTTATTTTTTTTTCACGGAAGGGGGGCCGTGTGGCCCCAGGTTTCCTGCTCTCGCTTCCAAGAAGCAAAGCAGTGTTTGCAATGGCAGGGAGGGAGCCGTGCTCCCGCACTGCCATAGCAAATGGCAATGTCCCGGGGGAGGGCTCCCCGGGACATTTCAGGAGCCGGCCCTGGGGGGTGGCGGTCCCCAGGGCCATCAAGGGCTCCAGGAGGGGGGCCGCACGGCCCCCTCTCCCAACTTCAACATAGCTCCGGGGAGGTGGTGGTCCCCGGGGCTTGGGGGGCCCATGAGCCCCCCGTCCTGAAATTCAGTGTGCCCCGGGGAGGTGGTCATCCCTGGGGCAGCGTAGGGGGGCAGGAGCCCCCCCACACTTCTTTTTATTTTAATTGAAGCCCCAGGGAGGTGGCGGTGCCCGGGGCTTGGGGGCACCCGCGAGGCACCCCGCCTCATATTACAAAATTCCCCGGGGAGGTGGTGGTCCCCGGGGCAGCGTGGGGGGGCAGGAGCCCCCCATGCAGTTTTTTTTTAAAAGCCCCGGGGAGGTGACGGTCCCCGGGGCTGCGGGGGGCCCGCGTGCCCCCGCACATCATCAGCAAAGCCCTGGGGAGGTGGCGGTCCCCGGGGCTGTGGGGGCCCCCGGGGCCCCTGCTACATAAATTTTGATTGTCCCCGGGACCTGGCCCACCCGGGGCTTAAGGAAAATGAAGCGCAGGAGCCCATGCTTCATTTAAAAAAAAAAAATGTGTCCGGATTCACGCACCCAGCGTGAATTTGGCCGATTCTTTTTTTAAAAAAATGCTTTTTTTGGCCCTGGGGGTCCTTGTAGGACCCCCTGAGCAGGCCTAGGAGGTTAGGGTGTTTCTACCCTTCCCCCTGTTCTTATTTTTTTAATGTTTTTTCTACTGTTTTCTTGTGACTTGGTTACCGAGTCACAAGATGGCTGCCAACACATTCTGGTTTGGAGTGTTGGCAGCCAATCAGAATGAAGCTCGTGCTCGGGAGGATTTGCGAATCCTCGGTGCTCAGATATCAATATTTTTCTTTTTTGAATTTCTCAGCAAATACTGAGCGGATTTACACCATTTAAACAAAAACGCGCTTTCTAGACCAAGACCTACCTTTTTGCCAAATTTGGTGTAATTCCGTTCAGCAGTTCAGGCTGTAGCTTTGTCTAAAGTTTCCTATGGAAATTAACATGGGGATAACGGGTTTTGGGACCCCCTTTTTTCTCGGCCCCCGCTTGATTAATTACCCCGAAACTTTCAAGACAGGAGCTGACCTGAGCGAACCATTAGTTTTGAAAATTTCGTGAAGATTCGTCAAACGGAGCCAAAGATATTGCCAAAAGAAAAAACGCTTTTTGAATAGAAACAAGGTCCTAACTATAACTACCTACTGGCGACCGCCAGTAGGTAATGTGTGTGTGTATATAAATGTATATATATATTATTTTTTTCCACAAAAAACAAAGTTTAAACATCAGTTATAGTTAGGCAAACTTGCCCTTCTCCATCCACTACCTATACCCTTGTGTATTGCAGAAGTTAAAGCATGTGAATTCACTGCATTAGTAACAACACGTATGACATGTGAAATTACATGATTTGCCTGAACACACTGCATGGTACAGTGGTGAGTTATAGTTAATGTAGTGTGGCGAGTGAGGTGAGGTGAGAAGACTGGGTACAGCGGTGCACAAGTTATGTGAATTTTAAGGTGGTGAATAGGTTGAAATGTGAGTTATAAGTGTGACATATTAGTGTGAAAGTGGTGCTTAAATGATAAATTTATTATATAATTATAACTGTACAATTTCTAATGTTTGTGTAGTTTAAGTTGGGTTTGTTTACTAAACATAAATAAAGTTTGCCAACAATAACTTTTGTTTAACCTTTGTTTTTTTGTGTAAATTTCAATGCTACTAACAAATGTGTAATATTGGGACAGTTTACTGTTCTGGAGTGGAGTGTTATAAAGTGGAGTGTAGTAAAATATAGTAGAGGATAGTGTTGTAAGGTCTACTGTGCTACAGTATATTTTGGTATACTGGACTGGAATAAAGTGGAATTAGATAGATTTGAGTGGCGTACACTGGAATGGCATACAGCAGAGTGGCGTAGAGTGGAGTCGCATACAGTGCAGTGGCGTACACTGAAGTCAGATAAAGTTGAGTGCCGTATATTGCAGTGGCATAAAGTTTAGTAGTGTATACTGTAGTGGCACACAAAGGGATTGCATAAAGTGGAGTGTCTTTAAGTGGAGTTATGTTCTGTAAATATTCTAGAGTGTATTTGCGTGAACTATAGTGGCATACAGTGGAGTGGTATAAAGTGGAGTGTTATATAGTGCAGGGGCATATATTGCAATATTGTATACCAAAATAGTGTATTGTCAGGTGGCATACAATGGAGTGTGGAAGAGTGGAGTGGCGTAAACTGGAATATCAGACACTGGAGTGGGGTACAGTGGAGTGCCATACAGTGGAGTGGCGTAGATTTGAGTGGTGTTCAGTGGACTTATGTAAAGTTGACAGTGGTGTAGTGTAGTGTTGTAAAGTAAAATTATGTAAAGTGTATTGGCGTATATTGCAGTGCCATACAGCGAAGTAGTGCAGAGTCGAATAGCATATAATACAGTGTAATAGGATATAGTACAATAGCGTATACTGGAGCACCATAAAGTGTAGTGACATACAGTGGAGTAGCATACAATTAAGTAATGTTTACTCTAATGATGTTGAGTTTACTATCGATAAGTCTTGAGACGTACATTGCAGTGGCATAAAGTGGAGTCACATACCGCAGAGTGTTGTAGAATTAAGTAAGGTTAATTATAGAAACAAAGAGTATAGTAATATACACTGAAGTGTTGTTTACTGGAGTGGTGCACACTGTAGTTTTGTTAGCTGAAATAGCATGCATTATATTGTGGTACACTGCAATAGCGTATATAGCATTTTAGTAGAATTGAGTAGCGTAGAGTGGAGTAGCGTACACTGGAATAGAGTAAACTGCAGTAGTGTACCATAAAGTGGTGGTATACTGGAGTAGCATATAGTGGAATAGCGTACAGTGGAGTTGCATACAGTGGAATAGCATACAGTTTGTAGCAGTATAGTGTAGGGGTGTCAAGCAAAGTGCCATATACGAAAGTGTAATCTCATGCTGTAGTGAACATTATATTAGCGTAGAGTATAGTGATGTACCCTGGAGTGGCGTACAGTGGAGCTGGGTGCAGTAGAGTGGAGTAACTTGCAGTGATTTAGCCAAAAATGTAGGGTCGTATAGTGGAGTGTCGCAAAGTAGCCTTGCATACTGTAAATAGCGTAGATTGTAGTGGCGTAAACTCAACTGTTATAGACTTGAGTGGAGTAAAGTGAAGAGCGTAAATTAAATAAAAAGAGCTAAATTATATGAAAACATGTCAATGCTATATCTCCAAAATATCAATCATAATATGTAAATGTTAATTTTGTGGCTGTATATATAATAGTAGTAGTACTTTATTCTGTTTCCATGAACCATCAAAGTATACATACACAGTACAATGACATATATATAAATAAATGAAATATAAAACAGAACATATCCATATTAGTTTATAATTTTAAACAGTCTGTTAAACCGTAAAATAGATACACATTCCATTCCTTTAAATAATCAGGGCAAAAACAGTCACCTGGTAGTGCAAAAAAGCAAAGTGATTAACAATTTAAAATCTCATAGAAATCTAAATACATTAAAATGTACACTGATTTAATTTCTGCACTGATTTATGATCAAAGAATATTCAGAACAAAAACATAAGTCACTAGACTACTACTGTTAGAATGTTACTTTGCTTGCACCAAACGGCCTTTAGAAATGCACTGACAGTGAAGACAATTACAGGAGATGTGTCACTTTTTAGAATTCTCTGAGCTGCAAGATATCTAGTCAGTCCCAAGTTCCGGCAGAGTGGGCGGATTCATTTGCAGCGAGGCCCATGGTACTCTGGACAGAAAAACAGTATGTGTGTCTCAGTCTCAAAGTCCAAATCGCAGGCTGGGCAAAGGCTAGAGACCGAGTCCATGTTCCATTTATAATAAATGTTCTTAGTGGGAGAGTAATCAGTCAAAAGCGAACATGCAAACTTTTAGCTAGGGGTGGAGATACCCAATCTAGGAATGGTTCAAAGCATGGATAAAGCTTAAAATCCAAAAACATGTTAGTCAAAGAACCATTCGACCCGTTGCTTGTGTAACGTTCATGTATATGTGCCCAGTAGCATAATGTTTTCAGGCAATTGAGATCCGCTTTACGTAGGATATGCACCCCATCCCATAACCTTTGTAAGCCCAGGTGAGTAATTTCTTCAGTTCAACAATATGTCTACTACGTCATTCATGTATAGGGTGAATAACGTTGGTGAAAGAACGCACCCTTGGCGAACACCTCGCTCCATAGGGATACCTTCTGTTAATTCCCCCTTGCTACCACATCGAACTTGGGCAAAGTTCTTTGTATGAAGTTTGACTATTAGCTGGATCAAAATCCCAGGAACCCCCTTGTTTGTCAGAACTTGCCATAGGTTGTTACGTGGAATAAGATCAAATGCGGCTCTAAGATCTATAAATGCCACATATAGCTTTTGTTTAAGTAGTAAGATGTATTTCCAGTATAACGTGGCAAATCTAAAAATCTGATCAGAAGTACTGGTCTTTGGGCAGAAACCTGCTTGGAGATAGCACATGATTTTATTAGAATCCACCCTGTCTGATAATCTAGCTAGGACTTGTCTTGCAAATACCTTGTGTAGATTATCGATTAAGCTGATTGGCCTGTAATTTGAGGGGACACATGCATCACCCTTTTTTAGATCGTCATGATTTCAGCTCCTCTCCAGGATTCCGGTATTTCCCCCCACTGCTATTTCATTTGACAGTAGATTAATGCAATTTGTCCAGACTAGTGACTTTGTTTTATACAGGTCTCTGGGAATTTTATCAGGTCCGGGAGCCTTGGCTGGTTTTAAAAAGTTGATTGCTCTGGCTGTGTCTTCGAAACTAAAGATAATTGGCTCAGTGACTTCTATATTAACTGAAGGTGGCGATTCAATAACAGTCGCCTGATCGCCAGTCACTGACATCTCATTAAGATTTTTTACAGCATATTGTTCAGTGAATTGAGATCAATCAGCGCTTGAATGTGATAATGATAGGTTTTCACATTTTCTGACCTAGACTGAGCTACTTTATGCCAAAAAGTCAGATTATAATTAATTTTAACAGCAGCAAGCATGTCTTGCCAAATTTTGTCATCCCAGTTCCTTTTGGCTAAACTCAGGGAAGCGTTGTAATTGCGCCTGGCTTCGGTAATTAGAGACCTGTCACCACCCATGACAGCTGATCTCTGAGAACACTTTGCCTGTTTACAAGCATAGTCGAACCACTTTACCTCCTTGGCCAAATTCGGTTTCATATGAGCCACCTCTTTGTAAAAAATCTTCTGCATCTCTTTTAAAAGTAAATTGTGTATACTTAATATCGGAATATCTGCATCTTTTGACCCAACATAGTTTGATAAAAAAGCCACAAACAAACTAAATATCTGTGAATACAGTTTTTGGTTGGACAAGATATTTGGCCATGAAACATAATGACGATTATTAGCTAAAATTGGTTCCGGTACTATTGTATAACATAGATTCTTTATCCTATTCAGAGATTCTCCAGTTAGGGGGTCGATTCCGATTCGGCCCGGAAATCTCTCCGACCGAGCCGGACCCGGAGAGATTTCCGACCGAATCGGCCCCGTGCAGTCCGACCGAACGAGTCCGATGCATTCGTATGCCACCGGACACGAAGTCGGTCGGACTCCCATTGAACTCAATGGGAGCCGGTCGTACAACGCGTACGCGGGCTCCCATTGCCTCCAATGGGTGCGAGGCGGACAAGGGCGCCCCCTACAGCGAGTACGCCGCGAGCGCTCGCGGCGTACACGCACAGGTAGGGGGACCCATGGGTCCCCCTGTGTGCGCCTCGCACGGGTGCGCGTACAGGGGGTCCGACACGGACCCCCAAAGTACGGCTCCGACAGCGAGTTCGAGTCGGACGGCGCGAGTCGGTCGGGAGCGGTCGAGGTGCGCATCGTACTTACCCGGCCGGAAAACGTCTCCATTGCGCGGTGCGGAGATCGGGTCCGAGCGAGTCGGTCGGAGCGGTACGATCCGGGTACGGAGTCGGTCGGAGCGGTCGGGTCGCCCGGACGAGTCGGTCGGCGATCCGCATCGTACTCGCTCGGCCGGACCCGCGTACGATTCGGTCGGGAAAAAGGGCTCCGAATCGGATCCGGTAAAGCCGAATCCTATTCGGAGCCCTACCGGCCGAGATCGGAATCGGCCCCTGAGTGTTAAATTCAGAGAGTTATGGTGACTATCTGGCCCTGGATCCACTTTCATAGGAGCCAGAAGTGACCATAATCTCACGTCTAAAAGGGCGTAATCAATGACACTAGTATGAGAGCCTCTCTTAAATGCAGGTGCTCTCGCTGGGGTTGAAATAGTACATCCATTGCATGCCCTTTATCCTCTGCCAACCATTATAGAAGCTAATTTAAGAGCAGTGGCAGAGAGATTCTTCCTAGGTTTCCCTGTCAATGATGGTATACCCCAAATTTCGTCATCCACATCTGTTATCTCATTAATATATGGAGAGGGTTCATAGGAAGTATTAAAGTCTCCTGCTAACACTATTTTTGTGTTTCGAATGTAGGGAATCTAGAACCTCTTCCAAGAGGGATAAATTAGAGGATTCGTCGTTTACCATAGTTGATCTTACATAAATGTTTATAAATGCCAGACGAAGGCCTGTAGGAAGGATAACAATAATCCCCATTAAGTCAGGACAATTTATCGGCAAAAAGGTATGGGAGCTAAAAACATTATTACTAATTAAAATTAAAAAAGGCTGCCGATTGCCCTCCCAAACTTCTACGAGGGTTTCGCCTGCACATTAAAAGTGGTAAACCCGTTTATAAATACTTTTTCTGTGGCTCGTGCTTGGTCTCGCTTGGCAGGAGCATTTTCAAAACTCCCATCAGGCGGGAGCAAACACAAAATCTGCTCCCACCGGGCGGGAGCTTTGGAAATGCTCCCATCCACTGGGAGCACACTTTGATCTGTTTCTCTGCCTGGGCTGAAGTGGGCAGGGAAACAGATTAAAATATTGCTCCCGCTCAGAGGGAGCAGCATTAGTAGTTGCTACTTCCGGGTGGGAGCAATGCTAGCTCTCGCTGCATGCGTGGAGCTGGCTGGATATTTGGTGGGTGCCCTGGGTCTGACAAGGCTCGGGTAGAGGGGCTGTGTTGCCGTCTTCCCCTTCATTTTTAGTGATGGCCCTGGCTGATGGAGTCCCCAAGGCCTAACAAGGCTCGAGGAGAGGGGCCACACGGCCCCTCTCCCCTTTATTGAAATGGGTGGCACTGAGAGATGGTTTTCCCAGGGCCTGACAAGGCTCGGGAAGGGGGGCCACATGGCCCCCCTCCCCTTTAAAATAAATAAGGCCCTGGGAGATGGGGTCCCCAGGGCCAGTCTCTGTAGCCAACCCCCTGTCAGGCACGGCTGAAGGCCATATGCAGTGCGGGGTTGGCTGCCTTTGGGGGGGCTGACCACAGGGTCTGTCTGCAGGCCTGGCCTTGCAGCCAACACCCTGCTGCGCTGGCAAAGGGTTGGATTTACGTATGGTAATTAAATATTACTTTACATTAAGAAAATCCTAGAAATTCACTGAAAAAAACAAAGGTTAAAGTAACGTTGCAGTTAGGTGAATTTGTCATTTTTTGAACGAAAAAAAATCACAGAAATTCACCAGTTATAGTTAGCTGAGATAACTATAACTTGCTCCCCCGTCAGTCATGGCTTTACATTCATGTAAGTATAAAACATAATATTTTTGTTGATTATATTTTTGACACAATATTCATATTATTCGATAATGTTGTTCTCTATGTTCTGTCATACATTCCGGTCACTGGTCACCTGGGATCAGCATCCTGTGGATATTGATGTTTTGATTGTGAACCAGTCAATGTAAAAAGTGTTTAACTGCACTACAATGATCTTTCCTCATATATGGAGACAATGAACACTTCTATTCAGTTGCATTGACCTCAACTTTAGATTACCTGAGTTGTTCTTCACCTCTTTTGCCGAGAATGAACCAACCAGCTGTATGTTGATCTCAGTGTTTTTACAAACCCATATGGCACCCATTGATGTTGCCCACATTGTTTTCTAGGGGTAGAACCCTTGCATCTTTATTTTGGACTCTCCTGCCAATAAGCTTCACTCCTTTCAGTGTCATGTGAGTCGGTTCACCGTGGTTCTGATATATAAAATTTCAAAGACTCACAGGTGTGGTACAAATGGAGTGAGGCATGTTGCACGTGTGTGTCATCACTCATGCATTGTTCACATAACATGCCTGATGTTGGAGCAAACATACACAAGGTCCCAACGTAGCATGCATGAGCCAAGAATACACACAGCAAACCAAAAGGGCACTCCCATAAACCTGGTAAGAGAGAGGTATCATGCTATGCAATCAAACAATAACTCATCAGTAATTTATAGAGTGGCAAAAACCTGAAAAGGAGGCATCAAGGCATTAAGTAATTTAAACAAATGTGTTTTTAGTACTTTTCTCATTGGCAAAAGCTCTTGCTATATCCAGGAGCTTCAAGAAGAGTGTCCCCTTCGGTGCTTTCAACCAATGCAAAAGACTACCCTCCTGCTTTTTTTTGTATAAACTTTAGAGGAATGAGCAGGTGTTTACGCGCCTACCAAAGAGTGTATATGGGACTGTATTGAGTGAAAAGTTGCTTTATGCACCAGATTCCTACTAAGGCCCTCATTATGGGTTGCATGGTACTGGCAGGGTGCAACTGTGCACATGAAATTAACCTTGTCATATAGTAACACCTGGTTAGTACTGTTAAATTAAAAGCTAGCCGCCTGGAATGGGGACTGAGGACCCATTATTTTCCGGGTAAATTTCCACACAGGTTGCCTTGTTCCGGGGGTATTAACACTCATATTTACCGCCTGCTCTGGGTAGATGACAAGTGTGAGCTAGAGGGCAAGTTCTGGGTGGGGGTAGAGGGAGACATGTTGTAAGGGGGAAGTGAGAGATGATGCCCTGGCAGGTGAGGAACACTATTTGCTCTTCCCTTGCAGAAATATATGCCCAAGTGTAGGAGAGTAGGATCTGCCTCTTATGTTGCCCCCACTTTTTTTCTGATGTTTACACTGGTTTCTGGCTATAGTCTGGCTGGGCCCCTGCTAATCAGGGCCCCAGCCTCTCTGTTCTCTCTAAACGATTTGGAGTGCACTCTAGGTGCACTAGTGATTGGATACCTTGGTGACCTTGACTGGTAGGTCGCTCCCCCACCACACAGCTCCGTCTGTGTGCCCTGCTGCTGCCCCTGATTGTGCTCATTTTTCCTTTCTGTGCCCCCTTGCTGCCCCTGATTGTGCTCGTTTTTCCTTTCTGTGCCCCCCTTGCTGCCCCTGATTGTGCTCGTTTTTCCTTTCTGTGCCCCCTTGCTGCCCCTAATTGTGCTCGTTTTTCCTTTCTGTGCCCCCTTGCTGCCCCTGATTGTGCTCGTTTTTCCTTTCTGTGCCCCCCTTGCTGCCCCTGATTGTGCTCGTTTTTCCTTTCTGTGCCCCTTGCTGCCCCTGATTGTGCTCATTTTTTCCTTTCTGTGCCCCCTTGCTGCCCCTGATTGTGCTCGTTTTTCCTTTCTGTGCCCCCTTGCTGCCCCTGATTGTGCTCGTTTTTTTTCCTTTCTGTGCCCCCTTGATGCCCTGATTGTGCTCGTTTTCCCTTCTGTGCCTGTTTCCCGCCGCTGCGCCCTGCGGCCCCGCCCCCTCACTGCCCATTCGCTGCCCCATTCCCTGCTCCTCCCTCCCACCTCCCCATTTATAGCGGCCGCTGTGCGGCCGCGCTGCTGGCTCGCCGAAGGCGCGCCTAAGGCAAGCCCGTCTGCGCCCGTCCGCATCGTGACCGCGCCCAGCGCCAGACCCCCTGGTCCGGGCATCCCCCGCGCCCGCCACATCAACAGACGCCGATACGACGCCAGCACCCTCCACGCACTCAACCCCGGAAAAGATCATGCCTGCTACCAGGCCACCCCGAAGCGCACCCAAGGGCCCTTCACCTGCCGGAACTGCAGCTTCGCCAGCACCCGCCCCGCCAAACCACCGCCCAGGAAAGAACCCAACTACCTCAGATGCATCCTCCTCAACGCCCGCTCCGCCCGCAAACACGCCATCGAACTCTGGGACCTTCTCGACTCAACCTCCCAGACATCGCATTCCTGACGGAGACCTGGCTGAATCCCGCTTCAGCCCCCGACATCGCCATTGCCATCCCGGACGGATACAAGATCACCCGCAGGGACCGCACCAACGGAGTCGGAGGAGGCATCGCCATCGTCCACAGGAACACCCTCAGAGTCTCAACCAACACGACAACACCCTCAGCACCGCCGAACACATGCACTTCCAGATCCACACCGATCCCAACACCACCCTCAGAGGAACCCTCATCTACAGACCCCCGGACCCCGACCACAGTTCAGCGATTCCATCGCTGACTTCGTCAGCACACACGCCATCGCCTCCACGGACTACATCCTCCTCGGGGATCTGAACTTCCACCTCGAGAACAACAAGGACACCAACTCCACCACCCTGATCGACAACCTCGCCACCCTCGGACTCAGACAGCTCATGACTACACCCACCCACGCCGCCGGCCACACGCTAGACTCCATCTTTTCCGCAAGCCCACACGTCTCCTTCAACCACACCTCCGAACCCCACTGGACTGACCACCACTGCATCCACTTCACCTACAGGAAGCCCACCACGCACCACCGCACCGAACAAATGCCTCGCCGCTGCTGGAGCAGAGTCACGGAAGACCAGCTAACCACAACCCTCGCCCTGAGCCCACCCGCCGAACCCTCCGACCCCGACACCGCCGCCCGCAACCTCAGACAGTGGATCGACGACTGCGCCAACACCCTCGCCCCGCTCAAGAATCCGCCCAACAGCCACACCAGCAAGAATGCCACCTGGTTCACCGAAGACCTCCAGGCCTCCAAACGAACATGCCGAAAACTGGAGAAGATCTGGCTCCACGAACGGACAGCGGACAGCTACGCCGCCCACAAGAGCGCCACCCGCAGTCACCATCACCTCATCAGATCCGCCAAAAGGGCCTCACTCAAAGACCGCCTAGACAACAACGCACACAACAGCAAAGAGCTCTTCAACATCGTGAAGGAACTCTCCAACCCCAGCTCCAACACCAACGACATCCAGCCGTCGCGAGACCTGTGCGACTCACTGGCCACCTTCTTCCACCGCAAAATCGCCGACATCCACGACAGCTTCAACACCACGACCGCCCCGGCAACCACCGAGACCACTGCCCCCACAACCACCAACCGCCTGCTCTCCTGGACCAACATCAACGACGAGGACACCAGCGAGATCATGAACACCATCCACTCCGGTTCACCGCTAGACCCGTGCCCTCACCACATCTTCAACAAAGCCAGTACAGCCATCGCGCCCCATCTCCGGAAAATAATCAACATCTCCTTCGAGACAGCAACCTTCCCGGAAAGCTGGAAGCACGCCGAGATCACCGCCTTACTCAAGAAACCCAAGGCAGACCCCAAGGACCTCAAGAACTTCCGACCCATCTCTCTGCTCCCGTTCCCCGCGAAGGTCACCGAGAAAATCGTCAACAAACAACTGACCCGCTACCTCGAGGAGAACAACATCCTGGACCCTTCCCAGTCCGGCTTCCGCAGCAACCACAGCACCGAAACCGCCCTCATCGCCGCCACCGATGACATCAGGACCCTGCTAGACAACGGAGAAACAGCAGCCCTCATCCTCCTGGACCTATCAGCCGCCTTCGACACGGTCTGCCACCACACACTACGAACACGCCTTCACGACGCCGGGATCCAAGAGAAGGCCCTGGACTGGACCACATCCTTCCTTTCCGGCAGAACACAAGCGTCCGCCTCGCCCCTTCCGATCCAAGGCCACCAAGATCATCTGCGGCGTACCCCAAGGCTCCTCCCTCAGCCCAATGCTGTTCAACATCTACATGGCACCCCTCGCCCACGTCGCCCGACAGCACAACCTCAACATCATCTCCTACGCCGACGACACCCAGCTGATCCTCTCCCTCACCAAAGACCCTCACACCGCCAAAGCCCACCTCCACGAAGGAATGAAGGCCGTCGCCGAATGGATGAGGACCAGCCGCCTGAAGCTGAACTCGGACAAGACGGAGGTCCTCATCCTTGGTTCCAACCCTTCAGCCTGGGATGACTCCTGGTGGCCAACATCACTGGGAACAGCCCCGCCACCCACCGACCACGTACGCAACCTAGGGGTCATCCTCGACCCCACCCTCTCCATGACTAAGCAGGTCAACGCCGTTTCCTCATCCTGCTTCAACATCCTCCGAATGCTCCGCAGGATCTTCAAGTGGATCCCCACCGAAACAAGAAAACAGTCACCCAGGCCCTCGTCACCAGCAGGCTGGACTACGGAAACGCCCTCTACGCAGGAACGACGGCTAAGCTCCTGAGACGGCTGCAATGCATCCAGAACGCCTCTGCACGTCTTATCCTCGACATCCCCCGACGCAGTCACATCACACCCCACCTGAGAGACCTGCACTGGCTCCCTGTCAACAAGAGGATAACCTTCAAGCTCCTCACCCACGCACACAAAGCACTCCACAACTCCGGACCAGCCTACCTCAACAGACGACTCAGCTTCTACACCCCCACCCGCCAGCTCCGCTCGACCAGCCTCGCCCTCGCCACAGTCCCCCGCATCCGGAAAACGACCGCCGGCGGCAGATCCTTCTCCCACCTCGCCGCCAAGACCTGGAACACCCTCCCCACCAACCTCCGACAGACCCAAGACCTACTGGCCTTCAGAAGACTCCTCAAGACCTGGCTCTTCGATCAGTAGCAGCACCACCCCCCTCTTCCCCCAGCGCCTTGAGACCCTCGCGGGTATGTAGTGCGCTTTATAAGTGACATGATTGATTGATTGATTGATTGATTGATACTGTGGTACCTTATGAGTCCCTAGTATATGGTACCTTAGGTACCAAGGGCATAGATACTTCACAGGCCTACCAGGGGCTGCAGCATGTATTATGCCACCCCTGGGAAGCAGACTAAATCTGACACCACAGGCCTGCTACTGCAGCCTGAGTGAGGAAGTGCTAGCACCCCTCCCTGAGATATAGGCTACCTATATCTCTCCTACACACACATATAACCCTATCAGTCACCCCTAAGGCAGGCCCTATCAATCCTGAGGGCAGGGTGCTTGGCTTCTATGTGAGGGGCGCCTCTGCCTGAGCAGGGCCCCTCTGCAGCTCTCAGAGTCCATTCTCTGGTGCTGTTTGTGGATGCGGTTAAACCATATACTTTTAAGTGCATTATATCCTCGCGGTAAAATGCTAACTTTGGAATGGCTGCATCGAAACATGTCGTGTTTGGTGTCAAACACCTTGGAATACTACCCCCCGCCAGTCCTGGCGGCGGGGTAGCATTCCACCCTTCTAGAGGGATAGACATGTACCTACTGTGGAAACGCGGTAGAATTCGACAGAGCCCTGGCATCACAAAATGGATGCCACCAGTCACAGACACTGGGCTGCCCTCCTGCTGATGACCAACACTCACAGTGGAGGGAGCCCAACAATAGATATCCTGTCCCAAGGGGTGTGACCACCTCCCAGACAGGGTTTAGTGTATTGGGGCTGGGTGGGTGCACTCTTAGAGTGCTTTGAAGTCCTGCACTGGGGAGCAGAAGGCTCCTCTGTGCATATGCCAGTTCAAACCGGCTCAGGGGCTACCTGTCCCTGCTCTGGCGCGAAACTGGACAAAGGGAAGTGGGTGTAGCCACCCCCTCCCTGACCCTCCCATAGGTAGGGTCATAGAGCTAGTCCCTCCCCTCCTTTTAGTATAAGAGGGGGAACCTGTGCATTGCACCCTAGATTTCCCTGGACGACGCTCTACAAGAAGAATCCCGGACCTTCGACGTTCCACTACCTTTGGAAGACTGAAGAATCTCCCTTGGAGTCAAGGAGTGACTCCCCTGCTTGGCAGGCACCAAAAACTACAAACGACGGTCGCAAACTACGCCGCTCCCACCGGAGTCCGAAGTCCCTGCAGCCCAAGAAGTGGATTTCCTGCCTTTTCAAAGGCCATCGTGAGTCCCCAGCGAAGCTGAGGCCAGTGGACCCCAAGAGTAACGAGGAACCGCGACCCCTGGGTACCATGCACTATTGTCGAGTGCAACCCCTCACAATGTTCCACAAACTTGTGCTTTGGACCACGTGTGGTCCCAGCCTCCGGCAGGAATCCCTCCTAAGATCAGAGGCCTACCACGTCCCGAGTGACCGTGGGCCCCTGTGAGAGAATCCTCCCGAGGCGTCTTTGCGATCCCTTGCTAGCCAGCTTGTGGGTCCCCAGAAGACTTTCCAAAGAAACCAAAGGGCTCCCCTGGTTGCTCCAGGCCTGCCCTGACTTACCCTCGCTGAGTGAGTTCCACAGACCTTGCTGGTCTGCGCCATTGCCTCTTCACACTTTCCCCGAGACTTGCTGTTACCAAGGCTTGTTGGCTCCGATCGAGTTGCCGACACCGCAGTAAGCCGCAGACATCATGGGGCACGCCGAATCCAGCTCCTGGTTGTCGTCGACGCCTCCTGGACCTCGTGGAAGAGTCAAGGCAACCGTGAGCAACCTGAATCCTGCGACGACGGTGGGCATTCATCTTCCTTGCCCCGAGTCACTGCCAAGTGACTTTGAACACTGTCCCCTGCTTTCCAGGTCATCCTTCCACCGAATCCAGGCTTGGATTCCACCGGACACTTCTTCAAACCATCACAAGCAGCAAGTCTTCTTTGTTCGCCATTGAAAACGACGCCGCGACCCGACACCAAAGGACACCTGTGCACCCGGCTTCCCTGGGTGAGGTAACTCCAGCACTACGGTGCTCCTGTAGTTGTGGGCCCTCAAACTACTTACCCTGTAAGTGACTTGCTTGTAGGTTCACCAGAAATATCCTAAAACTCTTACTTTCCCCGTGCGATTCTCGCACTGACTCGTACATGGTTCGCGTCTGCCAGACGCGGTGTGTCTAACACCAAGCAGGGATGGGGACAGAGGCTTGACTGTTGTTGAAGCCAAAGCATCTTTTGATTATATTGGTTGGAATTACTGGCTGGTAAAATCAGGAAAACTGTATGCAGTAACGCAGGGCGAGTTGTGATAAGGATGAGCAGTATCCCAACTGGAGATACCACTCCACCTGACTCCTAATGAGGGCCTAGGTTATTAATGCTGTTATCAGATTTCTCATCATGCCACTAGATATGGTCTCCCAAAACAGGTCTCCCTAAGAATGTAGCTGCATAAGCCATAGATAGTAGTCTAGCAGCTCATTTCCAAACACCCCAGGTGTTTACTAGGTCTATAAAGTAGTATAAAATTAAATGAGTCAATGGCTGAGATTTTAAATTTCAAATCCACATGTTCAAATGAATCATTCAGAGTGGAGCTGTACATATGAAATTGTAGGTCCCTTTATATAAATCATAATAAGATTGCCACTTTGACCTCGGGCTCCATTCATCTGTATAAAAACATGGGATTGCTGAACAGTGAGCAGGTGATGCGGACCCAAAGTCTGATCTAGCCATGCTTTGGTCTTCATTAACCCACCCAGAGACGTATCAATGGTGGTATCAAGGATCAATTTTGCATGCAGGGATTGAGCATGCATTAATTAGCCCAAACTTTGAGTGATCCCTATCTTTCTAAACAGACTGCCTACAGCGTATTAGTTGGAGGTTACAAGGGGAAACTCATATTTCCTCCCATGTAATAGGGGTGTAATTGCAATATCTATACATCACACCTTCGTACTCTGGGAGTCTAAGATGAAGGAAAACAGAAGAGCGTGAAGAAATGGTTTGAGGTAGAAAACTTATGGACTCCTTTATTGACTCTTCGTCTGCTGACCTAGATGTGGATTGAACAGTAGTAATGCAGGACCCAATAACTATGTGGTAAGGAATCAAGACTTTGGGATTTATCTCACTCATTCCTTCTAACCACACTTGAGAGGACCTGGCTTGGCCATTGGACACAGTGGCAGCAGAACATATCTTTAGACGGATAGTTAGTAGGCTACTCTTGGGGCAAGAGATGACAATGGATGGCTCAAACATCATACCCAGGTGAGATGGATAGGGCAGATAATTAGCTTCATTTGAAGACTGATCAGTGAACCTGCTGACTATTGGTGATGGCATCTCAGCCGGATCTGGTCCACAGTCACTTTTCCAACAGTTTCACTGCCCACCTACTTAGCTATATTAAATGGAGTGGCAAAAGGTCAGCCCCTGAGCCATTGGTTTTGTGCCACTCACCGCACATTCATCCTCAATTCATTGATTCCAACTGTTTATCTTAACATATTGCATTTTTCTGTACACCTACCTACAACCGTTTCAATGGCACAGTATTTATATGAGTCCATATATGGGGACACACTTTTTTCAAACCTAGGCAACACCTTAGTGGCACCAGAACTTGGACCACCCGTGTTTTAGCAGTGATTGGAAAACCTAATGCGGCTGCAGGAGTACTGAATTTAACCTGAATTAGAAAATTGGAATGTTGAGTGCTCCATTGAAGGCAATGGAGTGCTCCGGTCTTCTAATGGCTCGTAGAATCCGCCACTGCGGGCTCTAAGGCTATAACAGAAGCAGGACCAGCCCCTGCTGTCCCCAGGTTGTGAAGTCATCATGCTTTTGATGCAAGAGGAAAGCATGCTGCGCTAAGGGACTCTATCAATTGATCTAAATAATGAGAATGCTTCAGTGGGGCGGCTGATGTTGGGTGACTGGGCACTATGTGAACTAAGGTGGGGGTTGATGGCTGTAACCTTTCCTAGGCGCAGGTGAGGTTCTGGTTGTGTGAACTATGGCTGACCAGCAAAAATGCTAGGAGTTGCTGAGAAGTCAGAGTGTGAGAAGACTTGGATTGGATGAGTAATCAGGCCCTTATAGAGATGCACCTCTGGTGTGGTATCCGCTAGTGGGAGTGTCTGTCCGGCATATTATTCAAGTATGGCGTGCTTTAGAAGGAAATGCAATGGATGGAGTGATTGATGGTGAATCTAGTTTTCCCTTGTCACCCATTGTGAATGTCGCACACTCCTGGTTCCTCTCAATCCTACACCCTGGAGTTGCTTTTTTTTCCCCGCCTACTACACTCCCACTCTCACCACCAGCACTATTCCCGAATGCAGTGCTGCCCTTATATTCTTGCTGTTGCTCCCACGCTGTCTTCACAGTTGAAGTTGTGTCCTGCCCTTTTTTAAGTAGGTACTAGGAGAATAATCATTGTGTTAGGTCCCTTGGTTTTCAGGGGAGGAATAAGTGTATATTCTGTCCCGTTAATATTGAAAAACATAGTTCATGCCCATAGAAGAAGTTAATGAATCATTTAACCACAGTGTCAGGATGTTTGGTGCCTTGGCCCCCAGTGCGGATCAAATTTGAAATGTTATTACCCATTTTCTGTTAATTCAAGCCCACAAAATGCCTAATAATCTTTCAGAAACGGGGTTTATCAAAAACTGTTGAAATATGTATTTCGGAAGATTACTTTCCAAGGGAGCCCTTTGGAAGATGGGGGCCCTTAGCTATCACCCACTTTGCCCTTGCCTTAAAACATCTCCTTTTAAACATTCACTCATTATGCCTCCCCAGAACCACAGACTCACCAATCAATGAAGAACCACTTTCAGGGGCAGATTTACAAGCCCCTCGCGCCACTTTGGCGTCACTTTTCCCATGTTAAAAATGACGCAAAAGTGGCGCAAGGGCCTTGTAAATAAGCCCCTCAGTTTTTAAAGTTCCAGAAGGCTGTATTGTCAGTGGTATGGCCTAATGATACAGATAAAGCTCCTTATGTAATTTTATTATTAAGGTTCATGATGAGGAATATAATGCCAGATGCCATTCTAAGGCTGACACCAGTGAGTCTGAAACACATATTAGAACATTGGAATGTTAGGAGCTCCGTTGAAAACAATGGAGTGCTCCAGGCTTCTAATGGCCGGTAGAAGCCCGGAGCATCAACATTCCAATGTTTAGCAAAGGCCTCATGGAGCCCGAGGGGATTTCAACACCCTCGAGCTCCGTGAGGCCTTTGTTTTACAAATTAGAACATTCTGCCTTCTAGGGGCAGAATGTTCAAATAGCCTTAGAGCCCTTCGTAGTGGGCTCTACCGGCCTTTAAATGCCTGCTTCCTTGTTAAAGGCCCTCGCCTTCAGCTCAGGCCTTTAACACTGGAGAGGGATTTTAATGGCCGGTACAGCCCACTACGGCGGGCTCTAAGGCTATATTCAGTCACGCGACCATTGATTTCTCTATTCATGGTCGTTGTTCCCTGACCTAAACTGATGTGCAATAAACAGTAGAAAAAAAACGAAAAAAAACTCGGCTAGCGAAAATGCTCACCTGGTCCCAACAAAATGTATTTTCATGAAGTAGTGATGAGAAAAAAACGTGATAATTATATTTTATTTTTGCTGAGATACATTTTCTCCAAAGGAGGGTTCCTGGTTGCATCTTGAAAGAGTTGCTTTCCCAAGAGCTTCCTGTATGAGTACCAGCTCATCTCAAACCACCCCTCCCCCTCCTCCGTCAACCCCCTCCCACCCCACCACTGCTTGCACGTGCGGGGCTCAGGTCTGTAGCGGAATCTGTGATCAGGTTAACTTTTCCCAAACGCTTGGCCCCAACAGAGCCCTACAATGTAAATGTTTACAAAAACAATAACAATTACGACTCCTACAAAACGGACAAAGCATATTGTAGTTTACATTGTGGTTAATCCGTTGTGATTCCATATGTAAAGACAACACTAGTTTTGCCCTTCATATGGAAATCGTTAACTTTTACAGCGGCATTCCGGTTTCAGCAGAAGGAAGCCATGTTCGATTTTGTTTGTATTTTTGTCTTCAGGTTCATTCTACCCTGTTAGATCTCGCCAGATTAGCTTACATCACAAATTATAAATGTAAACAATCAAGATAGTTTATTTTCCCATAAACCGCATGAATTTGAGAACATTACATACTGTCACGAAACAAGCAAGCTGGTATCCATTAAACGAATTTACTGACTTTGAAATGGTAACCGCTTTCCAATGCTTTAAGTGGCATCTAAAAATCGCTTAACTCGTCATAGCCCCACGCAGCAATTGTCGTCACAACGCAACTCTGATTTAAATACTGACAATGCAGTTGATGGTGTGGAATGTCAGCAACTGGTTTAAAATGTCGACTTCTAGAAATCTATTTCTAGAAATGGAGTCGAATTGTTAGACTTATCTGTGGTGTAACTAATGTAGTTTCATTATTCCAGGCCATTGCATATTACCAGTGGTTAATTTGTAAAATAATAAGTACTGGGGCCCAAAGTTTCCCGTAGGCGCTTACAGACGGCAGTGAAAAATGCCATCAAGGCCAGGGGAGTCTCCTCCGTAATGGTGGAGGAGCATCGGCCCACTGGTCAGTGTCTGTCACAGAATTATAAAATGATATTAAAACAATAATATCGTTTTATTTTTCTGTGAGGTGCTCTGCCTGACGGTGCGTGCGTGCGGGGTGGGTCGGGCCATGACAGGCAGAAGTGTGGGCACTTAAAGTGCGCATGAAAGTTGGCCCGACCATCTTAGGCCGGCCAAACAGACATGCATACTTCTATTTCTCCAACCCAGCTGTGGTCACAGACAGGCTGGAGAAAAGCCAAAGGCTCCCAGGCAGTGTCTGAGCGGCAGACCAGGCCGCTCAGACCAATCCTGGCCCTGCTCTCATAGCATGAGTGCAGCGTCTGAATTGGCTCGGCAGCCTGTGCCTTCCCTGGGACTGCCGGTAGTGAAGCACCGAGGTGGCCGACGGCATCTGGCCAGCGAGAGGTAAGATTTAATTTTAATTTTATTTTTACCCTCAATTCCCCCCATCCTACCCCAACCCACCCCCCAGTTTCGTTGTGCAGCAGCCGCCACTGGTCAAGGCTGTGTAGTCTTGATTCCTCCTCATGCCCCCTCGTCCTTCGAGCACCATACTCTCCTTGCCCCTTTATTTAATTTTCCCAGGTTCTTTTTCATCCCTTCTTTCTCCATTTGTCACTGTTTTCCTGTATTTCTCCTCCGCCTACTTTTTTTGTGTCTTTCTCTTGTTCTCAGGGCCAAAGCCTGGATGGGAAAAGTAAGCAATGATCCCCAAAAATGAGTACTGGTGGGCCCCACCAGCTGCCACCAGCTCAAGTTAAGAGTTGCATGTTACTATTCTAACCCCAGTCCTATTGTATTTTGAGAATGTGCGTTACGAGGAAGCCTGGGTGCAAACACTTTACCCCTTTCTCAGATGACTTTCAGAATATTTATCTGAACAGCCTCTGTCCCATGGTCTCCCAAATGTATTTATTACTTTGAATATCTGTAATCATTAAGTTTCCCCCCAAATTGTTTACATGGTTAAACCTCTAATCTAGTAGATTCGGTAGATGTTTGGAGCTTGTAGGTTTGATTCATTATCGAGCAGTCATAGTGAGGAGCATTTTACTCAATGCTTGAAATTGAAATATAGAAGTGCAGGCACTCCTTGTCCCAGAGTACCTGTTTGCTGCTGAGAAGTGCCGATGCTCTCGCATTAAAAGGACTGGAGCAGTGCTGAGAAACTGAAAGGAGTGCAGGCACTGAGTACCTGCTACTACCTGCCCATTTAAAGCACTGATTTTACCTCTTGCATTGTGTAAGTGTGTTTTCCCTGCAGGTTGGTCCCAATGAAGATAAAGACCTTCATGCAGAGGGAAGGGGAGGGCCAAGCTGGCAGCACAACTCTACCTTTTCCGTTTCTTTTTTTGCAGTTTTATGTAGCGCGAACTCGACCCGAAGGTATTGGAGCGCTTTACATGAGCACCAGTTGCTTTACACAAGGACACATTCATTTTTTGGTAGGCACGGGGAGATTAAGTGATTTGCCCAGAATCACAGGATGCTGAGCAGATGGCGAGCCTCGAACCTGGTTCCCCATCTCCAAAGTTGGCAGCTCTGGCCCTTACGCCACATCATTAATGGTCCGCCCACCAATTAATAATAAAGCGGAGATCGGCTGAGGTTCATTGGCTTTCGTTTGTCACACAAGGGGATGGACATCAGAAAGCCCCTTCAACTATACCAATGTGGGCCAGGGAGTGCGTTTTCCTGCATAACCTCCATTGGCCCACTCAGGAAAATCGAAAGGCTTACATTATTTACCCCTACTTTAGTGCTTGTAGTTCATGCCTACACCAGCAGTCTTGTCTTGCATGTGTTTTGATATGTGGGTGCCTGCACTGTATCCCCTGCATGGGGTTTTTCATTTGTCTGGATTGTGAGTTCCACTGTGGGAGTCCTGTGCCTATTAGGGACAGATGTGTGTGCATCAAACTGTGAAAAAGGGGTGTGCTCAAATCTACACCTGACACATCGCTGGTTCTATCCAAATTTGTGAATTCTGTTACCACTTAAAAAATGTGTTTGGGTAGGATTTCGCAAATGCACAAAGTTGTTTTGTGAATTTGCACATATACTTCACATTTCTTTAACCAGAAAATTAAATCACGAAAAAAGATTTGCAACTTGGCTGCCTGCTTCCTCAGAGGTGGCATTTAAAGCTACGTTGGAGTCACAGTTGCTACAATAATCTAGGTGGGGTAATAGTTACTGTTCTGATTTTGCAATGAACATCATTTCACCAATGTGACTGCTTATCTTTCAAGCAGATAAAGCCTGCTGTACTAAGCATTTTTTTGAGTCGGAAAGCCAGAGTCTCTGAAAGCCACAGGCTTTGTTATCACAGCAATGCACGTCACAATATACAAAGGACATTTTAGTTGTCGGAAAGTCTTTACAGCTTGCAAAATATCCTTTGCCACTGATTGTGGTTGAATGGGAGAAAGGGGGATGAAAGATTCGTGGTAATGGATTATATAAGTTGTTTGCAACTGCTATTGGAATTGAAGTCCATTGAACTCAGTGCTTAATTTGAGCCGGTGGTTTCCGGTGCTGGGCAGCAGCACTTAATTGTCAACGCCAGCACTTGTGACCGTCTGCCACAAGGTGGCGCTGTCTGAGATGACCACAACAACAGTCAATTATTAATTCAAAATACATTAAAAATGACTATTACCTGCTGCCCAAGCCTTTCTTACAGCTTTAGGGGCCTGGAATAGTCTGGTGTCACACTTGTAGGAGTGTGATGGTTAGTAGTTGTGTTTGTACTGTCACTGGTAGCACTGTCAGGGGCAATGCGTGGTGCACGAGACACCTGGCACTCATTTTTTTTTTTTTACAAATTAAGCACTGTTTGAAGTGATAAGGACTCCCTGAAGTGGATGTTATCCCAGTTGTAAAATGGAAGCTGTCCTAGCAAGTCAGCTTCCATCTTGTTAATGTGTGTGTTTGTCATGGAAGAAGGCCTCCTGTGGTCCAGGGGATCAGTGAGTGCTCCCACTTATTTTGTTTACTGCTGCCATTTTTTAAAGCACCCTGTCCCTCTGAGACCTGGAATTAATGGGGCATATTCTCAAGGACTAATCGCCGAATTATCGGCACTTTAGCGCTGCAAAAGTGGCGACAGATCCATCGCCCCATTCTCAAGCTGGTGCAAACTGCCAACATCGCCAGTTACCCAGCGATAGCTGGCGCAAAAAACATCGCCACGGATGAGAGCGAGAATTAACACTAATGATATGCAGAGTAGGCGTTCCAGTGCAAAAACACATGAAAACACCACTCCGCGATATTCACAATGACCAGCCAAAAACATGCGATAAGGCGTGTTAGCAGCAGGGACTTAACACCTGCCTTTTACTGGTGCAAAGCAGGACGACAACCTGCAGCATGAAAGGGATCCCAGCCCAGAGCCACAACTGAAGACCAAAACATGTCATGGAGCCACTGACCATGCAGCACGGAGACCCAAGAGGGCCACAACACCCACCACCACCACCCCCAGGCCCCCCCTCCCCTGCCCCCCCCAGACTACCACCGAGGCAGCGCAGAACAAGACAGCTGACCACCCAAAAACAGCATGGCCCCTCAGCCACACAATTGCAGAATGTGGGGAGAGGTGGGAACCAAGTATGTGCGAAGGAGGCAAGTGACCCATCAATAAGAATGTACACAATACCAAGTGTGGCGGTGATGTGCTGGACTGACTTCAGTGTTCAGAGCACAGACATGTCCATGTGGACATATACTGATGGTGTGTGTAGTGTTGTGGACAGTGGACGCAACCATGCCACCTCAGGCAGTGGGGAAGACCCCGGTCAAGTAGCTGTGTCGTCCCCCCCTGTAAGCGTAAGCGGAGTGGCCTGGGCCGGCGTACGCCAAACCAGCGTAGGGGTGTGAAGGATTTGCCCGGGGCTCTGGGCGTGGTTCAGTCCTGGCCCGGACAAGGAAGTAACTAATGAGTGTGTCACTGTTGTAGTGTTGGCGCCACCCAGTCCGCAATTGACAATGTTGCAATGTAGCATGCACCCGGAGGGCGGGCTCGCACGAACGGGGAAATGAAGGAGCGCAAGACCGCTCTGGGTCTTTGCCCATACATGCCAAGTGTTGTGTGCATCTGTATTGCTGCAGCATGAGCCAAATGCCTAGCCTCAATCGCAGCATGAGTTCAGCCAGGCATGAACCCTACATCTGTGTCTGCCCTATCCTTCCCACAGGCCTACACTCACGTGGCCGCCCACCTTCAACGGCCAACATCACAGTGTCGTTGTCAGGCTTGTGGACATGCGCAGACAGGCATGACAATGGTGTGCCTTAGGAGTGCAAGTGATGCAACCGCGCAGCGCACACAGGTAAATTGGCGCGGGGGAGGGAGGAGCAGCTGTGAGGCAACGTAACACACAGTGATGCCGCTCATTTGCCACATGCAAGACATGTCAAACTTGAATCCCAAAGTCGCACACATCCCACCCCACCCCCAACAAGCCACTTCACATTTCCTGAATGCAAGCAGATGAGAAACTAACATTAGGGATGAAAGCTCCTTTGTCTGGACTATCAGGCGGAAGCACATCTGCACCTCCGACCTCGGAATTGCATGTGCCCGGCACCCCCTCACAGATACTAGAGCAGCTGATGACGACTCCCACACTACGCACAGCCCGACGAAAGACCAACGTATACACACCCCACACACAGAAGTCCTTGCTCTAAGTTATCTTGCATGGAATGGCCTTCACACTTACTCCCACACCATCCCAGGCGTACAACCGTTGCACACTAAAACAACCCACTGATCCGAGCTGTGACATTTCATCCACATAACTGGCGCAGGCCAGAACAGTGCCGCTTCAACCAGAGACACTGACGCAATGGCAGAACATCCCGGACACTTGCACAACCCCTGTCACGTGGAACTGTACCGTGCACGTATGCTGCGTTTACTGGGGGCACTGCCATTGGCAGTGCTGCGGATCAGTTACCGGCTAAGCTTCCACCTTGCCAACGTCACCTGCGTTCAGCCTGTGTTGCATTGTTGATCGTGCATATTCGAGTAGCCCATGGATGTCTGCCTATCCAACAGGACGGTAGCTGAACTGGATCTTGACATGTGTGTGCGCCCCCTGTTGGCCCACGACCAGGAGTGTCACTGTGATACCCGTTTATGGGATGCCTTGATACTTGGCATGCATGCTGGCAGCTGGACCTGGGAGATTGCACAACTCCTCGTGTTCAATGACCACATTGAACCCCTCCCCTATTGGGCTGTAGTGCTAATTGGTGAAATGGGGTGGACGAAGCACATCTGTCCAGACCTGGTAATGGATGGCCTCGCCGTCCTGTTTGATGAAGTCGACAACGACCTCATGTTGGAAATGATAGCCTACGAAGCTGCAATCGCTTTCATGGACGAGTAACTACGTACCTGCAGCCACAACAGATTGGAAGCCATTGCACATGCCCCAACACCCTGTTGCATCTTGGAGATCTGGTCACATATCCCACGACAACAGTGGACATGGCTGCATTCTCCTGGACTCAGAATACATGAGCGGACAACAACGCGGGTTGACACACACCTGTGAAGGGTGAGGCACTCCCCCGGAGTGGACAGCGGCACGTGGCAACGTTCCTCATATTCCTGACATACTGCTGTATTGGCCTGCATGTTGTGGCACTTCTCTTGCCCGTACTGACACGCATATGCTAATAAAGTCTACGCACCTTCACTTGTATTCAACTGTGATGAGTGCTGATTTGAATGACAATGTGTGTCTCACTGCCTATCTGGGTCATGGCCAGACATGCGCATTGGTAGCATTACCCAGGGAGTACCTTTTTGTGGAATCACTGTCCCTACATTCATCCATACTGTCATGCTTGATTGGTCATAGCCACGACACATCTGTGTGAATCAGAATGTTTATTTCGCATTCAGTGGAGTGTTGAAGCTGGAGCAGTACAGGGCCATGTACACCCCACTTTACATTGTTGCCCCGTGGAGGGCCAGCCAGAGTCCTTTCGGGTTTGACAAGTTCATCGGAAGAGGCAGACTTCAGTCCGCAGTGTGATTGCTGTGCCATTGGTAACCAAACCAAATATGGCAGTCCCTGTCGAGGTCCAAGGTGAGTGTCGCTGAGTGTATCGGGGGACAGTGGAAGGTGTTGATCCAGGGCATGATGCAGAGGGCAGTACCAAGCTGAAACAGCCCATATGGCGGAGATGAATGCTACCACTTCATTCTTACCACAGTGCCAGATCCATCATCATCTTCGTACTCTGATGTGTCAGGTGCCTCACATGTGGGTGGTGGTGTTTAGTCTGCATCACTGTGTGGCACTGACACTTCAGGGGGCGGAGATGTGGATGGAGTAGTAGCAGCAGCATTCATCCGCGCCAGGCCTTGTGGCAGCAATGCCATGACAAGGATCTGCAGGGCATGGAAGATCACAGCTACATCTTGCTGGTGTGCATCCGTGGCAAACATTCTTTCTGCCTGCATCCGCCACATGTTCAACATGATCCTCCGCATGTGTCCCAGCTGGCATCGCTGGAGCCACTCTGACTGGACAGTTGTTCTTGGCTCAGAGTCATGACTCCAGCGATGTCAGCCATGGATTGTTAGAGAGCATGGAGAGGACAGTGGGTGTCCGTTAGGGACTGTAAGTGGTCCCTGATGGGACGTAGACACCCACGTATGGCATCTAGTTTGGCTGCCATGAGGTCGAACCCCACCCGCAGCTGATCAGCCATCTTCTCCTGGCACCCTAACACACGGCGTTGGAATGCCATGTGTTGGTCGTGGGGGTCCTGGGAGACAGCAGTGGTGGTGGGTGCTTCCTGCTGTGTTGTCTGTGCAGGGGATGGGGTCTCCTCGATGCAGCTGGGCTGCACTGCTCCTGGAGGTGGGGTGCCGAAGCTGTCCATGGGCTGTTGGAGGGCGTTGGTGTCGATGTTGGGGAGGTCCTCTTCATCATCAGTGCTGAGTTGTTGGGTTTGCTCTGCAGGAGGTGTTGATTCTCCCTCTGCGATGTGAAGGAGAGATGCAGATTGACATTGTGTTCACATGTATGTTGACGCATTGCACAAGTTTACTTGCAGACTGCATGACAATGTACATTGTGACTGTTTGTGAGTAGATGCCTATGTGATGCGGGACAGTTGACATTTCTACACCATCAGGGATGTGAGGTTGTACTTGTACATTGTCATCTCACAGTTTCCTGCTATGCCAAATGCGAATGACCATTTTCTACACACAAGCGGCAGCAGATGTGTCCTCTGTTCTGTTGTGAAGGTGTTGCAGTTTGTACCACATTGTTATCAATGTTGAGGTGCTCTGATTCTTATGTGTGTGTGCAGCATTGTGGGTGTGTTGCCCCTTCAGCTCTGATTTGGCTGGCCCTTATCCCTTTCAGGCGGTGTGCCTTTGACTTCTGTGCTTATACAGTGCTGAGATGTTGCAGACTTGGGTAACTTGGGCTCTTGGTCGGAGTTGTGACTCTTGGGCATGGTTTGTCCGCAGATGTGCTATACTTAATTGTGCATGTGTGCCATTGTGCCCATCTCCCCCCGTCCCCCCAATCCCTGGTCGTTACTCACCCTGTTGGCTCAGGTCATGTTGTGCAGTGTCCGGTCCCTCAACTCCTGCCACCGTCTCCCCAATGCTGACTCGGGTCACCATTCCCTCCATCTCATCCAGCTCCTGGTGTGTCGCTGGACTCCCTCCTCCAGTCTGCATTGCTGCTTTCAGGTTGGCTGCGGGTTTCAGCTTGGTTTTGCGCTTCACATCAGTCCAGCGCTTCTTGCAGTCGTCCACTTCCCTTCTCTTCACTCCGACTGCATTCACCTTGGCCAATATGGACTGCCATATTGTATTCTTAGTTGCCAATGATACAGTGGAGGTGATGCACAGTTGGTGGTGGTGTTCTATGACCTCCATAATGGGGATCTGGTTTTCCTGCGTACTGTATGGCGTCTTCCTCTTCTTCTTCTCCTTGCCCTTCCCTGACCCCGAGGTCCCATGCTGGCCCTCCGTGGGGCTTTTGGGGTTCTGGTTGTCCTCTGTGCAAGCTCCGGCTACCTCCATGGTGCTTCGCAGTTGTTTCTGGGTTTTTTTGTTGGCGCTTTTGTGGTTGTTTTTCCCACCTGACTTGTGGGACTTGCATGCCTGGCGCTGATTGTCGCTGTGCTTTTTGTTCGCAGTTGGGCCCATCGCAACTTTTTTCACGTTCGGCTTTAGATTTTTATCGCCGTCCCGGGGATTTTATCGCGGACATTTGAGGCGTTATCAGGTCACTATCGCATGTTACCGCCGTGTTGAGAATGGGGCGTTGATACGGTATTATTTTCCCTCAATGGACGGCGATATGTGAAATTGCGTTAACCCATTTTGGCGATGATTATTGCACGTTCTTGAGAATATCCCCCTATGAGTTTTGCCACTATGCAAACTTCACAATAGCGGATACAATTAATATAGAAGCAATTGATCAGAAAATCACATTCTTAAAAAATTCAAATGTGATTGACAGATTTCAGAAGTATAAAGCTTGCAATTTTAATGGCCAAGATACCCCTGAGAGTTAACCCTTCGGTGCCTGCCCTAGACATTTTTAAAACAGTAATATTGCAAAACCTACTGAAAGGATGAACACCAAATCAAAAATCAAAGTTTCTGAGTAAAGTTCAACTTTCATGCCAAATGTTTCATGGATCTGTTCATCAGTCTTTGTCGTAACAGGAAGCAGATTTACAGTTGAGTGCTAAATTGGCAAATGCACCGTTTTGATCCATGCTGTATTAATTGTGACATGCCAACCCATAGCCAGATTCAACAGGAGTGCAGGTAAATTTGTACAGATTTGTCAAACATCTCTAAAGTTATTAGCAATCCAAAAAATGCATTTTCAATGAAACCATAACTACAGATTCGCTATCACAAGGCGGCATAAAAGGCTTCTCTGAGGACTTGGACATGCATAAGGGCTGCATGGTGGCAGAGGGCTCAAAGAGTGGATGCAGGGGAGGTGGATAACACACACAGGAGCTGCAAAGGCAGAGCGGCACACCTGTGTTGCAGGGACCGGGGGCACAGAAGGGCGGAAGTAGACACTTTGAGGGGATGCAAGATGGCATGGGGCACATAGTGGGTCTACAAGGACGAGACAGGGTGCCACGCTAAGGTTTAGGATTTGGATTAAGGGACACACAGATGACCAGCAGGGGTGGGGCATTGAAGCACCTAGGGGCTTCAGTAGTGTGGGAAATACATAGGGGCTGCTGGGCGCAGTGGTCACACCAAGTGGCCCTGGGCAGGGGAGTGGCCCAGACAGTGTCTCCAGGGGGTGAAGAGGCACACAGTTTGTTGGATTCTTGCCTCTATTTTTTTTTTTTTTTATTGATTTTCTTTCAATTTTCTCAGGTCATAGAATAAGACAATTACATAAGAACATTTCATACAGGATAAAACATCGAAAGAGATAAAGCACCAGAGGGAGTACAGTCAAGTATGGGTGAATACACCCGATTAATTTCATTCATTGATTCATAGCAGATAGATTCATTAATAAACTGGCTAAAATTATAATATATTACAGGGATTTGCATACATAAGAAGTTAAACCATTTCAATATCCAATTAATCATTATCGTCAGTGATAAAATCCCATCTAAAATTTTTCCAGATCTTATCAAACTTTAATAACGAGGGAAGACCTCTTGCTTTCACCAAAGCAAGCTCTAATTCATATATTTGGTAAACAGGGCGCACCATTCTAAATCTTGGATTCTTGCTTCTAAAGGTAGCTGGATGATCGCTGTTGTATAAAGCAATTTAGCCGGACATAAAAATATAGCATATTGCTGGGAACTTGGAAGGTGAGAAAGAGAACCTGTACATCAACTCAGAACCTGACTTGATCCCTCGTCCACCAGCATCAGTGCTGCTCTCCAGTGGACACTTTTTCTAATGGACTCTTTAATGTTGCTTTAGACGCTTGCACCATCTTTTTTCTATTTTTATAGCTCCACATTTTAAAACCTACCAAATTGTTCTTTTGAACTTTTTATCTTTTAAATAAACCTTGGTTTTGAACTTTAGATTCTTTATATCTTTAACTGTATTGTTGTTTAGTTGATGTGTAGCTCACAAAATTTCACATACATCTGTGAGAATCGCCTTGCTGTGAAGACCAAGTTTCAAATGGTGAGCCAAGATTACCCTTAATATAGTAAGTTTACCTTTGTGGGCCCATCATTTTTGTCTGTGTGGCAGCTCAGATACAGCAAAAATCAAGAAAGTGACTACTGTATCTTACAGCCTCCAGTTATTTTCTTACATATTTTATAAGGGCATCTTCAGATGTCTCTGCAAATATTACTCTTTTGTAGTATTTATTTGAAGAATTTTCTGTAAAGTATACCACTGACCCATTCCTTTAAAAAAAAATTATCAAGCTGATTACTAAGATTGATCATTTGTGCACTTAAGACAACTCACGGTAGCGATTTATGTGCCATCACTTTGACAGTTCATTCAGATTCCAATGACAGTGGGTTTTTGTGCAGGAAGGTGTTCCTTCTTGTTCAAAAACAATAATCCTTGTAATGCAGGCACCCTTGTACCATGACGCAAAGGTGCATGCGCTGCTGTTTGTGCGCCGGTGCAGGGGAGAAGGACAGGAAGGCATCGTATCTTATAGGTACGGCACATTCCTGCCCTTTTCCTTTGACTCACATCAGCGCCGCATGAAGGCCTGCTGCGCTGCCGTGCGGCAAAAGTTTGTAAATGAGACGCTTAGGGGTCGATTCCGATTCGGGCCGGAAATTTCTCCGACCGAGCCGGACCCGGAGAGATTTCCGACCGAATCGGACCCGTGCAGTCCGACCGAACGAGTACGATGCGGCCGTATGTTATCGGACTCGAGTCGAGTCGGACTCCATTGAAGTCAATGGGAGCCGGTCGTACAACGCGTACGCGGGCTCCCATTGACTCAATGGGTGCGAGTCGGACAAGGGCGCCCCCTACAGCGGGTACGCGGCGATGCGATTCGCGCCGTACACGCACAGGTAGGGGGGACCCATGGGTCCCCCCTGTGTGCGACTCGCGCGGCTACGCGTACTGGGGGGTCCGACACGGACCCCCGAAGTACGGCTCCGACAGCTCTTTCGAGCCGGAGTGCGCGGCTCGGTCGGACTGCTCGCGGCGCGCATCGTACTTACCCGGCCGGGGAACGTCTCCATTGCGCGGTGCGAGTCGAGTCCGAGCGAGTCGGTCGGAGCGGTTCGAGTCCGAGCGAGTCGGTCGGAGCGGTCGGGACGCCCGGACGAGTCGGTCGGCGATTTCGCATCGTACTCGCTCGGCCGGACCCGCGTACGGTTCGGTCGGGAAACAGGGCTCCGAATCGGATCCGGTAAAGCCGAATCCTATTCGGAGCCCTACCGGCCGAGATCGGAATCGGCCCCCAAGTGTTTAACCAAATTAAACGAGAAATTAGCCATCAGCTGCAGAAATTTATTGAGATCCAATAAAAATTCTTTGTCAATGGCAATCTTGGTTCCATCTGAATAAAGACATAGAGACTTGCATCTTGGTTTACAATCTTCAATTTATGGTATTATTAACTAACGAAATCTGTCGGATATCTTGCACCACTCTATTCTGTCTAGAATCATGGAAGTAGTTGTGGCATTTGAGGTTTCAGACAGCGGGTTCCACTTCTGTCTCGCATGTTACCAAAAGACAAGGTTGATGGTGAGGAGATGGCGGCATGGACTACTGTCTTGTGCTGTATTCCTCTGGCTCCTTCTCGCTCACATCACTGTTTACATCTGCATTCAGTCACAACTTTTGCTGCTCTCATCCCTGGCTTTCAGTTCCTATAGTGATGTAGATGACACTCAAATGTGTTTCGGCTCACAAGATACCCAAGGCAGACCTGTGCTGTACTCACCAAGGTTTCTTGTAAGCCTGGAAGAATACAAACTGGCTGAGTGAAGATGAAGGTACAACTGAGTTCATTCATATTGCATCTGAGAGCAGCCATCAGAACAAACAAGTGGTAGCATCAAACATTAAACAAGCTGGAAAAGTAAATACATTGGCAATGACTTTGGACTCTCCTGTGGCAATGGACAGTTGGATGGACAGGCCAGTTTTGTGATCTTTGCCCCTATGTTACATTAAGCTGCTCTTTCATACCAGCCCGTTCAAGTTGGATCAACATAGGGCAGCAATTGCAAGAGCAAATGTTAGGTCAAAACTATACTGCAGACGTCAACAAACTTTACAGATCAGCATGTTATTCACAAATAGTGATTAACTCAATGAGACAAATCATTGTTAGAATAATGATAATAATTTACATGGCAATAGAACTGTTTTCACTTTTCATGACACCCATTTTCTCTGTTTAATGTTATTATTCACTGTAAATTTGGTCAAAAGTTCATAAATAAAAAATAAACAAATGTAATTTAAAATGCTGGTGGTTACCATTCTTAAAGGGACCAGATTTCACCCACAGGCTTTAGGTTTCGGTTGCTTTCTTTTAAGGATTTCATTTTGACGTTTTAAAATGCACATGATAATGCCCTTCTGCATTAGCAATATAGATTATAATATTATGCTCCCAAAAGAACCTTGCGTTCTGGAAATAAACAACTTCCTGATGTGCTAGGAATTTTAAAAGTGTGACCTGATTGCTGTTTCCTTTCTTTTCTAGCTGCTAAGCTGTGGAATTAATTATCTGTTTCAATAACATAACTTAGGCCTCTTCTGGCTTTCAGGAAAGAGAACAAACCCTTTCATTTCTGAGTCTTCTGTATCTGTTGGATGTTTGTAGTGTGCACATGCTCTACCCAGGTATGTTAGCGCTATATTCGTCAGATGATGAGGTTGAGTACTCACTTATCTATCCATCAAGGCCCTTGTCTCCTTTCCACTCTGACTAAGCCTGACTCACACTCTCAATGAGAAGAAGAAGAAGGTATGGGGGGAAGTCTTTGCCAAAGCAACAGGTCTGCCTTCATCACCCTAGGCGCTATTAATCCTGTCCCCACTCTGACGTAACTGCTGCACATGGAATTAGGCCAACTGCTCAGCCCCATCCCCCACCCCCCATCCTCCTGCTCCAGTTTGTAGCTAATTGGGTGGTCTGTGGGATGCCCTTCAGCTTAGGTGCCTATGATCACTGTGTATGCTGGAAAAGTGTTATGCTGTGGACAACACAGTGCAATGGGGCAGCCACGGTGGGCACACTGCTATTGCTTTTCAAAGTCTAGTCCTCTCATAGGCCTGCAACCATGGGATGCTAAGGACGTTATTCTGAGTGTCCTGTGCCAGATGCAATAAATCATCTCACCATGAAATCTGACACCGAGGTGTTTGGAATTTTCAGAGGCAATAATTATTGTCTATTCTGACTTTTTAGGGAATAATTTATGGATTTTGATTTTACCGCACCAGAATCCACACGTCCCAATAAATTTCCTGATTGATTCATATGATCAGTCACTTGGCATTTTTTCCCCTATTTCAATTCTATCCTGTCACCATTCGAGCCCCTTGTTGGCACATTACCTTCGGTTAGGTCTATACTCAATCTCTCAGGGGGTTATTGGGTTACCCACCTTGTGATATAACCAATATACTCCAAGCATTTTTCCCCTATTAAATTCTGGCAGGTTTGATTGGCTTGAATTTAAAGAAGGGTATAAACTTCATCACTCCTTGTAATTACCAGGTATAGTACATCTTATTACTATTTGTAGGGAACTACTACAAGAACGCCGGGCCCTCCTGAGACCGCTTTTCAACAAAAAGCGGATATGGTCTTGCAGGCAAGCTGTGCTGGAATGCTTTTTCGGCGACGATATCCAACTGAGCTGCTGGATGGTAAAATTCCTCGCAGCCGCCAAAGCTCGCCTTAATATACCAAAATAATGTCAAAGAGATAAAAGGGGTATGGATGAAGAGCGGAACATAGCTCCATAATCCACACAGAGAAAAGCTCCTGAACGCACTAGCGAAGAAATAGGAAGTACAGCGTCGGCACTCGGCGCACTTCCCATACTCCAAGAGGTCAAAGTAATCTGGTGGGAACAAGGGTCAAGCTGTAAAACTGACCCTCGCTAATCATCACTGTTCCAAATTATTACACCTGAAGAGACAACGGCCGCGACCTCAAAAACTATGACAGCATGGCTTAGAAGCTTCTTTGAAACTCCCGCTCCCTGAGCAACTGACCGTGTGTATTTTTTGTAAAGGCACTTTTAGGAATTCCTCTGTTTTAATGTGTGTTCTTCAGTACTACACGTTTTAATCATTTGATGGACCGAAACAAAGTAAGCTTAAGATCATGAGGCGGGCTATCCCATGCCGCCCCTTTGCACCATAGGTTTTAATAATCAGCCGGACAGAAATGGAGAACTAGCAAGCTCAAATCACTCTGGGGGCTAACTTTTGTTGCCCCGCACCCACCCGTAATGACGTCTTTCGTACTAAGTACTTTTTATTCCTCAGCCCATGCCAGGCCTAATCTGCCACGAAGTTTAGTATTTAGAAATATCTGTAAACCAAGCACACTTTGCACTTTACGGCAATACCTAAGTACGAATTTTAACTATGCCCTGGCTCTCTTGTCTACATTTTGCAAGGCAATGTTGCATATTTAGACCTGGTTAACTGTCTTAAGGCCAGTATAACCCCACACGTGCCCTGAGTAACGAAATTGTTTGCCTCTGCCCCCAGGTCGCCTGGCCAAGGCTTTTAGCCACTAGCGCACATGGCACTTTACTCCCTTCCTAACATCCTCTGCGGTATAAGAGGCTCCGTTAGAGGAGGTTTGGGCTAGCCTTCAGGCTTATTTGAGGTGTACAAACTACAAACCACATTTCTTAATAGTTTTTCATTTGTATTCATAATAAGTGGTCTTTTAGTGATGAACTGCTATAACACTATTGTAATTTGGTTGTTCCCTTTTTAGCATGAAATTGTGTAAATTGATGATTGTTTGTAATGGTTTTAATTAACTGCACAATAAAAATTTACTTACTTACTTACTTGTAATTACCAAGTGCAATAAAGGTCACATCACTTATAAGTGTGACCTCTGCATAAACAGGTGTTCACATTTTAACAGGCCACTTGTAACCATGCCTTAAATGTACATTAGGGGAATATATGGTGTTAGAAAACAAATGTATCAATGTCTTTGGATTTACTTTTGAATTAGTTTGTGTTAGTTACCATGAAAAAGAAATGAGCTACACCTGATTAAAGTCTGCACATTTTTTAAAAAATGAAGGGGGATGTTTACAAGAAAATGCTGGAGCGCAGTGTTACGCCAAATTTGGCAACAATGCACAACATTTTCAAAATACAGGGATGCGCCATATTTACAAAAATACAGCACACCCCTGCATTTTCCCTAGAGCTAAAAAGTTGGCTAGTGCCAGCGCAGGCACCCTGCCGCCATGTTGCAAGGATGCCTGCGCTGCAGGGGCAATTGTTTATGTGCAGGAAGGGGCATCTTCCTGCATATAAACATTAATTCATGGTGATTTGCTCTTTCTATGTGTGATGGAGAATGCAGCACACATGGAAAGAGCAAAAAATGAGGCGAAATGAATAATTTCTCCTCGCATCACCATTCTAAGACCAGGTATTACCTGGCCTTAGTTTTTGGCGCTGCCCCAGCCTTGTAAATCTGGGGCAGCATCAAAAAGCAATGGATGTTGCGCTGGAACGCCCGCATCAACACCCATTGCACGCCTCTTTGCCACAGAGGACTGAAGCGGAAAGGGGCATATTTTCAAGATGGCGTTAAGCCAAGTTAAGTGGCTTAGCACCACCTGGTAAATACGGGGAACGGTGCAACGCCACTGGAGCGTCAGAAAAAGTGATGGTCCAGTGGCGTTAGGGGCTTGTAGCCCTTCAGTGACATCTGGTGAAAGAGATGTAATTTGGTTTTTGACATTAGTATTTCCTTTTGCAGTGTGGTCAGTGAAATTTCTTACAAAATCCCATATATAGCATTACTTCCAGCCACTACTCAGGTATCATCTGGCCACAGTTCCGCAAGGAAATAGAAAAACAGTTTAAAGAATCTCATTCAGCAATCAATGAAGCTGCAGAGCTTCGCCACATTAGGCACATTCTATCCACATCAAAGTTCAGCTTTTCACACCTTAATAAAGACTCTTTCAATCTTAGCTCAGCACCTACACTTCAGAGTCTCACTGTTTACCAGTGCCTGAAATCTGTTCAGTGCGATGACAACTCGTAGCCAACAAGTCTGCTAAAAACATGGAAACTTTGACCAAATTTAGTGCAAGCAAACCTAGAGACACCTCAACACAGACAAAACTACCGGATTATTCAGTAGACAAATTAATGAGTCTCTAGTCTTAACATTTGCTGTTTTTAGTGAAACCGTGCTTCCACTGTGTACACAATAAAGTAAAGTCTGTTTGCAAAACACTTCTACCTTTCATTATCCGCACAGGTTGAATTTAAAATGGACTAAATTAGCATTCTACGCTGACTCGTTTTCTCTGAAATAGGTGGAACGTATATAGGCGTCCCCGAAGGACTGGAAATTATTAAAATAAAAATGGGGCCAAAAAAGCCATTTTGCAGTATGATTTGCGAATAAATCTGCTGAAAAGTCACACGTTTCACAGTTAGTTCTGAAAGAGCACTCAAGAAACAGTCTAATACCTTCATGTTGCTCTGTGCCAGCTCGATTCACCATTGGGGTATTGGGAGGTTTATCAACCCACCATAAATAAACTTTAAAGACATTTTGGGAAATAATGTATGTAATGTAATGTAAAATTTCCTGAAACACTGGAACACTGGCAGAGAAGACTTGTTTTACGTAAGGGCGTTCAGATGGCAAGTGTGCCCACAATATACCAGGGACAACTGTTTGCTAGGAACGACCACCATGATCCTCTTGTCCAAATGCAAGAAGTATGCCCTCTTGAAGAAATTCTACAGATAGGCATGGAAGCACACACACAGACATACCAAGGTGCACACACAAATACACACACACTCTCTGTAATGAGGCATAGGACACTGGATATGGTATATTAAGTAGAGTGTTTATTATAACGACCCCATCCATCGAGGACTTGAGTCAACTGACTCTCCGAGAACACCCACGCTCCACGCTCCATGTTAGAACATGGAACTTAAGCGACATCACACTTCTTCCTCTTTACAATTTGAAACGACATAACATGAAATAAGCACATACAGATTCTAAGTACACCATAAGTATACAAACATGTAAATATATTGCCCACACCTTTCCTCCCATCCGATATGGAACAACAAAAACAAAACTGAGACCCAACTAAGAGTTTTCAAACAATAATAATAATTAAATAACTAAGGGGCACATTACGATACCCGGCGTAAATAATTCCGCCAGGCATGGAAGCAGCAAAAATCCGCCCGCACACACCGCCTGAACACCGACCACGCCATTACGATTACACAAACCGAATACCGCCATCGGCGGAAAAAGCACACAAAATACCGCCCGCCAACGTCCGAGTCGGAGACAAACCGCCCGCCACGGACGGAAACACGCACGACAACACAAAACCGCCCGCCCTCACGCCCGACACACCGCACGTGAAATTACGATCGCACCGACATGAGCGCGGAAAAACCACAAATATACCGCCTGCCAGCGCAAACAACGCCGATGAGAATCGACACGGCAGAAGCCATGGCGCCCACGTACCTGCACAGAAACCATCCGCACACAAAACCAATAGCACACAACATGGCCAACAAGTCTAGACATAGCAAGGCACGCACAAATACACAAGCACAGCACATATCCCGAAAACACCCCCCGGACAAACAAAAAATACAAAGGCCAGAACCCCAGACACAACACACCTGAAAACAACAGACCATGAGGACACACCCACATAGGTGAGTACAAAAGCAGCACTCACACAGACCACAACCCCTTGCTACATTGCAAACCAGAGAGGAGAGGAGAGGACACAGTGACACAGCAAGGACAGCAGCACACCACAGAAACGCACACATCACTACCACCACCACCACCAAACACCACCACCACCACCACCACCACCACCAAACACCGGCACCACAAACCCCCTGCACATTACACAACACACACCGCACCAGCACCACAAACACCATGGCACCACAAAGGATGCCCAAGTTCACGCCCATGGAGCTGACGGTCATGGTCGACGAGATCATCAAGGTGTACCCACAAATCTATGGGAACATGGTCCAGCACACACCACTAGCCACCAGAAACAGAATGTGGAACCGGATCGTAGACCAGGTCAATGCAGTCGGGACCCTGCCCAGGAACAGAGTCGAGATTAACAAACGTTGGAATGACGTAAAGAGCCTGGTCAAGAAGAAGGAGGGCAAAAACAGAGAGCTGGCTGCCGTCACTGGCGGAGGGAATCCCGCGCTCTTAAGACCTTCAAAGCGTGGGAGGAGAAGGTGCGAGTCGTAATCCATCCGGAGATCCTCGCCGGATTAGCAGGGGGAGTGGAGGCTGGTAAGTACAAACTAATGTATACCAGCACACCGCTATGTACTCACATGCACTACCACCATGCCACAGCTCCCAGGGACAAACACCCCCATGTCCAGCACACAATACACAACACATCACACACACATGCAACAGACACCACCACACACAGCCCAAACCGAACAACTGCAAGATGCGTGGGGACATGTGTACACTAAGCCAGCCACGTAACCACCAACAGGTCCCCAAATATGCCAGAAGCGCCACAACGAGCACCCACCACACCCATGTGTCCGCCACAGCTGCACCAACCGACAAGTAACAGGTAAGTGGCAGGAACACAAAGTGCAGTGGGTGGGACGGTGGACAGCCCAAGTACAACACACACCAGGCCCCAGTCCCACAGCACAGCAAGGAGAAGCATCCCCCACACCCCACACCCACGTGTCAGCCACCGCAGTGCACAACGACAGCCGAAAGGCAGACATCACGGTCCACAGCAATCGGTGTCAGTGGGTATCCAGCCACCCCCACGACCCACAACACCCTCCCACCCCCACAGACCTGCAACATGGAGCACCCCCGCTTAGAGCCATGTGGCATCCAGTACAGTGCACGCACGAACAACTTGCAGGTGGGAAACTGGACAGGGCCGGATTACTGGAGGCATGAGGACCGTAACACGACCAACACATGGGACATGTCACGTAGCAGACGAACACGCAGCACCGCCCACCGTCACGAACAAATGAACAATGTGCACACGGACATGAACAACAGACTCACACCCCACATGACCCATCACAGACATAGCAACACCCAAGGAGCCACGTCTGCATGCACAAGCCACACTGAATATAGTACCACACGGCAGCCACTGTGCAACTCATCACACACAACCGAAACACCATTGGAGTCCTGTCCATGTAGCCCCAACTGCCTGTCAACCACACACCCCACAACTACGCCTATGTAAGACAAACAACACTAGACGCAACAGAGCGGAACAACATAAATGCACACGAACACCACTGAACCCATCAAACACACAGACACACCATGCACAAACAACATACCATCCATCCCATCCGCCAGCCCCAGTCTCATGAAAGGCATGTCATCCGCACAGCTGCCACACATACAGCAGTCACGCTAAGATACATGCCCATTACCAACCATGTGCCAGAAGTCAATGAAGTGCACGACACACTGTGAGCAACAACACACAACATGGGCCACACCACCCCCCGAGCACTGCAGTGATGCACATGGCACAGGGCAGCACGCACACCAAGGAGATGGGACAACTGCAATACGTCGGGTGGCACACAACCATCACACACTCATAACGATGCGTCCAATGCCATGTCCAGTAATCACAACAGACAGCAAATATGCAGGCCATGTCAAGCATGCACACACCTCAAACCATGCACTGTCATGCTGCCACAACACATGTCACGTTCGGCACCCATGGCTCACAGCATGTACCCCAAAAGCATATTCCCTCCCAAAAGCGAATCCGGGGCATGGCCCCCATGTTGCCATATGCGTTCCTAAGCGTTCCATTTGAACCCCAAAAGCATATTCCCTCCCAAATGCGAATCTGGGGCATGGCCCCCATGTTGCCATATGCGTTCCTAAGCGTTCCATTTGAACCCCAAAAGCATACCCCTCCCAAATGCGAATCTGGGGCATGGCCCCCATGTTGCCATATGCGTTCCTAAGCGTTCCATTTGAACCCCAAAAGCATATCCCCTCCCAAATGCGAATCTGGGGCATGGCCCCCATGTTGCCATATGCGTTCCTAAGCGTTCCATTTGAACCCCAAAAGCATATTCCCTCCCAAATGCGAATCCGGGGCATGGCCCCCATGTTGCCATATGCGTTCCTAAGCGTTCCATTTGAACCCCAAAAGCAAAGTACAAACCAGACCCAGGATGGGCCAGGAGCCCGCATACACCAGAGTCACAATAAGTAGGGGCACAGCAACACACCCATCGGCATGGCCAATCCTTCCCATGCCACATGTGCACAGCACACAGTCCCATTGCCAAGCACACACAACTACAGATGCTACAGCCACACACACGCCTCCGGGAAACCCATGTACGAGATTGCACGAACTGTCAATGTCAGACGACAAATACATACTTCGCCAGGTGCAACACAATAACTAATCTCATTCTCTCCACAGGTGACGAACTGCTGGATGCTGGGGATGGAGCCAGCAGCCAGCACAGCCAGCCTACAAGCCCCCAACGAGGACACACGGATCTGGAGGATCTGTCCTCCTCTTCGGACACGGACAACCAAGCAGGCCCATCTGGTGTGGCAGGGCCCAGCCGCTCCCCAGGACCCCTCCTACCCACCAACCCATCATCCAGGGCTGCTGAACATTCCCAGCCCCCTGCTGCCACTGTCGTTGCGGCCACACCCACGGTTATTGTGGCCACTACCACTGCCGCAACCGCCACCATCGCCGCACCGACCACCACCGCCGCCACCACCGCCACGTCTCCGCTGGCACCAGCCCCAGCGCAGGTGGTGGCCCGGACGACTGGATCCACCCTGGGAGCCACAGCGAGGACCGTGGTGAGCAATGTGGCTAGTGGGCAGGCCGGTGGCAGCAGGACTGGTAGGAGGAGCAGGGTCAGGGAATCGCCAGCCTCCCTGGGAGCCATGCCCTGCCTCACATGGCCAGAGTCCTTGGGGCCTATGAAGAGGCCCAAGGACAATGGGTCCGGTCTGCCTCAGACACGCGTGAGGTGCTGGGGGTGTTGAGGTCCATGGACGCCCGTATGGGCCAAATCGTGGACCTCATGGGACAGCTGGTGGTGGCGGTGAGGTCACAGCCAGGGACAGCAGCTCCCCTCCGCCACCACCTGCCGGGGCGCAGGGTGGAGCAGCAGTGTCCAGTTCCCCTGCGTCCACAGCCAGTGATCACACCTCAACCACCAGCATGTCGCAAGCAGGCACCCCCTCGCAAACGTGGAAGGGGCCGTCCGAAGAGGAAACAGATCTCCCGGGAGGACTTCGCACGCTCCAGTCGCAAGTGAGGCAGCCAGCCAGCCTTCCGCCAGCCTTCCTTGACCAGCCACTGCATTGACTTGGACTACGATCCCACTCCACACAGCCATCTGGATGGCATGTGTGTGTTGGACTATGGACATAGAACCAGTGGGTACACCCTGATCATCACGCAGCCATGACCGACAGCTCATTGTCACTGCACGCACCACTTTTGTCATCACCTTACACACAATCACATGTCACAGTTTGTTATAAATGCACCTTTTTCACTAACTGCTGTTTGTGCCCTGTGTCTTATTTGTACGGAATACAACGGCCACCTTGGGCGGAAAGGCACCTGATGCGTGGCATGGCATTTGAATCCGGAGGGCCTGTAGGGACCTAGGGGTGGGAGACAGAACAGGAGCACATTCAATGAGTGTATCACACACCCATCACACAGTACATGTCAACAACTACAAGCAATGTACACACATCGCACAGAGCAATAGGGCACAATGCCACAGCCACCAACAGTGGCATACTACCCTGGCCATGGAGCGTTGACACACAGCACGCAGTGAACAAACGGCCACCCTGACACAGCACACACACACCTGCACAGATACAGCCACATCAGCCGTCGTACATGGACACTCACCGTCAAGTGAAGTAGCGGGCGATGAGCTGCTGCCGCACATTACCAACTTCCTCCTCTCCGCTGTCCTCCTCACTCGAGCTGTCCTGGTCTGCGGGCTGGGGCCCTGGTTGATCTCCGTCATCCACGATGAGGGGGATCTGCTTCCGAATGGCCAGATTGTGCAGCATGCAGCACGCCACCACTATCCGGCACACCTTCTGTGGGGAGTATGCCAGCGCACCCCGGTGCGGTCCAGGCACCTGAACCTGGACTTGAGGAGGCCAAAGGTACGCTCGACCACACGTCAGGTCCTCCCATGTGCCTCATTGTAGCGATCGTCTGCTGGGGTGCGAGGATTCCTCAATGGACTGAGCAGCCATGCCCCATTCGGATACGCAGAGTCACCTGGGTGTGAGGGACACAGAGAACCGTTGCTAATCCAACTGGACAGGGGACAGCATCGCACAGCCAGCACGCTACACCACTCCACATACTCACCGACAATACAGGCACGATCCTGTTGCATATTGGACATCAGTCGTGGCAAGATGCTGTTGCGCATTATGTGTGCGTCATGGGCCGAGCCTGGGAACTTTGCACACACGTGGGTGATCACCATGTCCGCAAGGCACACCACTTGCACATTCAGGGAGTGAGTGTGCTTCCTGTTGCGGTACAGGTGCTCAGTGGCCTGTGGTGGAACAAGGCCGACATGTGTGCAGTCAAGGGCTCCAACGACGTGTGGGATTCTGCCAAGGGCATAGAATGCACCCTTCACTGCCGCCAATTCACGAGCCCTGGGGAAGCGGATGTACCTGTTCCGGTACAGCATCATGGCTGCCAGTACATCCCTCAGCACCTTGCTGAACATGGGCTGGGACATCCCTCCTCCACTGCCCACTGTGTGCTGGAATGACCCAGTGGCGAAGAAATGCATGGCGGCCATCACCTTAGCCGTGGGGGTGACAGCAGTCGGATACACCCTGCGGGGACGGAGATGGGGTTCTAACATGGCACACAGTCGATGCAGGGTTGGCCTGTCCAGCCGAAACTTCCTAATAACCTCCGTATCCTCCATGTCTGCCAGCAATTGGTATGGGCGGTCAATGTTCGGTCTCCGCCTAGGGACAATGGCAGAGGACACATGTCAAAGCAACACGACACATAGCAATTTCGCATACACATCACTGACATGACTGAGCAAGCACATGAGCCACAGCCCAGCTGTCAAGCTGGGACGGCACGGCCACAATACACTTACACAGGTCTCCCACCAATGGCAATGGCTAGTGATACAAACCACTGCCATGTGCATGCACATGGGGATCTAGGCCCCAATGACTTGTGGGGCGTGCTGATGGGGACTGACTGCATTTCCGTCAAGCGGCAACGCCACGGCAACATGAATGTCTGCTGAGCATGGAACTGCTTCCGCGGCTGGATGAGTATGGCACACGACTGACGACGATGTGGGCACAGGCTGAGCGGCCAAAACAAGTGGGACCTGTGGCACGAGGGGATATGAGACAGTAGTAGGTGTCAGCACTGCACCCTATGTACAGCACTGTACGGATCACACCTCCCGAAACATTGACAGGTGTCCACATTGACAGCCCCATGCCAAGACGGCTGTGTGCTTGCAGTCACACGTCACAGGTGAGAGGTTACATTGCAAGTGCCAGGTGGCAGACGTACACAGTGGGAGCTGGCATGTGTGTGCATGTGTCTCCTGTTCAGGATCCACCAGATGGGCGCTGACTCTGTACTGACCATTGGACACAGCATGTTCCGTGGAAGGCTTGTGTGTGTGGGATGGTGGCACTGGATGTGCCTCCGTTGGGTGGGGGGCCATGCACAGGGCGGGTACGTCGATGATTGCGCATTGTTGGTCACGGTGGGTGCACCCACTCAGATGTGTTGCCCTGTGTTCAATTCCTATGTCCGCATGATGATGGACTGTAGATGTGGGCAGACTACACATTGGTCGATGTGCTGTCTATATGCATGTGCCTTCACACCAGGCACAGCTGCCCCTGCACATGTGACCCCTGCTGGACTCGCTGCTGGGTCTGTGGAGCTGATGCACCTTCTGCGCGTGGGGCGGACAGCTCTCCTCACTTCCCTCATTGCGCATGTCATGACTTTGCCGCAGGTGACATGGATCATGGAGGGCCCACATGTACGCGTGGGTAGGCTACACATGATTGTACACTGGTCGCCACCCCCAGTCAGTGTTTCGAATGGGAAGGTTGTCGTGCTGGTGGTATGTTCGATGTGGCGGATGGGCGGGCCTAGGTGCGGGCTTACATTCCGGACATGGGGGGTAGTTGGATTGGCGACTAGTTGCAGTACACACGGGACACGTCTCTTCCTTTCCACATCTGGGTCATCCCTTGTACTGACTGACAGTGATACAGTCATCTTCGCCCCAGCCCTCATGTCCTCCCCTCGCTCCCCCAATATGCATGCTCACCTGCGAGGCTAGCGCTTGCACAGGCAGCCCCAAGCTCGCACCAGAGAGGGCAAGGAGTGTATGTGTGGGTCCAGTTGCACGAGTGGGCTGTCTCAGGGTATGATGTGTGGCGGGACGCCGTCCACCTGCGTGGTGCCCCAAATGGAGACCCGGCCTGCATGGACTATGCATCACAGTCTTCGCCTTCCGGATCCGCCACCTGCGACACCCAGTGGCTGTGGCTGCCCTTGCGGCCATGCCGCGTCCATCTGTGGCTGATGGCCCACACATTCACTCTTTGGCCTCTCTGGGGAGGGCTCGGGGTGGTGGCGCACGCGCTTGCACTTAGTCGCAATGGCATGTGGCATGGTTGGTATGATGGGCAATGGATGGGATGGTGCGAGCCACCTCCCGTGACGTCAGTGCTGCTCGTGCTGTGGTGCGTCCCCCTACACTTCCATCTGACTTGTGCCATGCTAGACGTTGAGGTTCTATTGCCTGCGTGATATGACCAGGAGGAGCGCGAGGAGACCTCTCACACACCATGCTCCACTGCCATCCCGTGCCCTGTATCGCCTGTGCGGATTGACTATGTTGGGGTTACACCTGGTCGACTGGGGTTGTGTGTGCCTTGTCAGGGGCATGGCGGGCGCACAACAGGATCCAGCTTGTCCACAGAGGGTGGGCTGAGGTGCGCCTGGTACCGCTTTGTACGTGTGCCCGGCTGCTATGCACACACGTGTTCACTCCCCCGACAGGTGTCCTCTCACAATGCCCAGGGAAGCGGTGGTGTACTGTTCATGACCCCTCCCAACACGGCGTGCTCCAACTTGGCATGTGCGCATCTACCCGTCGCACCCACCCACCTGAGCACTGCGTCCATACGACTACACACGACACATGTGTGTCTTCCACAGTAGTGCTACTCATTTGCGTTGACATCCAATATCAGTGGACTACATGGTCATGTCACGACTGCCGTGTACTTCACATACTCTCATCCTCTCTCATTCGTACTTGTGAAATGAGTCAGCGGAGACAGTTTTGGTTTCAAACCTTATATTGAGTCTTCTGTCCTCTGTGATGCAGTATAGTGGACACTACTGGCAGCGGAATACATGTTGAGGATATACTGAGCATGATTGCAAATGGGATAGGGTGTGGGGTTACATGTGATTGGCTGTTGCATGTGGTATGTGGGCTTCAGAGTGACATCTGCTTGGCCAAGGCTGTGCTAATGTACATTTACGTATAGCTGCGGAGCTGCGGACTTTGACACAGACGGTATACATGTAGCCTACCAGACCACTTGGCATCATGGGCACAGTCCATCTCAGTTCCATGTGACAGGTTTGCTGCGGTTGTTCCTCATGCACGCGTGCATGTGAGATGACATCAGGGCATGTGCTTGCGTGCATGCAGCGGCGTGCCACTTGTTGTTGCACTGTGGTGGTTACTGGACATGTCACAGTCACTGGGGTCGTGTTGTTGTTGTATGCACTTGTCGTCCATGCAAAGGTCCTGGTATGGGATTCCCGGGGCGGGGGTGGGAGGGTGCAGCACCCACAGACTCCAGGCGACCTATTCATGTCCACTGAGCGGTGTGTGTGTCCATGGGCGCTGGATCCATGTCGTGTCCTGGTTGTTCGTGCAGTTCCGTCCATGTGGGTGCGATACACAGAGCCCATGCCACTGCCTCCCACGATGCATGCGGTGTTCCTGGATGTGATGGGGAACAGTGTGCATGTCCCGGTCATATCCGATGTCATGGCGATGTCGTTGATGGTGTGGTTACAGTTGCCGGTCGTTTGGTATGGCTGTTGTGGTGGTGACTGGCCAGTCCGTGCGGAAGCTAAGCATGGGTGCGGGGTTGGACATCATAGGTCACTCGGGGAACCTGCGTTGTGGTCCGACGTATTTACAGGTTGTCAGGTATGCGATGCCGTCCAGCAGGGCTTCCATGTCATTGGTGGTGTACATGTTTGCCAGCCAATGAAGCGGATGGTGGCTGTCAAGGTGTTGTTCGTAGGTTGTCCCTTGGAGGACCATGATGGGGCATGCTGGGTGACATTCGATGTAGCTGTTATCGATGATCCGTCGTGTGGAGGCACAGTGGTCCCATTTCAGTGCGGGTGCGATGTTGGCCACATACGCCATGCCCCCATAGGCAGAGCAGGCCCTGTCGTGTGCGTCCAGAGGGAGGAGTAGTGGTAGCAGGTCCGCCTTCAGACATGCCGGGTTGGAGAGGCATATCTCGACGGGATGCTGGTAGGGACACCTCCGACAGTAGAAGACGGGCATGACGCAGCTGAACAATGTGATGCGGTAAGTCAGTCGGTAACTTACGTTCAGCAGGGACAGGAGATCGCATCCCAATGTATGGCACAGGTTGGTTTTGTACAGCTTGAGCTGTTCGGCGTAGTTGGGTAGGTGTGTTGCGGTTGCCATTTCGCAGCGGTTCGTTGAGGTGGCGTGCTCCGGCTGTGTGTGCAGTCTGCAATGTGCACGCTCCGGGGTTGCTGTGAGCTCTGTGTAGTCGTAGGGAGACAGGACTTGTGTTCTGTTGGCTTGTTTGGAGGACACGGGCCCTCTTCCCACATGCTTCTCAGACAGTTCAAGGTCAGTGCTGTGTGACTCCTTCCAATTAACTTGCATGTGGCCGACATGGGGGAGTGTTTTCTTCTTTCTTCCCCGTCCGTTGTGTGCTTCTGTGATATGCGCTATCTGCCCTGTGGTCGGTCTCCTCGGCATGCCTGTGTTGGTCTATTCTTGGACAATGGCTGTATTCACCGGCTTCTGTCGTAGGGCTGTGGTTTCGGAGTTGGAATGGAAGGTCATTCAGTACTGTCTGCTCTCCCTTGTGTGGGCGGCAGGCTGCCTTTCCGCTCTGCGTTGGGCCTTGTGTGTGAATGTTATTCTTGGGCCACCTGTTGTCGGTCCCCGGGCTCTTTGGTGTTCCGTTTTATATGTCTTGTTCATATGTGCAGGGTGGTATGGGTGTTTCTGTGTGGTACTGGCGTTCCTCTTCCCGAAGGGGCCCTGCTTCTCCTAGTTGGTGTTGCCGCCGCTGTGTGCTACGCCATGTTTGTTACACTGGGGTGTGTCCTGCTGTTGCGTGTCTTCACTGACATGTGTGCGTCGGTTGTGTGGCGTTGGGTGTTGTCCGTGAATTGGGCGTTGGGGACATGTCTGTGGCCGGCCTGTCACGTGTCATGTGCGTTCGGGGTGGGGCTGATATGTGTGCTGCTTGGTTGTGTCCCTGTGTCTGTGTGCGACGCATGCATGGCGCTGCGGTTGGCCTCTGCGTTGTGCGCATGTGTGGCGGCGCTTTGGGGCCGTGACGGGGTGGTTGGTTCCTAGTCCCAGGTGGTGTGTACACATGTGTTCTGCGATGTTACGATTTGGCCTGTGTGTCATATGTGGATGCGATGGTGGATGTGTTGTGTACACGCGCTGGTGGGGGGTTGTCCGCTTTTCCGCCCTTGCACTGTGTGCGCTGTTTGCGTGCACTTGTTGTGTGTGTGCCTACCTGCGTCTCCGCGGTACGTTGCGTCCTTGGTGGTGCATCAGCAGGAGCATGGGGACGGCCTGCAGTGCTGGATTCATGCTCGGGGAGCCGCTTTTTCGTTGTCCGTGCTCGGCGTCCGTGTTACCGCTTCGGTTTGTCGTACGGTATCTCTTGGCCGTGGGAGCCGTTTGTTTGCGGCATCGTAATTTATGCGCCGGGCGGGACGTGTTTCGTCGGACGGTGTGTGTCAGTTGGGCTGCGCCGCTACATGTACGGGCGCACTTTGATGGCGGACGGTGTTGCTGGCTTGCCGGCGGTGTTTGGCCTGCTTTTCGCATCGTAATTGGGCGGGCGTGTGGACTGCTGCGTGCCGGCGGTAACTGGTGCTTTTTGCATCCGCCAGCACGGCGGTTGTGCTTCCGCCCGCCATCGTAATGGGCCCCTAACTTCTTATAAAATCCTTAAGATAAACCGGACTTTTACAAGATCTTACACTCTTGCGGATGGGTTCAAAACACTGCTTTGGTGAAGAGAAACCACTGGAACTTTCTACACCACTTCCATCATCATATTTAGATTTTACATGAACAACACGGCGAAGATTCCAGATGCGACCATCATCTGTCTTCACTGCATTCTTGAATATCTTTACCACTTTCTTTTCATCAGTGAATTTCGACCAGTTGAGACAACCTACAGGTGTTTAACTCTAACTTTGTCTCCCACTTTGAATTCCACTAGTTTAGCTGATTTTCTTGCGTCAAAATAATTCTTCCTTTTCTTTTGTAAATGCAATTCTTTGTTCCTCCACTGACCAATGTCATTATCCTTTATACCTTTATCCAACGTCATCCATCCAGGGCAGATGATGGTATTTGCAGATCTTCCTTTGAATAATTCAAAAGGAGTCTTCCCTGTCTGAGTGTGGCGTAAACCTGTAAGCTGTAATTCTCCTTTGCAGCTCCTCTCTCCAATTCAAACTGTTGACTCTCGCTAACTGAATACTTTCTTTCAAAGTCTTGTTCAATCTTTCTATGGCCCCATTGGTCTCTGGATGATAGAGCGATGTTTTTTTGTGTACAATCCCACACTTAGTCAAATATTCCTCCATTTCACCTGAGCAAAATTGTGGGCCATTGTCTGATAACAAAGAACCTGGAAAGCTTTCACGTTTAAAAATAGCATCTAAAAACTTAATCACAGCTTGAGTAGAAATGTCACGTACAGAACTCACTTCAATCCAACGTGAATATAAATCAAGTAAAACTATTAAATACTGGTGCTCCCCATGAAGAGGTCCAACAATATCAATGGCTATTTCATCCCAAGGACACATGGGTAACTTCCTGCAGACCATAGGAGTTTGTCTGGGCTTAAGAATCTTGTCGCTCATGGAACAAGGAACACAATCACGCACCAGGCATTCTACCATCAAATCTAAGCCAGGCCACCAAAAGTCCTGCCTAATGCGTTCTTTTGTTTTACAAATACCCATGTGTCCCTCATGAGCCATTTTTATAATGTTGTCCCTCAAACCCACTGGGGGAACCAACCTCGTGCCTCTGGTTAAAATGTTATTAGCGATGGCTAACTCGTCACACACCATTAACCAAGGCTTCTCAAGCTTGCTCCCTTTATCTTGTGCAATCATATCCATTACTTTTAGCATTTCCTTGTCCTTTTCCACTTCTTCCCTCCATTCATCTTCCTTGATGGCTCCTGAAGTGATTTCACAAACTTTCACATCAAACTCATCAACCATGTCTTCCAACCCTTTCACATCTTGACATTCTACAGTATCTACCAACTGTGAGAGGCAATCTGCCGAAACATTACTTGCTCCTGGAATATACTCCATAGCAAAATCAAATTCCTGAAGAGAAATCACCCACCTCCTGATTCTAGAAGAAATTGAGTCCAAACCTTTTTTTTCGAAAATCTCTTTCAGCGGTTTATGATCCGACCTAACAATAATTGAGTACCCCAAACAAATTTCTTAAATTTATTCAAAGCCCAAAAGATGGCTAACGCCTCCTTCTCAATGACTGAGTAGTTTATTTCAGCTCCTCTTAAACATCTTGACGCACAAGCGACCAAACACTCCTGACTATCTCTTTTCTGGATCAACAATGCGCCTAGTCCTTTCTTACTCGCATCTGTCACAATGTACGTCAAATCACCAGGTTTGAAAGCTTGTAAATCAGGTGCATTTTTAAGATCCAGCTTAACGTTCTTGAACTCTTCCTTACACACCTCATCCCACACAAACTCTGTCTTCTTGCATAGCAAGCTTCTTAGATGACAAGTTTTATTCGCAAAATCTTTTATGAACTTGCCATAAAACTCAGCCATACCCAAAAATGATGCCAGCTCTTCCTTCGAACACGGTTCTTTTAGATTTACAATTGTGTCTACCAACTCTTTTTTGGTTTTACACCACTACCAGATATATGATGACCCAGATAATCTACTTCTGTCACCCCAAACTTGCACTTATCAAAACGTAGAGTCAAGCCAGCTTTTATTAGTCTGTTCAACACTTTTTCAACTCTCCCATCATGTTCTTCTATGGTCTTACCGTAAATTAACAAGTCATCCTGATAACACCTGACGCCCTTAATTCCCTTAACCACATCGTTCATAATTCTCTGAAAAACAGATGCGGCTGAGACCAGTCCAAAAGGCATCCTTAAAAACTTAAATGCTCCTACAGGTGTAATGAAAGCAGTAAGCTCCTGTGAACTCTTTTCTAAAGGCACCTGGTGATACGCCGAAGCTAAATCCAGTGTACTAAAATAACACGCACCTTCCAAAGTCGAAACCATCTCATCCTTATTAGGTAAAGGAAATTTGTCCACAACCACCTCCTTATTGAGTGCACGTAAATCCACACAAAGATAAATTTCATTATTGCTCTTTCTAGCCACCACTATGGGAACCAACCACTCTGTCGCTTCTACTGGCTCTATCACACCTGCATCCAATAACCTGTCAATCTCTTTTTGTACAGGTACTTGTACACTCAGAGGAATCCTCCTCACTTTTGCTGCAATGGGCTTTGCACCTAACTTCAACTTGATACTATGGTTGTAGCCCTTCAAACGTCCTAAAGAGTTCTTGAACAGCTCTCCAAACATCTTCACATACCTGTCACCAACATTCTCTATAGACTGCACCAGTACAGGAGGATTCCCATTAGGATCAAGAATAATTCCAAGCCTCGCTTGGTGTGTCCAACTCAGTAGATTATCCCCTTTCTCTGCTACGTAGATCTTAGCATCCCTAAATTTCTCTTTGCACTCCAGGCAAGTCTGAAAGTATCCCATCATTTTTATCGGAGTTTCCCCATACCCTGTTGGCCTTACATCAGCTCTTAATAATTTTACTTTGTTTTTAAAATTCTGTTCAAAAATATCTTTAGAGATAAATGTGAGGTGAGAACAAGAATCAAACTTCATCTTTATCTTCACATTTTCTATCTTAACCCATTCCGAAGGATGTTCCAAACCACACACCTCATTCACCTGAAAACTGACCTATTTCACATCAATCTTCCCATCTCTTTTGTTGCGGAAACGACAGTTCTTTGAGAAATGCCCTTTTTTTCCCAATAGTTACACACCACACTGAGTGCAGGACAAAAATTGCATTAGCTTTATGACCACTTCTCCCACAACGATAACAAGTCCCCTGGAAAGGCAAAACATATCTTTTTATATCCTCACCAGGCTTATTTCTTTTCTCATCCTCCCCAGTCTTCTTATTATCAGTGTCAGTCTTATGTACCGCCTGACACACAACTTCTTCTACCTTTTCTTGAGCAACCGCAGACTTCCCTACCTTGCTCAATTCACTCACACATTTCAGCATGTGTTCAACCCTTTTAGCAATTATCATAACTTCATTTAAAGGTGGTTCATCTTTTAACCAAAGTTCCTCTCTTATTTTGTCACTACCACATTTTAACACAAACTGGTCACGTATGCTTTCTTCTACCAGTTCCCCAAATTTGCAACTTGAAGCCAGTTTCCTAAGAGCAGTCACAAACTCCTCCACGGTTTCTTCCCTTTCCTTGCTCTCTCAAACCAAAATAATATCGCTCCATAATGGTGCTCACCTTTGGCAGAAAATGTAGGTCTAATTGTTTTACACATACCTCATATTCATTCAATCCTCTTTGACATACCTGACTTAAAGCAGGCAGATTTTCTAAAACTTCTTGCCCCTCTCCACCTAAACAGTGAAGTAAAAGTGCCTGTTTTCTTTCCGCACTTAAATTTGAACCACATACCCTCGCATAATTCTCAAAAATTTTCTTCCACTTCTGCCATTTCACCGGTGGTTCCCCTGGACTTGTCATAAAAAATGGTGGCGCAGTTACATTTTGCATTTTATCTACTTATCGTATGGCTACCAATTAAAGACTAACTTCACATATAATATTTGACTTATTATACTGTAAGCTAACCTAAAATACAATACCCCGAAATCCTACAACCATAATCAAACCATAAATTAAAAATTTTAAAGTGTGTTTGTCACCAAGTTGGCAAACTTGCAGCTGTACTTTAAGATGTGACAAGCTTGCAGCAGTACTTTAAGGTGTGCTTGTCACCGTGATGGCAAACTTGTAACTGTTTAATTTCTCTGTTTTCCTCTTTTTTTAATTTCTCTGTTTTTCTCTTTAAATTTTTTTTTTTTAAAACAACCAAAATCCACCTTTGAATTCCTCCTTTTCTCAAACCAAAAGAAGTCACTTTTCCCTTTCAAAAATGGCCGCCGCTATCGCCACTCGAACACTCTGTCCAAAATCTTTAGGAAATTGGGCTTGTATCCTTTCCCCAATGCCTGACTCTAAAATGGCCGCCGCCGTCGTCACCTCGGTCTTCTTTTTATTGCTTATTGGGCTTGTTTTGTCAGCGCAGCCCTTGCGTGTCATTCAGGCCTTTTCCTATGGGCGATAGAGCATGCCACTCACAACTTCAGTTACAGTGAAGCGCAGGCGCGATCTGCGTTCCAGCAGCCACTTCTTCCTCGCGCTTACCACCATCCACCAGCAGGTCCACTCTTCCCTGCAATGTACGAAGTCCGCAGATGACCGCTACACCGGTGAGATGTTTCTGCGATCCTGCCTTTCCGCTTTCCGTCCTTTCCCTTTTCTTTCCTTATTTCACATCCCGCACTATTCTCCTTCTTCTCGACGTTGAGGTCGATTAACCCCCTCTTCCTGCACGCGATCGTCGCCAGTGTAATGAGGCATAGGACACTGGATATGGTATATTAAGTAGAGGGTTTATTATAACGACCCCATCCATCGAGGACTTGAGTCAACTGACTCTCCGAGAACACCCACGCTCCACGCTCCATGTTAGAATATGGAACTTAAGCGACATCACACTCTCACTCATGTACACAGAAAGGTGCACATATTAACACATGCACCTGTCGGTAACTTCCACTGTTGTATTACATTCAATGCGGCAGCACTGAGCCTTGCTTTTCAATGATTTCCATCTATCAAGAAAGTACCGCTGGTCATCGCCTGGTCGCAGTAGCCAGGGAATAGACCACAAGGCTGAGAACGGTTAATCTAGTCTTCATGATGGTCAGTCCTGTGTCAAGTTGATATAATCCATGTCACCATATGATATCCTATACCATTATCTGATGACTCATCATCAGTGGGATAGGAATATAAGAAAAAAGACCTGTGGAACCCTGCTGGCAAATGGATGACACACATACGGGCTACTTCAGTCCCTATCGATAATCAATAAGTACTACTCAGACAGGCCTGCTATGGCCAAAGAGATCTGCCGATAATAGCTGGTCAGTGCGGACTCTTTCACAGTCCATCCTACAGGTCCCAAATAGTCACATACTCTGAGTACTGACATCCTATATCAACAAAGAGGATGACAATAATGCAGTCCATCCTGGCAACTGTCTTAAATTGTCATCTCATAATGGCAATCATATAAAGGAGGACTGTAATGCAGGCTATCAAGGCAGATCTCTGATACCCTTCACTCTTTAGCAACATCTGCTACCTCTCAAAAGATCACATAATGTATGGCCTTTTGCCACAGCCAACATAGGAATTCAGATTAAGAACATAAACTACCACCACAACCAAGGGACCTGCAGAGGTCATCAAAGTTGCCAGCATAAAACATATTATGAAAATGTACCTTTATCGCTCATACTTCCTCATCCGTGACACTGCTAAGCACTGTGTCCCATAACATTATAACTGCACTGTGGAAGTCATCAGGCACAACATGGTAACACTTCCCACGTTGGCTGAAAACAAATACGACTCTCTACCAAACAGGCATCCACAAACAGTAGTGTGCTACCCACATGGACAAGTGCTTCAGTGCCTTCAAGCACTATATAAATACCATAATACAATACAGCATAATACAATGAGGTGTTTCCCAGATGACACTGACATAGGGGTAGGTGACACGCACCTGAAAATCTAGAAGAATCATAGATTGCCAGAATTTGCACCTGGTTCCTTGGTATATCATTACCATCAGTTAGAAACTACAGTAAGGATATGTGAAAGCCACCTCCATCTGGAATCTTTCCTGTCTTTGAGAACCAGTCTCTTCATGACCAAGTAAGTTCTTTCAAACACATTTATATGCTGCTTAATCCAGCCATTCTTACCTGTAGATTAGAGTCCTTACTTTTTCTCTATTTCAGTTCAGCTCTATGAAAAAGACGGACAGACACCCCTGAGTCCTGAAGCAGGCAATGGTTTTAGAATTTCCTTTAAGTCATCTTAAGTTATAACATTTTGATACATAATACGGATATTGCAGTTCACTGAGGCTTTTTGTGAGGCGATAGGAACAAAGTGGAAGTCTAAACTCTATGAGGTTATAGAACTCTAAAGTGACTTTCAATATACCTTTTGCTATAGGTTATATTTTATGCCTTATAATTCAGGCTGTCCTCAGCAAACCCCCTACAAAATCCCAGACTCCCTCATTAGCCCTTATTCTATTGTCATTCTGATCAAAGAGGACTAGCAAATCAAAGTTGTGTATGGCAAATGCAAAACCTCTCATGTAAATTAGTCTGAAGTGGAATTTTAATTGTAGTTGCGAAATTTCGGATTGAGTGAAATTCACAAAATTATTATATTTCATTTTACACAATTTTGATTCCTGTCTTTGCTCATGAGAGAATAGCTCAATAAGAAAATCTCGTGAGTATCTCATGACTGTTGTGATTTAGGTATTCTCTCGCTTGAAAACTTTATGTAAGAGATGGCAAACCACATTCAAACCATTTGTACTATTGTCAAGAAATACCATAAAAAGAATCAAAACTTTCTCACACTCCTTATTCGGAATATGAAAACCAATATAGCATCTTGTCTATTCTTGCAACCCCAGACTATTAAGTGGAGCGATAAAGGTCATTATCAATGCTAGATTTGTGCTCTACCCTGGTGGTAACATGAATATAGAATTCGGCACTCCTGCATTAAATCCCAGCATTGAAACAAATAGATTTCGTGCCATACTCAGCTAAAGACTTTGGGGCAGATTTACAAGTTCTGGTGCATCCCTGCAAATCAGCAGGGATGCGCCAGAATAGATGCGACATGCAATTCTCTCCTTGCGCCACCAAGGATGTGCCGCATTTACAATGCGGCGCACCGTGGGGCAAGGATAGGCCGATGCGTGTCGCATCCTGTGGCGTAAGGGCGGCGCATTGCTGGAGTCGTGTCGCAAGCGCGACGCGGCTCCAGCAATGCACAGGGGCCGCCCATACCTAACGTGCTGCGTCACGCCTTACGCCTGCTTCAAGCAGGCATAAGGGTTTGACGCAGCAGCGTCGTAAAAGTGACTCAGTGAAATCTTGTAGATTTCACTGCGTCACTTTTACGAGGCTTTCCTGTGATGGAACGCCCACCCTGCGATGGAACGCCCACATGAAACCTGACGCAGGTTTCATGTGGCGCAGGGCTTTACAACGTGACGCATCTCCCTAGATGCGTCACGTTGTAAATAAGGCGCAACATGGCGCATGGTTTACGCCACCGATGCGTCACAGAAGTGACGCAACGGCGGCACAAATGTGTCGCAAGGGGCTTGTAAATCTGCCCCTTTGGACTTACAAGGCAGACTGATTAGAAGCAAGAGTATGAAAATCTAATGCATCCTTAATTTTTTCTTTGTAACGTATTTTACTGATTTTCAAATCTAACAACCAGCATCAAGCAGCTTCAGTCGGTTTGATCAGCTCTGGCAATTCACTTCCCCAAGATTACAGGTCACGTGCCTGAAACATCTCATACATCACCATGCAGTGAACATATATATTAATGATTCCAGGTACATAGCATGAATATCAGTGGCAGTCACATTGATAAATATATTGTTGAATCCTTATTCTGTGATGGAAATTTGTTAAGTATACTAAAGTTATTGCTTGATATGTCTCTCATGGGGGCGTGTCATCCTTTTGGGAAGATGAGGTATCTGAAGAAAACTTTGGACATCTCTAGGTCGTCAGCTAGGTTATCATCGCCTCTGGTATATGAAAGTCTTATCTCTTCTGCGATGACAAATTGTGAAACTCTCTTATCCCCTCCGGCACTGTTGGCAGAACCTTTTTCAACCATTTTAGGGTTATGCTACAAGATGTACCATTGCCAATAGCACAGCTCCTTTTTCTTTAAAACTATCCATTTCTTATTGAATTGACAGCTTTAGGATCATATATTTGGTGAATAGACATTATATCGAATAATAAATATCGAATTGTAGTAATATCGAAGTAGTAATATCGAATGTTAGATAATATCGAATACATGAATATCGCAATCAAAAATATCGTTATTTTATTTCTTTTAAAAATATCAAAGTACAAAATATCGAATAAGTAATATTGTAAGTAGATAATATCGAATTGTTAGTATTGTAAAAAATATCGAACAAAAAATATAGAAACTGTAAAATATAAATTTTTAGTCAATAATTAAATATTATGGGGCCGATTCCGATTCGGGCCGGAAATCTCTCCGACCGAGCCGGACCCGGAGAGAATTCCGACCGAATCGGACTCTGGCAGTCCGACCGAACGAGTACGATGCGCACGCATGCACCCGGACTCGATTCGGTCGGACTCCGATTGAAGTCAATGGGAGCCGGTAGTACAACGCGTACGCGGGCTCCCTTTGACTCAATGGGTGCGAGGCGAACAAGGGCGCCCCCTACAGCGGGTACGTGCCGACGCGCATCGTGCCGTACAAGCACAGGTAGGGGGACCCATGGGTCCCCCTGTGTGCGACTCGCGCGGCTACGCGTACAGGGGGTCCGACGCGGACCCCCAAAGTGCGGCTCCGACAGCTCTTTCGAGCCGGACGGCGCGAGTCGGTCGGACTGCTCGCGGTGCGCATCGTACTTACCCGGCCGGGAACGTCTCCATTGCGCGGTGCGAGTTGTGTCCGTGCGAGTCGGTCGGAGCGTGTTGAAGCCGCGTTCGAGTCGGTCGGCGATTTCGCGGGCGCTTGCATCGTACTCGCTCGGCCGGACCCGCGTACGATTCGGTCGGGAAACAGGGCTCCGAATCGGTTCCGGTAAATCCGAATCCGATTCGGAGCCCTACCGGCCGAGATCGGAATCGGCCCCTATGTATTGTTATTCACTTTGTATTATTAAAAATGTTTTAATATTAGTGTGAAAATGTATTAAAAAAAATTGTAACATATGTTTTAGGAGCGGGATGTTTAGTTATTAGGGGTAAAGGGTGGGGAGTATTTTAAAAATATTAGTGTAAATTTAGATATTAATATTAAATTTTTAGAAATTAGAAATTAATTTAAAAAATGAAATTTATATTAAAAGTGTAAAATATATGTTTTTTTTAGGAGCGGGATGTTGGGTTATTAGGGGATAAGGGTGGGGAGTAATTTAAAAATATTAGTGTAAATTTATTTTTAAATTGAAAATTTTTAGAAATTCGAAATTAATTTAAAAAACGAAATTTATATTAAAAATGTAAAATATATGTTTTCTGTTAGTAGTGGGATGTTGGGTTATTAGGGTATAAGGGTGGGGAGTATTTAAAAAATATTAGTGTAAATTTAGATGTTAATTTAAAATTTTTAGAAATTCGAAATTAATTTAAAAAACGAAATTTATATTAAATATGTAAAATATATGTTTTCTTTTAGGAGCGGGATGTTGGGTTATTAGGGGATAAGGGTGGGGAGTATTTAAAAATATTAGTTTAAATTTAGATATTAATTTAAAAATTTTGAAATTCGAAATTAATTTAAAAACGAAATTTATATTAAAAATGTAAAATATATTTTTTGTTTTAGTAGTGGGATGTTGGGTTATTAGGGGATAAGGGTGTGGAGTATTTTAAAGATATCAGTGTAAATTTAGATATGAATTTGAACATTTTAGAAATTAGAAAATAATTTAAAAAACGAAATTTATATTAAAAAGTTAAAATATATGTTTTGTTTTAGGAGGGGATGTTTCGTTATTAGGGGATAAGGGTGGGAAGTGTTATTTAAATAATATTTTAAAAATATTTATTAAGTAGAAATTTAAAAAATTGCAAATAATTAGAAGAAATAAAGTAATTTATAAATATAAATAGTAAGTTGTTTTTAGTACTGGGATGTTGGGTTATTAGGGGAAAATGGTAAAGTTGTTAATATTGTAAAACATATATATATAGGGGCCGATTCCGATCTCGGCCGGTAGGGCTCCGAATCGGATTCGGCTTAACCGGATCCGATTCGGAGCCCTATTTCCCGACCGAATCGTACGCGCGTCCGGGCGAGCGAGTACGATGCGTATTCGCCGACCGACTCGTCCGGGCATCCCGACCGCTCCGACCGACTCGTTCCCGGGTCCAACCGCACCGACCGACTCGCTCGGACTCGACTCGCACCGCGCAATGGAGACGTTCCCCGGCCGGGTAAGTACGATGCGCGCCGCGAGCAGTCCGACTGAGCCGCGCACTCCGGCTCGAAAGAGCTGTCGGAGCCGTACTTTGGGGGTCCGTGTCGGACCCCCCTGTACGCGTAGCCGTGCGAGTCGCACACAGGGGGGACCCATGGGTCCCCCCTACCTGTGCGTGTACGGTGCGAATCGCTTCACCGCGTACACGCTGTAGGGGGCGCACTTGTCCGCATCGCACCCATTGAGTCAATGGGAGCCCGCGTACGCGTTGTACGACAGGCTCCCATTGACTTCAATGGGAGTCCGACCGACTCGAGTCCGATGGCATACGTGCGCATCGTACTCGTTCGGTCGGACTGCACGGGTCCGACTCGGTCGGAAATCTCTCCGGGTCCGGCTCGGTCGGAGAGATTTCCGGCCCGAATCGGAATCGGCCCCTTAGTGTCCAGCGTGTTCTTGACTTCATAATTACTGTAGTGGGAATAGTAATTTTTATGTGTTTAATGTCCAGCACCTTCCCTGAGTTAATATTTACTGGAGTTGGAATAGTAATTTATATATGTTTAATGTCCAGCACCTTCCTTGAGTTAATACTAACTGCAGTGGGAATAGTAATTTATATATGTTTAATGTCCAGCACCTTCCCTGACTTAATTTTGACTGAAGTGGGAATAGTAATTTTATATGTTTAGTGTCCAGCATATTCCCTGACTTAATTTTGACTGCAGTGGGAATAGTAATTTTATATGTTTAGTGTCCAGCACCTTCCCTGAGTTAATATTTACTGGAGTGGGAATAGTAATTTATATATGTTTAATGTCCAGCACCTTCCTTGAGTTAATACTTACTGGAGTGGGAATAGTAATTTATATATGTTTAATGTCCAGCACCTTCCCTGACTTAATTTTGACTGAAGTGGGAATAGTAATTTTATATGTTTAGTGTCCAGCATATTCCCTGACTTAATTTTGACTGGAGTGGGAATAGTAATTTTATATGTTTAGTGTCCAGCACCTTCCCTGAGTTAATATTTACTGGAGTGGGAATAGTAATTTATATATGTTTAATGTCCAGCACCTTCCTTGAGTTAATACTTACTGGAGTGGGAATAGTAATTTATATATGTTTAATGTCCAGCACCTTCCCTGACTTAATTTTGACTGAAGTGGGAATAGTAATTTTATATGTTTAGTGTCCAGCACCTTCCCTGAGTTAATATTTACTGGAGTGGGAATAGTAATTTATATATGTTTAATGTCCAGCACCTTCCTTGAGTTAATACTTACTGCAGTGGGAATAGTAATTTATATATGTTTAATGTCCAGCACCTTCCCTGAATTAATTTTGACTGAAGTGGGAATAGTAATTTTATATGTTTAGTGTCCAGCACCTTCCCTGAGTTAATATTTACTGTAGTGGGAATAGTAATTTATATATGTTTAATGTCCAGCACTTTCCTTGAGTTAATACTTACTGGAGTGGGAATAGTAATTTATATATGTTTAATGTCCAGCACCTTCCCTGACTTTATTTTTAGTGCAGTGGGAATAGTAATTTTATATGTTTAGTGTCCAGCACCTTCCCAGACTTAATTTTTACTGCAGTGGGAAGAGTAATTTTATATGTTTAGTGTCCAGCACCTTCCTTGACTTAATTTTGACTGGAGTGGGAATAGTAATTTTATATGTTTAGTGTCCAGCACCTTCCCTGAGTTAATATTTACTGTAGTGGGAATAGTAATTTACATATGTTTAATGTCCAGCACCTTCTTTGAGTTAATACTGACTGGAGTGGGAATAGTAATTTATATATGTTTAATGTCCAGCACCTTCCCTGACTTAATTTTTACTGCAGTGGGAATAGTAATTTTATATGTTTAGTGTCCAGCAATTTCCCTGACTTAATACTCACTGGAGTGGGAATAGTAATTTATATATGTTTAATGTCCAGCACCTTCCCTGACTTAAATTTTTATTGGAGTGGGAATAGTAATTTTATATGTTTAGTGTCCAGCACCTTCCCTGATTTAATTTTTATTGGAGTGGGAATAGTAATTTTATATGTTTAGAGTCCAGTAACTTCTCTGAATTACTAATTAGTGCAGTGGGAATAGTAATTTTAATTTGTTCAATGTAAAGTAGTTTTTATTATTTAATGTATACTGTATTGGGAATAGTAAATTATATATGGTTAATGTTTTGTATGTTTTATTACTAAATTTTAAGTGTAATGGGAAGAGTAAATTATATATTGTTTAAGTTTACCACATTTAATGAATATTGTTTAAATGTATTGGGAATAGTTGGTGATGTTTGTTTATGTAGAAATATATTTTTATAATTATTTATAATTAATATTAAATATTTATATAACAAATATGTTATTTGATGTGTATTTATTTATTTTATATAAAGAGTTGTAGGAAACTTACTGTATGTGTTTTTATATGTGAAGGAATATAAATGTATTTTATTATGTGTAGTGAAAATGAATTTGTCTTGTGTAAGTGATGTATAGTTTATAATTTTCTAGTAAAAAAACAAATGTTAATTAAAAAGGTACATTTATCAAATTAATATATTTAAGTAAAATATTTAATAATAAGATATACATATAAAAATAAATTAGACTTTTTTTATTTTCAAATTTATTTATTTTTGTATAAGTAGATAGAAAGAGAAACAATTTTTTTTTTATTTATACAATGCAATAGACATTATTAAATATACATAAAATTTGTCAATTTTTATTGAAGGAACATAAATTATTTTACATACATTTATTCGTTAATAGAACTTTTTAAGGGAAAAAAATGTTATGTCATTATTTTACAACATTTGTAACATTGTAATATATGTATACAAATTATATAACCATTTTTGGTATATATATACAGAAAGTAAAGCATTGTATGTTTATTTATTATTTAATATTGTAACATTATAATGTTGTAGTAAATATTGTTTATCATTTACAAATAATTAGCACTTTATTACATGTAAATATATTTTTAATTAATATTATTAGTATATAAAATATTAATAATATTAATTATCACATTGTTGTAATTAATGAAAATTTATTTTTAAACAGGTAAGTTTTATTTAACAATTTTACATAATTAATATGTATTTTTTATAATTTTTATCATTATAAAAAAACATATACAATTATAATAATAATAAATATATTTTTATATTAATTATTATTATAACTTTACAAAGTATAATACATTATATAGTAATTTTTAAATATACAGAAAATTGTGTACAACATAAGAAAAATATATGTGAAATTTATACTTTGCTATAATGATTTTTTTTTACATTATTCCTTTTTTAAACTTTATTTAGGCAGCCATTTTAAGTTTACAGGGACTATTTTGTAACCGCGTACTGTTATTTTGGGTCATTGAGGGTCGGAGAAGCTCGCGGTTGGAAGCTGCGTCGCGTCGAGCAAGGTAAGGGAAATTTTACTTATTTTTCTAAGTTAATACTTATGTTTTAGTGTAGTTAGGACCTATATATTGTATTTATAGTTAGGTTATTACGTTTTTGGTGTGCTGTAGTTGTTAGTTATATTTTAGTGAGATGACGTGAGTTACTGTTTGAGGTGTAGTGTAGACGGACATTAATATGAGTAAATATGTGTTGTTTTGTTGCTATAAATTCATTTTATTGTATTTAATCAATGTGTTTGGGTGTATTTGTGTGGGTGGGTATGCTTTTAATCTTTTTTGCAGATTCATTTTAATCGAGTTTACGTTGGAGACAGAGATGCGTTTTTTTTTAATAAAAGAACTGTGTATTAGTTTGTTAAACTAATATTATTATCACAGTTTCTTTTAGTTTTCGGTATTTCCTGGAGCGTTTTTTATATTTTTGTATCTTTTTCGGGTTTTTGAGGGTTTACGTAATTTGTATTTCGGAACGATGGATTTGTATGGGACGTGTTGTATTTTTGCATTTTTTTGGGGCTTTTTTAAACTTTAACATGCATTAACACATAGGGGTCGATTCCGATTCGGGCCGGAAAAAGCACCGACCGACTCGGATCCGGAAAAAATACCGACCGACACGTACCCGTGGCGCCCGACACGCCAAGTACGATGCAAGGCGCGAAAAATCCGACCGACACGTAACGAAACCAAGTCGACTGACCGAGCTGCATGGAAAATAGCAATCCGGCCGGAAAAACACTCGAATCCAACCGACCGACACGCACCCGGAACAAATCCGACCGAAACGTACACGCCAACTCCAAACCGCAAAGTATGATGCAAGGCGCGAAAACCACGAGCGAGTCGGACGGAGGACAGGCCGTACGACCGACACGCATACAAAACCGAGCCGAAGCAACACAAAACACCGCGACCGATGCGTACGCAGCATAGAAAACTGCACAAAGACAGCGTGAACGAAACGGAAAACACCGTACGAGACCAATGCAGGGTCCGACTCGGTCACAAGAACGTTTCCAACATACACAAACAACACAAAGGAAAAATCACCCAAAAAAAGGCCAAACAAGCAATTACCAAGCCAATAAATACTGGGGGGTGGGGACAGAGAACAAAGACACACCCACAACTCCACCTATATAAAGGACACAAATCACTACCATGAGCCTTTGCAAATGCCATTCCACTGCCAGCACCCAAGAGAAAGCAACCACACACCCACAGCTCATCCCTCACACAAGCCACACACCAGCAGCACACCAACAAATACCTACCTCACATACACCCAGCAAAACACACACTCACACACCCTCACCTGCACACCAACACACACATCACTCACCATCACCACCCATCACCATGCCCCCCAAGAAGAATCACAAGTTCCTAGATTGTGAATTGGAAGTCCTGGTAGACGAGATCCTCAGGGTAGAGCCACAGCTGTTTGGCACATTGGTCCAACAGACCCCCATGTCGCAGAAAACCAAGATGTGGGAGAGGATCATCAACAGGGTGAACGCCCAATCACCATGTCGGCGCACAAAGACCGACATCCAGAACAGGTGGTATGACGTGCGCAGGAGGGTACGGAAACTGCTGAAGCAAGACTACATCAACAGCCAACACACCGGCAGTGGCCCTCCTGCCAAGCCAATATACCTCAGGCCCTGGGAGGAGAAGGTGCGGGCCATCCTACCGCCAGTGAGCATATATGGACTAGAGGACATCCCAGAGCCTGGTGAGTACACAACAAATGTACACAATATACTGCCACAAAACACACACACATCACTGTCAAGGGGAGAGTCAAACCATGCACTCATAGCAATCACACAGCAACCAGAACAGAATCATCCCAAAATGTGTATGTCAGTCAGAGAAACACAACACATGCCATCAAAAAAGTCACATCCAACTGTGCCAACACATGTACAAACACAACCACAACTACAGCTAGGCAGTGGCACAAATAGAACTAACAAACACATCCACACATGTAGCCACCACAACAACACCAACACACAGTGAAGACCACTCAAAGGAAGGAATTCTGTGTATGCTGGCCAAGTCAGTGTAGCCAATAGCATCATGGGAGTCGCAGTCACACATATTGCCCGCCCCAAAACTGTCCCATCAACACCACCATGAACCATGCGCACATCACAGAGAGTGGAGAAGGACTCACAAGATGGCTGACACTGGCTACTGCTGTGGGGAGCACAAGGCCCTGCTGCCAACTGTGCACCAACAAACAGCAGGACACCACTGACTGACATCCTGAGAGACAACTTCCACTCCCTGCAATGCAAGCACGTTCCATGGTGGGATATCTGGCTGGCTGGGTGGGAAGGGGGACTTGCAGCACTGACTATAGTCACCAGCACCTCCCCTCACACCCTCCCCAACACAAACTCCACAGTACCCACCTGGTAGAATGCAATGCCCTCCATCCTAACACAAGATCCCACAAAGCACCACCACCCTGGGTTATGTTGTGTGAAGCACAGGGACACTCTTGGGACTCTTAGCCAAACAACTGCCAGGACAACACTCCCAGCCATCCTGTCAGCACAGCCAGCCCACCCCACAGGGAAGCAGAGTCAAAAGGAAGGAAGCATGGGCATGCTGGGAAGGGGGGTGGAGGCAATAGCATGATGGGAGTCGTACTCACAGACATTGCTCAGCCTCACAACTGGCCCATCAACACCACCCTGAACCATGCTCACATCACAGGGAGTGGAGAAGGACTCACAAGATGGCTGACACTGGCTACTGCTGTGGGGAGCACAAGGCCCTGCTGCCAACTGTGCACCAACAAACAGCAGGACACCACTGACTGACATCCTGAGAGACAACTTACACTCCCTGCAATGCAAGCACGTTCCATGGTGGGATATCTGGCTGGCTGGGTGGGAAGGGGGACTTGCAGCACTGACTATAGTCACCAGCACCTCCCCTCACACCCCCCCAACACAAACTCCACAGTACCCACCTGGTAGAATGCAATGCCCTCCATCCTAACACAAGATCCCACAAAGCACCACCACCCAGGGTTATGTTGTGTGAAGCACATGGACACTCTTGGGACTCTTAGCCAAACAACTGCCAGGACAACACTCCCAGCCATCCTGTCAGCACAGCCAGCCCACCCCACAGGGAAGCAGAGTCAAAAGGAAGGAAGCATGGGCATGCTGGGAAGGGGGTGGAGGCAATAGCATGATGGGAGTTGTACTCACAGACATTGCTCAGCCTCACAACTGGCCCATCAACACCACCCTGAACCATGCTCACATCACAGGGAGTGGAGAAGGACTCACAAGATGGCTGACACAGGCTACTGCTGAGGGGAGCACAAGGCCCTGCTGCCAACTGTGCACCAACAAACAGCAGGACACCACTGACTGACATCCTGAGAGACAACTTCCACTCCCTGCAATGCAAGCACGTTCCATGGTGGGATATCTGGCTGGCTGGGTGGGAAGGGGGACTTGCAGCACTGACTATAGTCACCAGCACCTCCCCTCACACCCTCCCCAACACAAACTCCACAGTACCCACCTGGTAGAATGCAATGCCCTCCATCCTAACACAAGATCCCACAAAGCACCACCACCCTGGGTTATGTTGTGTGAAGCACAGGGACACTCTTGGGACTCTTAGCCAAACAACTGCCAGGACAACACTCCCAGCCATCCTGTCAGCACAGCCAGCCCAACCCACAGGGAAGCAGAGTCAAAAGGAAGGAAGCATGGGCATGCTGGGAAGGGGGAGGAGGCAATAGCATGATGGGAGTCGTACTCACAGCCCTACATCCCCCACCACATGGCCCAGCAAGCTCACACTCACGCATGCACATCCCACAGAGAGTGGAAAGGCCCATAAAAGATGTCTGACACTGTTGCTGTGTCGTGGGGAGCACAAGGGCATGCTGGGTACTGCACACCAACCAACAGCAGGACACCACTGTCAGCCATCTTGCCATTGCCCTCACACCCACACCCACTGAACTCCACACAAAAGCAAGTAAGTATGGGAATGCTGGCAAGTGGGGTGGAGGCAATGGCATGATGGGAGTCGTAGTCACAGACATAGCTCACCCCCACAACTGTCCCATCAACACCACCCTGAACCATGCTCACATCACAGGGAGTGGAGAAGGACTCACAAGATGGCTGACACTGGCTACTGCTGTGGGGAGCACAAGGCCCTGCTGCCAACTGTGCACCAACAAACAGCAGGACACCACTGACTGACATCCTGAGAGACAACTTACACTCCCTGCAACGCAAGCACGTTCCATGGTGGGATAACTGACTGGCTGGCTGGGTGGGAAGGAGGTCTGGCTGTCAACCAAACACAAGCAATGCAGACCATGTTCACACCCCAGAAAATACATAGAAATGCCCAAATAATGCAGGACAATGTGCCACACCAATATCAACCCCTGACTGTGACGACTTAGGACAATGCAATGTACAGGCCCGCACCCAGAGGCACAGTCACAACTGTCATGTGTGTCAACCACTGATGCCTGCAGAAACATGACATACATTGTTTGTGTCTCCCAAAAACAGGTGATGATGGGGACACAGCAGCAGACGCTGAGGAGTCCCAGTCCCAGGCTCAAGAGGATGCCGAGCTCACTGGCGTCGTACAGCCTCTGTCCTCCTCGGACGATGAACAACCTGGCACATCCGGTGCAAGTCAACATGCAGCACCAGCAGGACCACCAGCTGCAGCACCAGCAGGACCATCAGCTGCACTCCCTGCACCCACCCCTACAACGACTGTCACCACGAATACCATCCCTGCCGACATGGACAGAATAAGGAGCAACACCAGCGCAGTGACCCTGGACCAACCTGGGGCCATGGACACCACCACCACCACCAACCCCCAAGGTGGACCAGGGTTATCTGTGCGTGCAACTGCACACACTGCACATGTCAGCAGGGGTGGTGGGAGGGTGGGAGACAGAGGTCGCTGCTTGCAGACGTTGCTGGTGTGCATGACGACCCACAACTGGTACGCATAGCTGATGCGTACCAGTCCAGCACCGGAGAGCTCAGCCAGGTAGTGGGGCTCCTCAGAGACATCAAACAGCAGCAGGCTGCCCATCATGCCCGCTTGGACTCCCACATGTCCCACGTGGAGTCACACATGTCCCGTGTGGACTCACACATGTCCCGCGTGGAGTCCAAGTGGGATGTACTGCATGAGATGACGGCGGTGCACAGCGACATTTTACAATGCCTCCGCCAGATGAACAGCAACCAGTCCACACCTCCCTGTGTGCCAACAACATCTGGTACCGAACAAACTGCAACTGCCACAGGGAGGGAGGAGGACTCTGGCGGAGAGTCCCCTGCACCGCAGCAGCCTAGACTTGAGGGCCCCCCCCCAAGAAGAGGGGTCGTCCGAGGAGGGGAAAGTGAGAGGCCGATGGCCAAGCGCAACTCCCAGGAAGCCTGAACCTGTTCTGGATGTTCGCCTTTGTGCACAGACTGTTCACCCTGTTGACGGCAACACTACTCCCACACATTGCATGGGGAGTACAAGTTGGACCAATGTGTCAGACAACTGTGGCCCCGATACTGGGGATCCTGTCTACCCGGACTTTCAATTCACCTAGGAACTTGGGATTGCAAGATTCATGTACAGCACAACACATCCTATGCACTATTTACACAAATGTATCACAATAAACACACTAATACACCATACTTGCCTCTGTCGTGATTCCAACGTGGGTGCTGTTATGGGGATGATGAACTGCAAAATTACACTGTGTATGCGAACTGCAACAGCAAGGACAACACAGGCATGTGAGTAAAGGCAACGTGACACATATGAGGGAGACACACCACCAGGGCTACACAACACATACACACCTAGGCCATCTGACTCATTGCCTACACTGATGTTGCCAGGGAAGACGGTGCAATGCACAGACACCACACCCATTCCCAGTTGTAGTCAAGTAGCCCACAGGTGCAGTAAGCAAATGGCAGTCAAATGTGTGACCACAGACAACGCACATCACTAAGTGAAGCACAGGTTTATTACACAGTAGCAACATGCCGTAACCACTACAGATGCAAGGTAACCCCACCTGGTAGCGGGCACGCAGTCAACAACTGTAGACGGAAGGAAGTCCATGGGTGTGGCGCACATCACCTGTAGGGACACAACAGCTACCAGCCTGGATGTGCAATCACGTCGTCGGTGGACACAGTTGACCAAACGAATCTGAAAGTACCCTGTGAAGGACAGAAATGACACACAGTCAAAAGCAATGCAGTACAGGACAGAACAGCAAAACTCATGCACAATACATGTTACAAGATACCCACCCAGAACCAAGTTAGCATGTCAACACTGTTGGGGAGTACAGCCCACCTGTAACCACACATCGCAACACACATCCAGTCAAGTAGCCCATGGACACACTCCAACAGCGCCAGAGCCCCACCCACACATCATGCCAACTCACATCATTCACATGACACCTCAGGATACTCACATTCAGCTAAAGAAGTTGGTGATGAGCTGTGTGCGGACATCACCATCACCATCATCATCATCATCGTCACTGGCATCTTGGTCCAGGCCAGGATCCTCCACAGGTGGCGGATGTTGGTCATCGTCATCCTGGATGAGAGGCAACTCCTTCCGCACTGCCAGGTTGTGTAGCATGCAGCAGACGATGATAATCTTGCACACTTTCGCAGGGGCATATGGGAGGGACCCTCCGGTCTTGTCCAGGCAGCGGAAGCGGCTCTTCAGGAGACCAAAGGTCCGCTCAATCACTCTCCTGGTCCGACCATGTGCCTCATTGTAGCGCATCTGGGCAGGTGTCACAGGGTTCCTGAGGGGTGTCAGCAACCACGGCATGTTGGGGTATCCCGAGTCACCTACGGACAGACAAGTGCACATCAGCTGACTTGGAAAAGTGGGCGGAATACTACAGATCAGATCACACACAATGGCACAAAGTCAGTACACACCGACAAGCCAGGCACGCTGGTTCTGCATCTGTGCCATCATCCTGGGGATGCGACTACTCCTCATCACAAAGGCATCGTGTGCTGAACCAGGGAAACGGGCACACACGTGTGTGATGGTCATGTCTGCAAGACACACCACCAGTGCATTGACCGAGTGGTAGTGCTTGCGGTTCCTGTAGGCCTGCTCCTGGGCCTGTGGTGGTACCAAAGCCACATGTGTCCCATCAATGGAGCCAATGACATGCGGCATCCTCCCCAGGGCATAAAAGTCACTCTTCACGTCAGTGAGTCGTCGCAGTCTAGGGAAATAGATGTACCGGTTCAGGAAGAGCAACATTGCCGCCAAAACATCGCGGAGCACACGGCTGAACATGGTCTGTGACATCCCACCAGCAGACGCCACAGTATGTTGGAAGGTACCGGTGGCAAAGAAGTGTAGGGCTGCCATCACCTTCACCTTGGGGGTCAGCGCTGTAGGATACGGCCGGCCAGGCTGCAAATGTGGGGACAACTGCACTGCCAAATCCTCAATCAGCTGCCTGGTGAAGCGGTACCGTCGGATGCTGTCCCGTTCCACCATCGTTGCCAGGTCTGGGAATGGCCGATGGACAGCAGGAGCCCTGCAGTGCAGAGGAGAAGTAAGCAAGATCGTCAGTCACCCCACATATGCGGCATTGAACACACTCAAGATCCCAACATACATCATCATGAGGCACAACTACATGAAGTGTGCAGTACCGGAAGGACATGTATGGTACATACATGGCAACATCTGTCAACACGGTCCTACAGGTGGCATCAATTTGTCCCAGGTTGGCCCATTGGATATCATGATGCCGTGTCACAGTCACCCCCCACAGTGACATGTGAGGACAGATGTGCCCCAGGCACCACAGCTCAACGACAGGTACATTCCCAGGGACCCTGTAATGCCACATGGACACTGGCATCACCTGGAGTATCATGTGTACACCACAGCAAAACAAACATGACCCCCACAGGTAGTGGCCACACTTGCCATGGCAGGACAGACATGGACGTCTGTGACACACACGCACAACATCAGAGTCCATGCACACACAACGTGGATGTGGAGACTGTCTCCCATTGTGCACATGAAATCAGAGACATTGTAAACACTACATGCACAAAGACTGTGGAGGGCCATCACTATTGTGCCACTGGGACACCCTGGCTCAAACATACCGTCCCACATGGGACTCACGGGGTATGTGACATGACATACACAAACACCACTGTGAAATGTGACCATGACACATGCACAGATATGAACAGTTGCACATCACAGTGGTCACGTACACGTAACACCCAGGATCCTGTCCCCATGAACACGTGCACAGCCTGGGGGTGGCTGCCCACAGGTGACACCCACAGGACAACATGTACACCAACATACACACAATAGGAAATGCAGCCTTACATGCCTTATGATAAGGTTTGGACAGGCTGTCGTGATGTAGGTGTGCCCCTCACTCCCTGGGAGCTATCTGTGGCTGGCATATGTCCATCTGAGACAGGCATGCTGACCTATGCCAGTCACATGTACAGTGATGCGTTGTACCGCAATGGACCGATCGGTGCCTCCGGCCGGCCCATTGCCTTCAATGTGTGCGGGTACGCGTTGTACCCCTGTGCGCGTTGAACCGCAATGGACCGATCGGTGCCTCCGGCCGGCCCATTGCCTTCAATGTGTGCGGGTACGCGTTGTACCCCTGTGCGCGTTGAACCGCAATGGACCGATCGGTGCCTCCGGCCGGCCCATTGCCTTCAATGTGTGCGGGTACGCGTTGTACCCCTGTGCGCGTTGTACCGCAATGGACCGATCGGTGCCTCCGGCCGGCCCATTGCCTTCAATGTGTGCGGGTACGCGTTGTACCCCTGTGCGCGTTGAACCGCAATGGACCGATCAGTGCCTCCGGCCGGCCCATTGCCTTCAATGTGTGCGGGTACGCGTTGTACCCCTGTGCGCGTTGTACCGCAATGGACCGATCGGTGCCTCCGGCCGGCCCATTGCCTTCAATGTGTGCGGGTACGCGTTGTACCCCTGTGCGCGTTGAACCGCAATGGACCGATCGGTGCCTCCGGCCGGCCCATTGCCTTCAATGTGTGCGGGTACGCGTTGTACCCCTGTGCGCGTTGTACCGCAATGGACCGATCGGTGCCTCCGGCCGGCCCATTGCCTTCAATGTGTGCGGGTACGCGTTGTACCCCTGTGCGCGTTGTACCGCAATGGACCGATCGGTGCCTCCGGCCGGCCCATTGCCTTCAATGTGTGCGGGTACGCGTTGTACCCCTGTGCGCGTTGAACCGCAATGGACCGATCGGTGCGCACCCATTGACAATGGGCTTGCCTGGCAACGGACGCGTTTTCGAATTTCGAACGAGTCGGTTGCTGGGAATTCAGTTGGTCACCCACAACAATGTTGCAAAATCATGTATGTCATGAAGTTGAAGATTTGAAGGATGCTGTGGGCGTGTTTTGGTGCTGCTATTCCATGGATTGGCCAGATTCAGAAGATGCAAACGACTTGGACCTATCACTTTGGACACAAGGGACAGGATCTGCCTCTCCAGCACATATATATTGCTGGCTGTTCCCCTGAGAGCCCACTTGCCTGCACTACATGCTCCAGGACGACATCTGCCACTGCACTGCTGCTGTCTCTGCCCCTCTGGACCCTGCAATGGCACGTACTGTGGAGAGAGCCCCAGCCTTCAGCCTTGAGGAGAACCAGGCCCTGCTGGACAGCCTACTTCCACAGTACAGCAAGCTGTATGGGACACCAGGGGAGCAGGTGAGTGTCCTGTGCACTGCCTTTCTGAATGTGCATTTTGTCTGACTAGCAAGGCTGAGAGTCTGCACGCTACTGGCTAGCAGGCTCACTGAGTAGTTGTCACCCCCATAGTGTGTAGTGACTTGCACTGGACAGGTATGGTGCAGTGACAGTGCTTCTGAACAGGGTTTTACTCCCCATGCAATGATACCATGTAGTGACTTCTGGAAAACTGTCCATGGGCAGCCGTGCACTGCCTGTGTACACCATGTGCCCCTGTGATTGCGACATGTATATGCAACTGTGTCATGCACGGATATGTTGCATGTGTAGTAATGGCCTTATCACTTTGTCATCCTGACAGGCTTCTGCCCATCGGAAGCAGGAGATATGGAAGGACATCGTCCGGGCTGTCCGGTCCGTGGGGGTCTACAAGCGCCGGATCCGCAACTGCCAAAAGAGGTGGCAGGACCTTCGGGGCTGGACCCGGAGGATTGCACGGGTCCAGCTGAAGCTGTCGCCTCCTCGCAGGAGGGGCGGAACACGGACCCTGACCCCCACATGCTCAGGATCCTGGCGGTGGTCTTTCCAGACCTGGATGGGCAGCTGAAGGCCAGAGAGCAGCAAGGAGGGGTGAGTCAAAGACTGCACTGTGTACTCTGTCTAACATGCTATGTGCCCTCCTCGGGCCTGGTTAAACTGCCACAGTACAGCGGTCATGTTGTCCAGGAGCCATGTCCCTCTATTGTGCACTGCCCACTCCTCATCTGATACCCAGGTGTGGCCCTTACATGCAGGGAATTCTGTCACTTAGGACTGTGTCCTTGCAGTTTGCTTGATTCAAGGTGGGAGACAGCATCTGTTTCCCTGACTCTGTGGTGGGCATCATGGGTGGGTCCATTGCTTACACAATGCCTGTATTCTGACATGTATTCAGCATGTTACTTTGATCTGTGGTCCAATTGCTGAGCTGATCCACCACATGTGGCTGGGGTATCTGGCACACACCCATGCTGCGGGTGGGAACAATGTTTGGGCCCCAGGAGTATGTATATGACGTGTGTCACACATACTTAGCCAGCTGCCTACAGTCCAGGGCTCATCCCTCATTCATGTGGGGCTGGACAGTCATGCCTACTCCAGGCCATACAATACACTCTGTACTCCCACTCCCGTGTATCAGCTGACACATTGTGCGCAGTGATTTGACCCCTCAGGTGTCTGCCTCTGTGTCAGTGTGCTGTGGATTAGTCGCCAGGACTGCTGTGGAGTTTCTTGGTAGGGGCTCAGCATGCCACTGGAGATGTGACCATAGGAGACGATACTTGTGTGACACATAGGTGTCTGATCAGCTGCCCATGCAGACTGGGGCATGTGAATGTGAAGTTCAGGCAGCTGTTCCCCATGCACAGCAGAGTGTGAGGGGCTCAGGTTCAGAGGGTAGTGTCACAGGTCTACCATATGTCCAATAGGTATGACCTGGACAGATGAGGGTTAAGAGGATGTGTTGTGGGGGGATGTACATGTGCACTTGTGCAGCTCCAGGACTTGCATTCCCCATGACCTACTATTGTGACACAGTGCAGAGTGTTGTTGTCTGGCTGCAAAGTCATACATCACTGAGACAGTGATGTATGACTTTGCAGTCATGCCTCCGCCATGGCATGTGTCTACTGATTGGTGAGCCTGCAGGGGAGTGACATGTGCTACATGCACACCATAGTGGCGCTGGCTATCAGGACATGGGTGCATCATGGTGTCTGTCGCTGGTATGCATCACATGCATTTCCTATTTGACTCTGGGCATCCCTTTCATCCGGAAACCTGTACTGACTCAGTGGCAAGAGCTGTGATGTGTGCATGTCCACATGCCACACCGTGTCCTCTGCACTGTCCAACTACTGTGTACTTGGTGCATGTGTCAACACTGGGGTGTTGCAATCCAACAGACACCAGACAGATGGGTGCAAGGCCATGTGGGATGTGAGTGCCATGCTTGGCATCGGACTGACAATTGACTTCTCCTGTTCAATTAGGGCACTTTTAGCAATGTACAACTGATGATGCCAGGGCTTGCTCTGTGATGTGCTGTGCTCACAGTGGTGTGTGCGTTATGTGCAGGTGACTGATGTCTGTCTGTATCCCCATTGTTTGCAGATACATCCACGGCCACGGAAGGGGACAGCTCCACGGACCAGGAGGAGCCAGAGAGCCAGACTGGGTCAGCAGCCGAGGAGTGGTCGGAGGGACCCAGTGGCACGGAGGGCGAGGGGAGCCACACCGAGGAGTCCTCAGCAGCATCCACCTCAGCTGAGGACCAGAGCAACTCGGAGGATGACTCCCTTGTGGAGGCGGGTGTCAGCAGCCACCACACCCCAGCTAGTGTTGCTGTCCCCGCCACCACCAGCACCACCACCGCCCTCCCATCGGCTCCCATTCCCCAGGTCCGTGGAGGCTCCCATGTCCGTGGAGGCTCCCATGTCCGGGAGCGTGTTTCCTTTGGGCCAGGCACCGCACCCCCTGCCCCTGTGTCCCCTGCTGCCCTGAGTGAGGAGTCTGTGTACCTCCTTCGTCAGCTCCATGTAGGGCAGACAGCCATGCTGAGTGTCCTCCATGCGCACACCGCGCTGTTGACTCAGCTGGTGTCGTTCATGGAGGGCATCTCATCGAGCATGTCTGACCTACAGAGGGGCAATAGGTCCATGGACTCCTCCCTGACGGCAGCAGTGTCCCTCCTCAAACGGTCCCTCACCCCTCCTGCCTCTGCTCCATCCACACTCCCCAGCACCTTACCCGTCCCAAGCACACACACACCGGCACAGGCACACACCAGCACACACACATCCAGCACACTGACACACACGCCAATGACAAAACGCACACGCACGCACATTCAGGGGACTGAAGCCAGACTCACAGGGGATGGGGCCCTGGAACACACACACGCATCCACATGCACTGCGCAGTCCTCAGTTCCCTCTCCCTCCAAAGCACCCTCCCTTGCCTCACCTGCAACCCCAAAGTCACAGCAGCTCTTCCTCTGTGACCTCGGCCTCTTCCCCACCGATGAAGCTGCTCCAGCATCCCGGGGGAAGAGGAAGCCCACCCACACGGAGCAGAGTGCCCCTCGCCCCCAGACACCCTCCCCCAGGCGCAGACGGACTGAGGCCCCCACCCGCAAGTCCCCCGGAGTCCTAAGAGCAAGACCCCGCCACCGCCCTGCAGCTCAGGCACAAGGTCTCCATCCTCCATCCCTCAGGCCCCCACTGCACAGGTGCCCCCACCACACCCTGCCCCAGGTTCCCCCACCCACAGATATACCATCCCCAAGAGGATCAGGCCTTCTCCCCCTGCCACTTGCTCTCCCAGCACCACACCCCCGCTGCGCTTGTCTGTGCCACTGATGTGGTGAGGGTGTCCTCCCCCTCTGTCCAACCCACCTTGCCTGTTCCCCATTCTCCTCCCCTGGAGGTAGGCACTGCAGTGGAGTCCACTACCGCCCTGTCTGACTTGGGCACTGCAGTGGCGGACCTGTCCACTCCATCTGCAGGGTCCACTGCAGTTGTGCCGGCACCCACGACATCTGAGTCATGCCCCCCAGTTGTGCCGGCACACACCATGTCAGACACCTCCACTGCAGTTGTCAGTGGCTCGCCAGCACCCACCACCCCTTCCCTGACTCCCCTGGTGAGCCCTGATCCTGTCCCTGCGGTGCCTGGCCTGCCCCCCGGTTGCCCCTCCTAGTGGATTGTCCCTGGTTTTGTGCAGGCATGCGTAGGGTGACATCTGCCAGTGTCACCCTGTTTGAACTTTGACAATGGACTGGCCATTGACCTTTGCTCTATTTTTTCTGGACGTCGTTTTCAATCAACACATATGCTGAATAAAGCAACTTTCTTTTCTCTAGTGCTCATGCTTCAGATGTACATGTTGTTGGTGCTGCTAACCATGCCCTTGCTGCAGTGATGGTGATATCTGGTCTCATGATTATGAAGTGTTACTGTGCAGGAACCCATGTGGTCCAGGGGGAATGTGTCCTATCATGTGGTGTATCCATATCATCAATAGCAGCATCTGAGGGTGTCATGTGTTCAGTATTTGGCAATGGGTTTCCTACTTACATTAGCAATTTCATATCTGTGGCTTCCACCCCTGCACATCTGTTGTGCCTGCCATCGTTGCATTTGTCTACTTCCCTGACCGTGTTGCCATCTCCAGTGGACATGCAGGTTTGGGCATCAATGGGGAAGGACTCATCCGTGTAGTCAGTGCAACATTGCTATACAAGTGTGTTGGATCTGTGCTGATGATTCCGTTGGCACATCCATGACCAGGCTGATGTGATGGGAGCCCTCATTTGGTGCTAATTGTTGATTGTGTGACCAAGTGCTCAGCTGACATGATGGGGCCCTACTGAGGCAACATATGGCACAGCTTTCCTCACACAGGAGTGGAGTCCCCTCATGGCAGTGTGTACACGTGTGACATTGCCTGCGCCCAAGGTGTGTGTTGTATGTGCATGTCTGTGTGTTCACTTCCATTTATCTGCGCATGCTGTGATCCCTAGTGTTGTACCTGTTTGTGATGCTTGCTGACTTGAGCTATGTTCCCCCAAAGTCTTCTCCCTGTGTTCTCTGTGATGTGGGTGCATGGCACATTACTGGTCATCAGGGTGTCACCCATAGGTGTGTTTGCTGTCAGGGCTGAGTTTGTGTGCAGACGCAGATGGGTCACAGTCAGGTTTCCCCTTGGCACTTGTTGTTTGCCCCTGTCATGTGATTTTCAGTTCGTGTTGTCTTTCAGTGATTGTGACACGTTGTGTGTGTGACTGCTGGCACTCCTCAGGGTCCGGGCTGCAATGTTGGTTGTTGTCTATGTGTGTTCTTTGTGGGTGACCTTGGCTTCTTCATTGGTGTGTGACTGTGGCTGGGATCCCATTGGTTGGTGTGGTATCGCCGTCATGTCCATGTACAGCGTAGTGTGCAGTGTGTCAGACATTCAGGAGTCTTGTTGAGTGGCCATGTGTGATGTGTTTCTGCACCTTGGTTCCCACCCACCACCCTGGAATAGTCATGGGTGCATGTGCAATGTCACCAGTGCATGTGTACTTCACTGCTGCACATTGTTAGAGGTCGAGGGGTGTGGTCTTGAGTGTGTGCAGATGGGAGTTGTTGCCCAGCTAGTCCCCTGCGTCCATGTTGGCCTTGGCTTACTGGCCATGCTGATTGATTTGTGCTTGTGTAGGTGTGATGGTAGTTTGTTGCTCAGGACACCTGACTGTGGTTCACAGTGTGAACGACATTTAGCTTTGTCATCACAGTGGGATTTTTATTCAGCCCAGGGTCACCACATTGTGGGGGCCCTGGGGGTGGTGCGTCTGTGTCTTGCTGTGTCAGTTGTTGTTCCTACGTGCCTGTGTGACATGTGTGTTTTGTGCTCCCTCTCATCTGACAATGCCTGCTTGCCCACATAGGGGATTTGGATCCATGAGTTACCTTAGTGTGGCAGTGTATGCACATCTGTATGATTGGTATTCAGCTCTCCTCATGTGTTGTGTGGTTGCCTGGGGACACTGGCACCCCCACCCCTCACCTGCTGTGTATGATGACAGTGTTGGTCTGCCTGTTTGTGTTTGTGCATCTGCACCACTGCATTGGCATATCTTGGGTGTGCCATTGGCTGTATGTTGTTTGGTGTGTTTCCCCTGCTGTCCCTGGGACTCCTAGGTCATCGGTCAGCACAGTGATCATGGTTTGTGTGTCCCATTGCTGCCATGGTATGGTATCTGTTCACCTCACATCTGCTGTCTCCACAGGATATCTGCATTTGTGTGCCCATTGGTGCAAATATGTGGTTCTGCATTCTGATGGTCACTTCTGTCATTGTGTCATTGATGACTGTTGACGGTCTCAGCACACATGGGTGTTGTTTGTCTGCACATGGCCAAAGGAATGTTTCATTTGCACTGCAGTATTTGGCTCCCCCAATTTATGTTGCAATGGGACACATACACTACTTTGCCACAGATGAGTTTTTGGTTCTGTGACCAGGAATGATCCATGCAGTTTGGCAGTTGCAGCTCTTTCTTTGTCAACAATTACCTTTTGGTCACTGTGATGATGAGGGTGTAGACCCCATTGCCACAATGGTCAAAATGTGCTTCGGCTATGGACCCCACACTTGCCTTTTGGTCACTGTGATGATGGGGGTTTAGACCCCATTGCCACAATGGTCAAAATGTGCTTCAGCTATGGACCCCACACTTGCCTTTTGGTCACTGTGATGATGGGGGTTTAGACCCCATTGCCACAATGGTCAGAATGTGCTTCGGCTATGGACCCCACACTTGCCTTTTGGTCACTGTGATGATGGGGGTTTAGACCCCATTGCCACAATGGTCATAATGTGCTTCAGCTATGGACCCCACACTTGCCTTTTGGTCACTGTGATGATGGGGGTTTAGACCCCATTGCCACAATGGTCAGAATGTGCTTCGGCTATGGACCCCACACTTGCCTTTTGGTCACTGTGATGATGGGGGTTTAGACCCCATTGCCACAATGGTCAAAATGTGCTGCAGCTATGGACCCCACACTTGCCTTTTGGTCACTGTGATGATGGGGGTTTAGACCCCATTGCCACAATGGTCAGAATGTGCTTCGGCTATGGACCCCACACTTGCCTTTTGGTCACTGTGATGATGGGGGTTTAGGCCCCATTGCCACAATGGTCATGGGCTGCTTGCATTGTGGGTGCCACACACATATATGTGTGGCACATGTGCTAGGGGGTCACATTGTATGTTCAAAGTCATGTTCGGTGTTGTAGGCATTTGACACAGCCTACACACGCTTGTCATGGTGGTGGGGGGATGTCTTTATCTTGCATTCCCTAGGTTGTGGTGTGCTTGTTGTGTCATGCATTGTCAATCTTATGAGTGGGGGTGGTAGTAGTGGTAGGCATCCAGCCCCCCCTGGCTAAGGGTGGTAGTAGTGGTAGGCATCCAGCCCCCCCTGGGTGAGGGTGGTAGTAGTGGTAGGCATCCAGCCCCCCTGGGTGTGGGTGGTAGTAGTGGTAGGCATCCTGCCCCCCTGGCTAAGGGTGGTAGTAGTGGTAGGCATCCAGCCCCCCTGGCTAAGGGTGGTAGTAGTGGTAGGCATCCAGCCCCCCTGGCTAAGGGTGGTAGTAGTGGTAGGCATCCTGCCCCCCTGGCTAAGGGTGGTAGTAGTGGTAGGCATCCAGCCCCCCTGGCTAAGGGTGGTAGTAGTGGTAGGCATCCAGCCCCCCTGGCTAAGGGTGGTAGTAGTGGTAGGCATCCAGCCCCCCTGGCTAAGGGTGGTAGTAGTGGTAGGCATCCAGCCCCCCTGGCTAAGGGTGGTAGTAGTGGTAGGCATCCAGCCCCCCTGGGTGTGGGTGGTAGTAGTGGTAGGCATCCAGCCCCCCTGGCTAAGGGTGGTAGTAGAGGTAGGCATCCAGCCCCCCTGGGTGAGGGTGGTAGTAGTGGTAGGCATCCAGCCCCCCTGGGTGTGGGTGGTAGTAGTGGTAGGCATCCAGCCCCCCTGGCTAAGGGTGGTAGTAGTGGTAGGCATCCAGCCCCCCTGGGTGAGGGTGGTAGTAGTGGTAGGCATCCAGCCCCCCTGGGTGTGGGTGGTAGTAGTGGTAGGCATCCAGCCCCCCTGGCTAAGGGTGGTAGTAGTGGTAGGCATCCAGCCCCCCTGGGTGAGGGTGGTAGTAGTGGTAGGCATCCAGCCCCCCTGGGTGTGGGTGGTAGTAGTGGTAGGCATCCAGCCCCCCTGGGTGTGGGTGGTAGTAGTGGTAGGCATCCAGCCCCCCTGGGTGAGGGTGGTAGTAGTGGTAGGCATCCAGCCCCCCGGGCTAAGGGTGGTGGTAGGCATCCAGCCCCCCTGGGTGAGGGTGGTAGTAGTGGTAGGCATCCAGCCCCCCTGGGTGAGGGTGGTAGTAGTGGTAGGCATCCAGCCCCCCTGGGTGAGGGTGGTAGTGGTGGTAGGCATCCAGCCCCCCTGGGTGAGGGTGGTAGTAGTGGTAGGCATCCAGCCCCCCTGGGTGAGGGTGGTAGTAGTGGTAGGCATCCAGCCCCCCTGGCTAAGGGTGGTAGTAGTGGTAGGCATCCTGCCCCCCTGGGTAGGGGTGGTGGTGCGCATTCAGGCCCCTGTGTGCATATGTGGCATTGGTGATGGGCATCCCGCCCCTATGGTGCTGCTGTTGCTGGTGTAAGTATATTCAGCATCCCCGTGTATGTGTGTGATGTGTCGTGTACGTGTTGTATGTGTTTTGTGGTTGGTGTCTGGCTTACCTTCTGCGCCGTACGCGTCCGTGCCTGTTCCGGTAGTAGATGTAGAATATTGGTATGATCGGGACGAAGGGATTCATGGTTGGTTCGTGTCGTTCGTCCTTCTCGTTGCTTCGCGTCGTCCTCGTCGCTTCGCCTCGTCCTCGTCGCTTCGCGTCGTCCTCGTCGGTGCCGTGTTCGTCTCGTAGCCGTGGATCGTGTTGTGGCGCGAATCGGAGCTTATGTGCGCCTCTCCCGGATGCTTTAACGTGCCGTGCGTAGCGACGGGTTCGGCGCGTACGGGAAGCGCATCGTACTTGTCCGGCCGGACGGGGCTGCATTTTTCCTTCCGTGCGACTCGATTCGGCGTTTCCGGATTCGCCTCGGTCGGAGAACAGGACCTGGTTTGGGTGAGTACGGCTCGGCCGGATTTTTTGCTGTTGTGCGCATCGTACTTGCTCGTTCGGTGTGCTGTACGGATCGGTCGGAAAACAGGCTTTCGCATGGCTTTTTTCCCGACCGAATGGTATTGGGTGCGCCTCCGACCGAGATCGGAATCGGCCCCATAGATGGAAGGATTATTTCTTTTTGGAATACATTTTCTACAGCTACATAAACCGTAAGTGTATTTTATTTAAATTAATTGGGTGGGAAATGTTTTTAAAATTAATTGTGTTTTATAGTATATTTTGATAATTATTATTTATTTGTAAATATATATTTTTAATTTAAGAAAATATATATGACAAATAAGTAATATTTGTGAAAATATAATATTAATATATGTGTGTAAAGTTTCTGTTTTATGAACGAAAAAAAGTATAATACCTGTGGAACTTTTGTTTATAAAATGCTTTTGGCTATTAGGGATAGGTAATCTAGGCCTCTTGTAGATGGGTATAGGGTAACCTGACTTTGCAGTAACTCAAACATTTTTTTAGTTTGTTTAGTTAATTTGGGACATATTTGAGTTACAGATTGTTCCATCCGTAATTCTTGATAGCTTTGTTCTTTTTCTATAGATTCTAGAAGTTTTTGTAGGGTAGGTTTACCTCTGCTTGTTGTTGCTTGGAAGGCATTATGCCATCCTTCAACACTATTATTTGTTTTTGATTCTTTGTTTAAGGTACTTAGGTACACGTTCCACCAAGGAATGTGGAATTTAGGTTGCAATCTTCCCACCCAGGTGTCCTCAAAGTAGTCTAGTAGTGGGCTTATTTTGTCTTCGTTCCTTTTGTAATAGGGGCTTTCTATTAGAATATTGTAGTGTTCTGCTACATCTGTTACAGGTACATATGCTAGTGCTATTAGCTTTTTTATTTGGTAGGCAAAAGTACTGTCTGTAGCATATTGTACACTTAGGGGTCGATTCCGATTCCGTTTGTAAAGTGAACCGACCGACACGTCCCGGGAGAAAGTACCGACCGACACGTCTCGCCGCCGTACGACCCACGCAGTACGATGGAAAGCCTGTGAATACCAACCGACTCAGCCAAACATGGACCGGACGACCGAGCCGTACGGAAAAATGGCTTCTGGCCGGAAAAAGCCCTCGAGCAGTACCGTCCGACACGTACCCGGAACGGAGCCGAGCGACACGTACCCGTGACGTACGAGTTGCAAAGTACGATGCCAGACGCGGGAAACACGAACGACTCGCATGGAGCACAAGCCGCACGACCGACACGCACACGATACAAACACTCAAACCAACGGACTCCGCCCGCGACCGACTCGAACTCCCGCGAGCGAAACGAACGCCCACGACCGAGTCGAACGCCCATTGACCGAGTCGCACACGACATACACAACACAGCATAACAACAGCGTGAAAGGCTCGGAGAAGCCTGTACGACTCACCAGCAGCGTCCGGCACGGTCAGAAGAACATCTCGTACACACACACAAACAACAGCTGACCAAACACAAAAAAAGGACCAAACAAGCACTGACAACGAAAATAAATAAAAAAATCATAATCAATGAAGAGAGACACACCCACAACTCAACATATTTAAAGGCCACCAATCACTCCCATGAGCCATTGCCATTTCCTGAGAACCTCCACACACACAACTCTGCTGACACACACCATTGCCATCTCACCAACAGCATTCACACACCCACACCCACAAACCTCACTTGCACCCTCACACACACACACCAATCACCACCACCACCACCCCACCACCACCCCAAACCCCCCCATCCACCCCACCCTCACCACCAACACCACCCTCCACTACCCCAAACCCCCCATCCACTCACCCCTCACCACTACCACACACCCCCCCAACACCAGTACCCCAACCCCCCATCCACCACCCCTCACCACTACCACCACCAACCCCCCCACCCCCCAACACTACAACCACAACTCCCCCATCCACCCCCCTCACCACTACCACCACCACCACCACCACCCCCAACACCACAACCACAACTCCCCCATCCACCCCCTCACCACCACCACCAACCCACCACCCTCAACACCACCACCCCCACCACCATGCCCCCCAAGAAGAATCCAAAGTTCACAGATAGTGAGTTGACAGTGTTGGTAGATGAAATCATCAGAGTAGAGCCACATTTGTTTGGCACATTGGTACAGAAGACCCCCATGTCCCAGAAGGCTAAGATGTGGGAGAGAATCGTCAACAAGGTGAACGCACAAGCACCTTGTTTGCGCACAAAGGACGACTGCCAGAACAGGTGGTATGACGTGCGCAGGAGGGTCAAGAAGCTGCTGGAGAAGGACCATCAGCTCAGCAAGCACACCGGCAGCGGCCCTCCTGCCAAACCCGTTTACTTCCGGTCCTGGGAGGAGAAGGTGCAGGCCATCTTACCACCGGAGAGCATACATGGTCTGACTGACATCCCAGAGCCTGGTGAGTACACAAATAAGAGACTCAACATTGTGGGGCCATGTACACATGTCACCGTCAAGGGGACAGGCAAAACAACTTCCGTCAACAAAGCCACAGTAACACAAACAAAGTCATCCCTACAGCCATATGCCTGGCACAGCAACACAACACCTGCTATCTCATACCAACACTGAACTATGTCATCACGTGTACAAACCCAGCAAAAATCAGAGCAACTCAGTGCCACAAAATCCCAACAGACACTGCCACACAGTCTGCCACCACTGTCACACCACCTCACAGGGAACCTGACCCACAGGAAGGAAGCACGGGGATGTTGGGGAAGTCAGTGTAGCCAAAAGCATGATGGGAGTTGTAGTCACAGCCAATAGTCCCCCTCACAAATGGACCAACAACACCACTTCTAACCATGCGCACCTCACAGGCAGTGGAAATGTACCCTCAAGATGGCTGACACTGGTTCCTGCTGTGGGGAGCACAAGGCCCTGATGGGCTATGTGCACATACCAAATGCAGGACCCTGATGCCTGACATCCTGAAAGTCAACTGCCACTCCCTGCAAGGGAAGCATACACAATAGTGGCCCATCTGGCCATGGAGGGAGAAACACTGCCAGCTCTGACCATGCCCACCACCATGTGCTGTCACACACCCCTCAACACAAACTCCACACAACTCACCTGGGAGAAGGCATTTACCCACACTTCATGCAAACAACACCCAAGACCCACCATACTGGCTACTGCTGTGTGACGTACAGGGACTGTTGCTACTTGTGTACAACCACCACTACACCACTGACTCACAACCTCAACATCAACCCACACTCACCGACATTGAAGCATGTCTCTGTGTGAATTGCCTGGCCCCTGGGGGAGGAGGAGGTACTGCAATGACACTGAAAACCATTGAGGCAGCTGCAAATCACATCTTCCCAGCAAAAACTAACAGCAGCCCTGGGAACACACACTGCCAAACCAAAGAGCAGGGCAAGATGGCTGACACATGGATACAATGTATGAGTAGGCTGCTAGTCACACACACGCATCGACCAACCCAATCACAGTCACACTGCCAGCTATTGCAAATGTACCTTTGCACTCAACTTCCGGGGATGCAGTGTCCCAGGGACCCCCTCTGGCCTGGACGGGTAGGCGCGGATTGTAGTTGACAAGTGCAGAAATGCAGACATACCACAGAGATCCAAACACACAGCAACTCACAGACACAGCAGTGACAGGGGACACCTGACTGACTACAATGGACCCACCAACATCCCTCACACTGTAGCATGCTGACATACACTCAAACCCCCATTGTCAGCCACATGATACGCAGACATTGTCCAGTATTGTAGGCATCATCCACACCACACAGCACTCACTGACATGGACACTGTGGACACAAGGACTAACATGGGCTGCACTGGAGCAGGCATGCAACTCACAGCTGAAGCAACCGAACACACACCTCTGGTCACGACTCTAGTAAAGAAAGACAGCCGCAGCAAACAGTCCATACCACCATGGAGGACATTGACATCACAAAGCATGTGTGCAACCACAAAACTCAGACACAACTCCATTAGCAACAGTGACACCATCACCTGTGTGAAATGGGATGTGGACTGGGGACACAGACAACACAGAAGAGAACATCAGGACAACCCGGGCATGCTGGACTGTGACCAGGTTGAGCAGACACGCTAATGTGATGCACATTGACTGACACAAACTGCCATTACACATGCCCCAAACAGAGATCCCAAACTAGGTGCCTTTGCAAGGATGCCAGCGTCAAAGCACAAATGTTGACAGGGATGAAACACCTGTGTCAGGCATGTGTCAGCACCAGTGTAGGAATGGCACAGTACAGTCCAGCGTGCAATTAAGATGCCAGGCAGGCAGACAGCTAGACATGACAACCAAAGTGCCTCAGGGTGTCAGGTGAATGCACCACACTAATGGAAATCTCCGTCAGTGACAAAGTAGGATGATGCAATGGACAGGCATGCAACACCAACCACAGTGGCCAATGTCATGTGTATGAACCATTGATGTCCATGAATACATCACTAACATTGTGTCTTCCTTCCAAACACAGGGGCAGATGTGGACTCAACCACAGACGAGGAAGAGTCCCAGTCCCAGGCTCCGGTGGACCCACCTGGCTCCGGTGGCGCACAGTCTCACTGCTCGTCGGACGACACCCAAGCTGGCCCCTCCGGTCTCGGCCCTCATGCAGCCCCTCGGCAACATTCACCTGCCCCCCTTGCTACCACCCCTGCAACTGCTGATACACCGCAAGCCACCCCTGCCAACACGGACAGACCTACCGAACCATCAGACGGCACAGGGTCACAGGGCACCAGGGCACCTGACAACAGCAACAACATCCAAGATCCCCCTGTGACACCTGTGCGGGACACCACAGGTGCTGGCCGTGTGGCGAGGGGTGGTGGGAGGGGTGGGAGGCCGAGCAGAGGCTCCACTGAGGGTGCGGGGCTGCAGGATGACACCCACCTGGAACGCATCATGGATGCGTACCAGGAGAGCACCGGAGGGTTCAGCCAGGTAGTGGGGATCCTCACGGACATCAAAGAACAGCAGGCTGCCCACCATGCCCGCTTGGACTCCCACATGTCCCGTGTTGAAACACACCTGTCAAATATGGAGTCCAAGTGGGATACCATGGAAGATATAGCAGTGGTGCACCAGGAAATGTTGACCTGCCTCCGCCAGATCAGCACCAACTTGAGCCCACCTCCCTGTGCGACAACTACATCTCGGGCAACAACATCTGCCACCGCCACAGAGAGTGAGGGGGGGGCTGGTGGAGGCCCCCGTGCACAACAGCAGCCTGCAGGTGAGGCTCCCCCTGAGAAGAAGAAGAGGGGTCGTCCGGTGAGGAACAAGTGAGACGAAGATGCCCATGCACATCCCCCAGGAAACCAACACCTGTTCTGGACAGTGACCTTTGTGTGCAAACCGTTCACCTTGTTGTACGACATCGTACTCCCCACATGATATGGAGGGTCTGAGTTGGAACAATGTGCTTAACGACTGTGGACTGTACTCTAGACATTTCATCTACCAACACTCCTAACTTGTTATCTGTGAACTTTGGATTCTAAAGCCAACTGACAACACTCCCAATCCTGAGCACCATCCCCACTTATGTGCCAATAAATTCACCTAAACACAAGACGTGACTCTGTGGTTATTGAGAGGTTGCCAGTGGCATGTACATCTGGATGTGCTGAAGAACACTGTGCATGCAAACCTGTACTGTGATGAGTACACTGTCATGTCAGTCAGGCCAATGTGCCACATATGTGGGAGACACACCACCAGGTCTACTTTACACATGCTCACCACGTCCAACCAATTCATTGCCAACATCAATGTTGACAAGCAAGCCTGTGGTATGCACAAACTACACACCCAACCTGAGTCAGTGGTGACAGGCCCACAAGTGCAGTACGTCAATGTCAGTCTGATGTGTAGGCACAAGCAACACACATCAGAAGGTGCAGCACAGTTTATTGTCAGGCAATTGCCACATGTCCCTTATTACACACATGCAAGCTAGCAACACCTGACAGTGGGCACACGGTCACCAAGTGGATAACTACGGAGGTCCTGGGGTGCCTGGCACATCACTCGTCGGGACACTAACGACTCCATCCTGGCAGTGGAGCATGGGCATCAGGGGTCTCTGTACACCAAACAACAGCCACAGTACCCTGTGAAGGACAGACAGAAACACAATTGTTAACACTGCATGACGCCATACAACTGCAACACACATGGCAAACACAAATCACAGACTACACCACCCCAAAATACTAATCATCACACAACTGGTGGTGAGTACAGGTAAACTGGATGGACACATCACTGCAGGCATCCACACAAGTAGCACACAGCCACATGCAAGGTGCACCACACACACAAAACATGCACACACAACACATTTACAACACATCACTGTATACTCACATTCAGGAGAAGAAGTTGTTGATGAGCTGTGTGCGGACATCATCCGCAGCCTCATCATCGCTACTGGCATCCTGGCCCAGGCCAGGATCCTCCACAGGTGGCGGGTGTTGGTCATTGTCATCCTGGATGAGGGCCACCTCCCTTCGCACTGCCAGATTGTGCAGCATGCATGCTACGATGATGATCCGGCACACCTTAGCAGGGGCATACGGGAGGGCACCTCCTGTCTTGTCTAAACACCTGAAGCGGCTCTTCAGGAGTCCAAATGTCCGCTCTATCACCCTCCTGGTACGACCATGTGCCTGGTTGTAGCGCATCTCGGCTGGTGTCACAGGGTTCCTCAGGGGTGTCAGCAACCATGGCATGTTGGGATATCCAGAGTCACCTACATACAGACACATGCACATTAGAGGAGTTGGAGAAAAACAGGTAGCAAACAATTGGCAGGCGCACACAGTGAGGAAAAGTCAGTACACACCAACAAGCCAGGCACGTAGATTCTGCATCCGTGACATCAGTCTAGGGACACGACTACTCCTCATCACATGGGCATCATGCGCAGACCCAGGGAAACGGGCACACACATGGGAGATTGTCATGTCCGCCAAACAAACCACCAGAGCATTGATGGAGTGGAAATGCTTGCGGTTCCTGTATGGCAGCTCATGTGCCTGTGGTGGCACCAAAGCCACATGTGTCCCGTCAATGGAGCCAATGACATTTGGCATCCTCCCCAGGGCATAGAAGTCACCCTTTATGTCTGCAAGTCGTTGGGGTGTGGGAAAATAGATGTACAGGTCCAGGAAATGTAACATGGCCTCCAACACATCCCGAAGCACCCGACTGAACATTGTCTGTGACATCCCTCCACCAGAAGACACAGTGTACTGGAAGGTACCCGTCGCAAAGAAATGAAGGGCTGCCATCACCTTCACCTTGGGGGTCAGTGCCGTCGGGTATGGCCGGCCAGGTTGCAGGTGTGGGCCCAACTGCCCTGCCAACTCCTCAATCACTGCCCTGGTGAAACGGTACTTTCTAATGGACTCACGTTCCACCATCGTTGCCAGGTCCGGGAATGGCCTAGGTACATTTGGGGCCCTGCAGTACAGACAGAAACAAAGAATGAAGGCACACCCTCCAGCAATGTCACAAAGCCACAGCAACACAGCCCATCATAAACAAACACATAACACAATGAGCTGAGGTGGTTGCCACAGGTTGCAGACACTAATGTCCCATACATGGCATCAACGCACATTGAAGCCCAAGATGTGCACATGACAGGGCCCCTGTTGTGCCATGACAAAGCAATGGGCCCTAGCACAGTACATCTGCCCTGTTGCCACCTACCACACAAAGCCCACAGTGACTAGTGAGGACAGATATTTTCTCCACATCACAGCTCCCTGACTGACAGTTACACAGGCATGATGTGACGTATCGTTGACATTACACACAACAAGCATGTTAGCCACAGTCCATGTGCCCTGTCGCCACAAGAGGACATATGTAGGTGTCTGTGCCACCCCCACACAACAACACTGTGCATGTACAAACCAATGTGATGTGTGGATCAGCTCACATTGGATCACTGACAGATCACACCACATGCACACAGATAGTGTATGGACATCACAATGTCGACACTGGTTCACCCTGCTTTGAAGCCACTAACACTGATGAGACAGGGTACATGTGACATGACACACACGCACATCCTGGCTGGGACTGTGTCCATTGCCAATGTCCTGTACTGCATTGCTGCACCCCCCTGTGGCAATGGGCACACCACACATGTATGTGTCCACCCACATCCGGGTCCAGCCTGGGAGTGCTTGTCAACAAGTGGCACACGACCAAACACATCCTGTGCCCCCAGACACACACATAAGAGGCAGCCATACATGACTGGGGACACACTGTGGCACAGGCAGTGGTGCCATTGGTGTGCCCCATAGTCCCTAGCTAGTGACAGAGGATGGCATATGTCAGGAATTGACAGCAAGGCTGACCGACACGTTCAATGTCCCCAAAACCAAAATAACTTGTTTGGACTGAGCCGTGCGCACGTCTGGGCCATACAATACAATGGCGACGGACGCGTGTGACGCGTCGGTCGTGTATGGACCGAGCCGTGCGCATGTCTGGGCCATACAATACAATGGCGACGGACGCGTGTGACGCGTCGGTCGTGTATGGACCGAGCCGCGCGCATGTCTGGGCCATACAATACAATGGCGACGGACGCGTGTGACGTGTCGGTCGTGTATGGACCGAGCCGCGCGCATGTCTGGGCCATACAATACAATGGCGACGGACGCGTGTGACGCGTCGGTCGTGTATGGACCGAGCCGCGCGCACGTCTGGGCCATACAATACAATGGCGACGGACGCGTGTGACGCGTCGATCGTGTATGGACCGAGCCGCGCGCATGTCTGGGCCATACAATACAATGGCGACGGACGCGTGTGACGCGTCGGTCGTGTATGGACCGAGCCGCGCGCACGTCTTGCCCATTGAATCTGATGGAGACGGGTGTGTGTTGCCATTCAAAATCCGCGTAGTACAGTCATTTGCCGGGCCCTGCACCCTCATTGGCCATGAGCTGTCATGGTGATGGACGCGGATTTGAACGAGGCGTGTGCAGGAAATTCAGTTGGAGTCGTACAACATTGTTGCAATTGCCAGTGTGTCATGGAGGTGATGTTTTAAATGATGCTGAAGGCGTGTACGAGTCGTGCTATCCCATGGATTGGCCAAATTCATAGGATGCAAGCTTTTTGGACCTATCCCTTTGTACCCCAGGGCAGACATGCCTCCACAGCACAGATATAAGGCTGCCTGGCCCCCAGAGAACCCACTTGCCTGCACCACATGCTACTGGAGCACATCAAGTTCATCACTGCTGCTGTCTCTGCTTTCTCTGGCTTCAATGATGGCACGTACTGTGGAGAGGGCCCCAGCCTTCAGTGAGGAGGAGAACCAGGCCCTGCTGGACGGGCTCCTGCCGCAGTACACCAAGCTCTATGGGAAACCAGGGGAGCAGGTGAGTGTGCTGTCCACTGCTTTGCTAATTGTGCTACTGGTCTGACCAGCAGCAGCATTAGTGTGTACACCAGTGGCTTGGTTGCCCACTGACTACTGCTCTTGCCACAAATGGGGCACCCACATGTACTGCACAGTTGCAGTGCAGTGCAAGGTGGATTGTCACTAGGTTCCCTTCCCAGGCCATGTCTCAAAGTTGTGAGTGCTGGACACCGGTCCCTCAACCATAGTTGCACCACCTGTGTACCTCATTAGCCTTGCTGATGCCCACATGTGTGACTGCCTGTGTGTTGCACTAATATGTTGCCAGTGTAGTAATGTCCTCTGCACTTTGTCATCCTCACAGGTTGCTGCCCAGAAGAAGCATGAGATCTGGATGAGCATCGTCCGGGCGGTGAGATCCGTGGGGGTCTACAGGCGCAGGATCCGCAACTGCCAAAAGAGGTGGCAGGACCTTCGGGGCTGGACCCGGAGGATCGCACGGGTCCAGCTGAAGCTGTCGCCTCCATGCTGGAGGGGCGGACACCGGACCCTGACCCCCCACATGCTCCGGATCCTGGCGGTGGTCTTCCCGGACCTGGATGGGCAGCTGAAGTCCAGACAGCAGCAAGGAGGGGGTGAGTACATCACTGCACTGTGTGCTGTGTCTGACATGCTATGTGCCCCCTCTGGCCTGGTAACACCTCAACAGTACATTGTTCAGTTGATCCAGGACCCATGTCCCTCTCTGGTGACTTGCCCCCTTCTCATCTGTTTGCCAGGTGTTGCTTTTTCTGTCTGGGCATAGTGTCACGTGGAAACTGTGCCCTTACATGTGAAGGTGCATGGGATGTGGGCCAGCATTGCTTCAGGGGACTCAGTGTTGTGCTTCAAGGGTGGGACCATTGTACAGTACCTGCCAGGGTCCTGGTATTTATCTGCATGTACTCCTGTCATGTGGCCAATTGACAGCTCGGGCTCACCACATGTGCCTGGGGCATTCGGCACACACCCATGCTGCTGGTTGGGTAAACTGTTGGGGCCTCTGGAGCATGTACCTCAAGTGTGTCACACATGCACAGCCACCTGCCTACTGTCCATGGCTATCACCTGTTCCACGTGGAGCAGGACAGTCATGGCTAGTCCAGGGCATGCTACAGTCTGTACTCCCACTCCCGTGTCTCGGTTGGCACTTTGTGCCAGGTGACCAGTTCCCTCAGGTGTCTGCCCCTGTGTCATTGTGCTGTGGCACCGTTGTCAGGCCCACTGGTGTGTACATGGGTTTGGGGTCAGCATGCAATCTGAGATGTACCCATGTGAGACAATACCTCTGTGACATGTATGGATGTGATGACTTGACCGTGCACAATGGTGCCTGCAACTAGGTAGTTCCAGCAGCTGGGTGTCATTCACAGCAGAGTGCGAGTTGCTCAGCTTCAGAGTGCCCTGTCCCATGTCTCTCATGCGTCCAATGGGTCTGGGGTGGGCACATCAGAATCCAGACGATGTTGTTACTGTGGATGGTCATGTGTAGTTGTCAGCTACAGAGTTTGCAGGCCCCATGTCCTGGGAATGTGACACAGTGGTGACAGTTGTTGTGGGGCTGCCCTGCCCCCTGTGACTGGAGACTGTGATGTATGATCTCACAGGCATGGCTGAGCCATGGGACTACACTACCTAGGGGTGATCCAGCAGGAGTGTGTCATGTGCAACATGCACTCCATTGTGCCAAGGTATGCAGGACTTGCGGGGATCAGGATGTCTGGTGCATGTACTCAGCCCCAGCCTCTCAGATGCAACACTGGCCATCCCTACGTCCAGGCAAATGTACAGGTCCATTGTGAGCAGATGTGATGTGTGCATGTTGACAGACCACTACGTATTTTCCGGTCTTGTCAAGTAATGGGTAGGTGGTGCATGTGTCTGCAGTGGGGTGTAGGGATCCTACATGCGCAAGACAGATGGGTGCAAGGGCAGGAGGGATGTGAATGCCATGCTCGACTCTCAGACTAACCATTGGCCTATGCAAATCTGTGTGAGCACTCCTAGCAAAGTTCAACTGATTGATGCCCGCACTTGGCCACTGATGTGCTGTACTTTCTGTGGTGTGTGTGGTCAGTGCAGATGACTAATGTGTTTTCATTCTATTTTCCCTGTGCAGATACAGACACGGACACAGAGGGAGACCGCTCCACGGACCAGGGGGAGCCAGAGAGCCAGACTGGGTCGGAATTTGAGGAGTCGGAGGGACCCAGTGGCACGGAGGGCGAGGGGAGTGGGTCTGTGGGCTCCTCGGCAAACACCACCGCAGCTGAGGACCACAGCAGCAGTGACGAGGACTTCCTTGTGGAGGCGGGTGGCAGCAGCCACCATCCAACACCTGTTGAGGTTGTCCCCGCCCCCACCATCACTGCCCTCCCCATGGCTCCCACATCTAAGGTCCGTGGAGGCGCCCGTGTTCATGGGCATGTCTCCTTCCAGTCAGGCACCGAACCCCCTACCCCTGTGTCCCCTGCACGGGTCTGTTGAACCAGCTGGTGTCATACATGGAGGGCATGTCATCATCCATGTCTGCCCTACAGAGGACCAGTCAGGGCATGGCCTCCTCACTGACGGCTGCAGTGTCCCTCCTCCAGCAGTCCCTCCCCCTCCTGTCCCTGCCCCATCCCCTACTCCCAGCACCCTACCTGTCCAACTCACACACACACCTGCACCATCATTGCACACAACAGACCCAGGCACTACACACACACCCAAGCCAAAGTCTAAACATGCACGCACGCATACTCAGGGGACTGAACATACACTCACCGGGGATGGGTCAGACACACACACACACGCATCCACAGGCACTCCGCAGTCCTCCGATGCCTCACCCTCCACAGCCCCTTCCACGGCCCCTTCCACTGCCTCGCCTGCATCCCCAGCTGCAAAGAGGCTCTTCCTGGTCGACCTCGGACTCTTCCCCACTGATCCATCCACACCAGCACACAAGGGGAAGAGGGTGTCCGGCCACACAGAGGGGGGTGTCCCTCGCCCCCAGACACCCTCCCCCAGGCGCAGGCAGGCTGAGACCCCACGCCGCAGGTCCCCCCGCACCCGGAAGAGCAAGACCCCACCACCGGCCCAACACTCCACCAGACAGTCTCCACCCGCCATCCCCCAGGCTCCCACTCCACAGGTCCCACCACCACACCCTGCCCCAGGTTCACCCACCCACCGCTACCGCATCCCCAAGATGGTCAGGCCTTCCCCCCCTGCCTCTTGCTCTTCCAGCACCCCACACCCCACTCAGCCTGTGTGCCCTCCCCCTCCGTCCTGCCCACATCACCGGATCCACTTCCTGCTCCCCTGGGGATGGGCACTGCAGTGGAGTCTCTGCCCTCCCGGTCTGACTTGGGCACTGCAGTGGGTTCCGTGTCCACTCCCTCTGACCTGCCCACTGCAGTTGTGCCAGCACCCACTGATCCTGACTTGTGCCCCCCAGTTGTGCCGGCACCCACTGCTCCTGACTTGTGCCCCCCAGTCGTGCCGGCACCCACCCTGTCAGACTCCTCCGCTGCAGCTGCCGCTCCTGCACCCACCAGCCCTTCCCTGCCTGTTTCTGTAGACCCATGATCCTGTACCTGCGGTGCCTGGCTGGCCTCTATGTATGCCCCTCCCAGGGGTATGTCCCCTTCCGTTGGCAGTGCAGGCAAGCCAAATGTGGCATTTGGACACTTGACCCTGTTGGGTCTGTTTATGGACTGGCCATAGGCCTTCATGTTTTTCTTCTTGTTTTCAATTTCACAAATAACTCGGCTGAATAAAAGCTCCTTTTTGTTCACTAGTGGTTTTGCTTCAGATGTACATGATGTTGTTGATACTTGACATGCCCTTGCTCCAGTGATGGTGTATTCCATGGCTGGGAAATGTAGTGTCACTGTGCTGGAGACCATGTGGGCCATGGGGGGTATGTCCTGTTGGGGTGTGTATCCATGTCATCCTTTGCAGAAATCTGACGGGGTCATGATTATGGTCTTTGGAAATGTGTTATCTATCTTTTGTTAGCAATGTCTCATCAGTGTCTTACACACATGCACACCTGTTGGCCTTGGCATGGTTCAATTGGGCCATTTCACTGACTGTGTGGCCATCTCCAATGGACATGCAAGTGTATGCATCTATGTGGATGGACTCATCTGTGTCCTCAGTGCTACTTCATCTACATGTGTGTTGACTCTGTGCAGTTGACTCAGGAGACCCTCCCGTGCCCAGGCTGCTGTTACCAGGGCCACCAATGTGTGGTATATGTTAGCTGTGTGACAAAGTATACTGCTGACATGCTGGTGGCCTGCATGGACAACATATGGCACAGCTTTCCTTCCACAGGAGTGGAGTCCCCTCATGTCACTGTGCTGATGGGGGTTGAGACCCCATTAGCACAGTGCTCTACATATGCTGCATGTGTGATCCCCACACTTACCTTCATGTCACTGTGCTGATGGGGGTTGAGACCCCATTAGCACAGTGCTCTACATATGCTGCATGTGTGATCCCCACACTTACCTTCATGTCACTGTGCTGATGGGGGTTGAGACCCCATTAGCACAGTGCTCTACATATGCTGCATGTGTGATCCCCACACTTACCTTCATGTCACTGTGCTGATGAGGGTTGAGACCCCATTATCACAGTGCTCTACATATGCTGCATGTGTGATCCCCACACTTACCTTCATGTCACTGTGCTGATGGGGGTTGAGACCCCATTAGCACAGTGCTCTACATATGCTGCATGTGTGATCCCCACACTTACCTTCATGTCACTGTGCTGATGGGGGTTGAGACCCCATTGGCACAGTGCTCTACATATGGTGCTGTTTAGTACCACACAGTTACCTTTTGTACACTCAAGTGATGGGTGTTGAGGCCATTACTGCAGTGCTCATGTGAGGCTTGGCTTGTGTTAGCCACACTATGGTATTGCAGACACGTGTTGTGAGTTACATTGTGTGTACATGGTCATGTTCACTGTGGTGGGTATTGTACACAGACTACATGTTGTGGTCATGAGGTTGTTGTGGATATCCTTTGGTTTGTAGTCCTTATGTTGGGGTATGGGGTATGTGTGACACATCACCCATCCTATGTGTGTGGGCATTGGTAGTGGTACTCACACAGTTCACTATTGGTGGTGGTGACAGGCAAGAGGCCCCCTATGGGTGGGGGTGTGAGTGGAGACAGGCAAGAGGCCCCCTATGGGTGGGGGTGTGAGTAGTCCCAGCCAAGAGGCCCACTATGGGTGGGGGTGTGAGTGGTGACAGGCAAGAGGCCCCCTATGGGTGGGGGTGTGAGTGGTGACAAGCAACAGGCCCCCTAAGGGTGGGGTGTGAGTAGTCCCAGCCAAGAGGCCCACTATGGGTGGGGGTGTGAGCGGTGACAGGCAAGAGGCCCCCTATGGGTGGGGGTGTGAGTGGTGACAGGCAAGAGGCCCCCTATGGGTGGGGGTGTGAGTGGTGACAGGCAAGAGGCCCCCTATGGGTGGGGGTGTGAGTGGTGACAGGCAAGAGGCCCCCTATGGGTGGGGGTGTGAGTAGTCCCAGCCAAGAGGCCCACTATGGGTGGGGGTGTGAGTGGTGACAGGCAAGAGGCCCCCTATGGGTGGGGGTGAGAGTAGTCCCAGCCAAGAGGCCCCCTATGGGTGGGGGTGTGAGTGGTGACAGGCAAGAGGCCCCCTATGGGTGGGGGTGTGAGTGGTGACAGGCAAGAGGCCCCCTATGGGTGGGGGTGTGAGTAGTCCCAGCCAAGAGGCCCACTATGGGTGGGGGTGTGAGTGGTGACAGGCAAGAGGCCCCCTATGGGTGGGGGTGAGAGTAGTCCCAGCCAAGAGGCCCACTATGGGTGGGGGTGAGAGTAGTCCCAGCCAAGAGGCCCCCTATGGGTGGGGGTGTGAGTGGTGACAGGCAAGAGGCCCCCTATGGGTGGGGGTGAGAGTAGTCCCAGCCAAGAGGCCCACTATGGGTGGGGGTGAGAGTAGTCCCAGCCAAGAGGTCCCCTATGGGTGGGGGTGTGAGTGGTGACAGGCAAGAGGCCCCCTATGGGTGGGGGTGTGAGTGGTGACAGGCAAGAGGCCCCCTATGGGTGGGGGTGTGAGTAGTCCCAGCCAAGAGGCCCACTATGGGTGGGGGTGTGAGTGGTGACAGGCAAGAGGCCCCCTATGGGTGGGGGTGTGAGTAGTCCCAGCCAAGAGGCCCACTATGGGTGGGGGTGTGAGTGGTGACAGGCAAGAGGCCCCCTATGGGTGGGGGTGTGAGTAGTCCCAGCCAAGAGGCCCACTATGGGTGGGGGTGAGAGTAGTCCCAGCCAAGAGGCCCACTATGGGTGGGGGTGAGAGTAGTCCCAGCCAAGAGGCCCCCTATGGGTGGGGGTGTGAGTGGTGACAGGCAAGAGGCCCCCTATGGGTGGGGGTGTGAGTAGTCCCAGCCAAGAGGCCCACTATGGGTGGGGGTGTGAGTGGTGACAGGCAAGAGGCCCCCTATGGGTGGGGGTGTGAGTGGTGACAGGCAAGAGGCCCCCTATGGGTGGGGGTGTGAGTAGTCCCAGCCAAGAGGCCCACTATGGGTGGGGGTGTGAGTGGTGACAGGCAAGAGGCCCCCTATGGGTGGGGGTGAGAGTAGTCCCAGCCAAGAGGCCCACTATGGGTGGGGGTGTGAGTGGTGACAGGCAAGAGGCCCCCTATGGGTGGGGGTGAGAGTAGTCCCAGCCAAGAGGCCCACTATGGGTGGGGGTGAGAGTAGTCCCAGTCAAGAGGCCCCCTATGGGTGGGGGTGTGAGTGGTGACAGGCAAGAGGCCCCCTATGGGTGGGGGTGAGAGTAGTCCCAGCCAAGAGGCCCACTATGGGTGGGGGTAAGAGTAGTCCCAGCCAAGAGGCCCCCTATGGGTGGGGGTGTGAGTGGTGACAGGCAAGAGGCCCCCTATGGGTGGGGGTGTGAGTGGTGACAGGCAAGAGGCCCCCTATGGGTGGGGGTGTGAGTAGTCCCAGCCAAGAGGCCCACTATGGGTGGGGGTGTGAGTGGTGACAGGCAAGAGGCCCCCTATGGGTGGGGGTGTGAGTAGTCCCAGCCAAGAGGCCCACTATGGGTGGGGGTGAGAGTAGTCCCAGCCAAGAGGCCCACTATGGGTGGGGGTGAGAGTAGTCCCAGCCAAGAGGCCCCTATGGGTGGGGGTGTGAGTAGTCCCAGCCAAGAGGCCCACTATGGGTGGGGGTGTGAGTGGTGACAGGCAAGAGGCCCCCTATGGGTGGGGGTGTGAGTAGTCCCAGCCAAGAGGCCCACTATGGGTGGGGGTGTGAGTGGTGACAGGCAAGAGGCCCCCTATGGGTGGGGGTGTGAGTAGTCCCAGCCAAGAGGCCCACTATGGGTGGGGGTGAGAGTAGTCCCAGCCAAGAGGCCCACTATGGGTGGGGGTGAGAGTAGTCCCAGCCAAGAGGCCCCCTATGGGTGGGGGTGTGAGTAGTCCCAGCCAAGAGGCCCACTATGGGTGGGGGTGTGAGTGGTGACAGGCAAGAGGCCCCCTATGGGTGGGGGTGTGAGTGGTGACAGGCAAGAGGCCCCCTATGGGTGGGGGTGTGAGTAGTCCCAGCCAAGAGGCCCACTATGGGTGGGGGTGTGAGTGGTGACAGGCAAGAGGCCCCCTATGGGTGGGGGTGAGAGTAGTCCCAGCCAAGAGGCCCACTATGGGTGGGGGTGTGAGTGGTGACAGTCAAGAGGGCCCCTATGGGTGGGGGTGATGGGCAAGGGGGGCCTGGGTGTTTGTCACAGGTTTACTGGTACGTGTCGGCTGTTTGTTTGGGGGGGGTGTCTCTTACCGTCTCCGTCGTTGGCGTCTGTTCCGGATCAGTCCATGGATGTAGAGGATCGGTATGACCTGTGCGATGGGATTCATGTCGACACCGTCTCGTCTGCACTGGTCGTTGGTTCGTTTCGTCCCAGTTGTAGGCTTGTGCGTCTCGTGTCCGGGGATCGTGTTGTGGCGCGAATCGTTCCTTTCATGCAGCTTCTCCGGATGCTGTGACGTGCCGTACGTGTCGACTCGCTCGGCGCATAGGAAGTGCGCATCGTACTTGTCCGGCCGGAAACAGCTCTGACATAGCCCCCGTGCGAGTCGATTCTGCGTTTACGGGACCGGGTCGTAGGGAGAATTGAGTATTTATTTGGCGAGTTCGTGTCGGTCGAGTTTCCGGCACATGCACGCATCGTACTTGATCGGCAGGACTGACCGGCTCCCGGGACGAGTCGGTCGGGAGGTAAGCGTCCGGACGGCTCTTTTTGAGCTGTCCGACCCGAATCGGAATCGGCCCCTTAGGGTTGATTTTTGTAGATGTCTCCAGAGACTCTGATTAAAATGATAATAGCAACCCTGAATTGCTGTGTGTGGATAATTTTTTAGTATAGCATTTATCATGGCTATTTCAAAGTCAATAATTATTTTTGAAGGAAAATAATTATTGCTTTCTTCTTTTATTTGAGTGAGTATATCAATGTAGGTAGTTTGCTGTTTATTTGGTAATAGTGCGTAGATGAATGGAATATTTGAGTGTTGGTATAATCCATGTATTGTGTACAGCTGGTAAAATGGTTTTGGACAGACTTTGAAAGTTCCATCCATCATCCAGGTGTCACATTTGTGTAATTTAAGTAAATTGTTTGCAGTAGCAAACATAATTATTCTTTTTCTGGGCATTTGTTATCAAAAAAAATAAATGGTTCTTTACTGTGAGTAATGCTTAATTCTGGTGGAATAACTACTTCTGCAAATGTTTTAGGGGCAGGTATAGTAGTTGTGGTAGCTTTTTTTGTCTGGCAATTGTTCTTTTTAAAGAAGCTATGGACGGTAATTGTCCTGATGCATGTTGAGGTAATTTTAATAGTTGCTCTTTTAGTATTTGGGTAGTTGCTTTGTCAGTACTAGTGCTTGCTTCTTTTATACTTTCAAGAGCATCTCTAACCTCAATCTCTGTTATGTTTGGGGGTGATTATGTTCTTTTACAGAAATAACAGTAGTTTCCTGAGTAGTAGCTCTTCCATAGCATTTGTTAGAGTAGTATTTGCTACACTTCCAAAATACTTTAAGGCCAATTTGTTTCTCCTGTGTATACACATACCCCATATAACATAATAGCATTTTATTTTTTTGTGACATTACAAATTCTGCACCTTCAGTCATGTTGTTTTGTTTTATGCTAGGGAAAATTCAAAAAGAAAATATTTTAATATAATAAATACAACATGTTTATTAAATACTGTTACATCTCAGTGAATATACTTACAATGTTTAGTTTGATGTAAATGAAATTGGTTAGGAAATAATTTCAAGCTTTCTTTTCTATTTACTTGATGTAATTTCTGTTGAGAAGAGGAAAAAACATATTAATAATTTGATTGTATTGTTTGTAGATGATAGGCATTTTAGGGGTAAAGGGTTATTTGGGTGGGTATTTAATGTTGTTTAATAATGGAAAATGATATACTTACTTTTTAGTTGTCTTTATTTTGTTAGTAGTTGTAGAATTATTTTGGAAGCTTTTGCTGTTGGCTGTAGAGGAGATAGATAAAAAAGAAAATATATATTAGTGAATAACGTTTTGAAAATATTTTTAGGTCGGTTTGGCAAAAATAGAATATACTTACATTTATTGTTTTTTTATTGGTGAGTATTTTTGAAATAATTTTCTGGCTTTGTAGGATATCTGTAGAGGTGATATAAAAGTAAGGAATGAAAGAATAGTTAATTAGGTTTTAGAAATAATTTTTGTTGCAGGTTAGTAGTATTGTAATATTTTAAAAACAGTTTTACTTACTTAATGCAGTTTTAAATTTCTTTTTTAGTAATGAAAGTTTTCTTTCAGGAAACAGTTGGGCACAGTTTCACCTTCTTCTTTGTTGTAGTTTTTAAGTGTAAAAGAGATGTATGTTTTTGATGTTTATATAGTGTTTATTTAATTGGTTGCTTTATGTTATTGGTGTATTTTGAAATGTAAGCGTTTTATTTGTTGAAGTTAATTGTTTTTATTGTTTTGGCACTTTCTTTCCATATAAGGGAAACGCTAATTAAGAAACTGTTAGTAGAAAGTAAATATTTTATCTTTTTACTTTTTGTAAATAATTTAAATGTTGTTTTTAATGTGAAATAATGCAAGTATTATATATTTAAAGTTTATATTTAATTATTGTAATAGGTTTGTTTAGCCAAAATATATTGTTTTATATATTGATGTGTTTGCAAATTATTTTATTATGTTGTTTAAGTAATATTTTATATTGTTTTATAATGTGAATTTATATTTGGTGCTAAAGATATATTTAATTGAGCAGTTTTTATATAGTCGATATTTGTAAAAAGTCGATATTATTGATGTCTATATTTTGGTATTCGATATTTTTGTAATGTATGTTATAAAAATGTAAACGATATTTAATGTAACGATATTTAGAATTTCGATATTGTGGTGAACGATATTTTTTATTTACGATATTGTGTACTCGATATTTTTGTAATTTTATAAATAAGTATAGGTAGTAGATATTATTGTAGTCGATATTTAGACGCCGATATTTTGTATATTCGATATTTTTGTAGTCGATATTATGTCAGTGATCCCATATATTTCAGCCCCAACTTTCACCAAGAATCTATCACACACCTCTCCCCAGCCTTGAGCAATTATGGGGCAACTCCATGCCATTTGGAAAAAGCTTGCTTCACCATGATCACATCTGTGACAGTTACTCTCATTTGGGTTCTTTTGTGTAGCATGGCTGGATTCAGGTATGTTCTGTGAAGAAAATGGAACTGTGTTAGTTTAAATCTTGTGTTACTACCTACTTGTGATACCATTGTACACGTCTTCTTACACTCATTGCTAGTGGTTTGTTTTGCAGTTCCTGTCCCATAATTCTTTGACTTTAAGTTGTGCCTTGCTTGCATCCTCCCACATTGCTACATGTAGAAAGGTGATTCGTTTCCTACCTACATTCACCTCAGTTGTCACCTGCAATATCTTTGAGGTGCTGGATTTTTCTGGAAACTGTGTCCAGCTACCCGTCTCCACTCTTCTGAGACTACCATACTGTAAAACTGTGGCCCTGATTCACAAATTGCACCTTTAAATAAGTTTACACTTTTGAGCAAGTTTACAACTTTTTGGTATTCACAAACTGCACTTTTGTAGTAACTTCTACTTTTGTGGTAACTTACACTTTTGTAGTGAGTTCAGCACCACACATGGACACCACTGGTACTGCGACAACCTCCCACAGAAAATAATAGAGGTACGGACCTAAAATGAAACCCAATTGGAAATAATGTTAAATTAAATTAAATTATTTATAATAGTTAAACTTATAAATGAATATAAGTTCATGTAAAAAATAAAACATGTATGCAGCACATATTTATTATTTAATAATGAAATATTTTACTAACCTATATTGAATTATAAAATATTGTAACTATACATTTTATTTTTAAAACAAACTAATTTTATATAATTGTATACATTACTTTTAATAATTATTAAAGCACCTTTAAATATTTTTCCTCTTTAAGTGAGAATTTATTTTTTAATATGAACTTCAGAAGAATAATTTTAATGTTATTTAATATATTTTTGTTAATTGAAGTTTTGATTCAAACTAATTTAATAGTGCTTTAGCATATATTTTTGTTCTACATTTAAAATAAATATATTAAAAAAATTACATTAATAATTAACATAAACATATTTTAATATTTATTTTTGAGTTAAATAATTTTCTTAAATTTCCCAAATATCTGAAAGTGACTCTGTGCTATTTTATCTGGAGTTATATCCAGAGCTTGTAGGAAAGTGCCTCTTTTGACACGGTTAGCCCCCACTTTTTGCCTGGAACATGATGTGATTTCAACTGAAAGTGCACTGGTTAACCAGGTCCTCAGTGCCAGATCTCTTTCCCTAAACTGTACCTTTGCTCCACAATTGGCACAACTTCAGCCCCCTTATAAGTCCCTAGTCAATGGTACCCCTGGTACTCAGGGCATTAGAACTGAAGAAGGTCCACCAGGGCTGCAGCATGTACTGTGCCACCCTTGGGACCCCTCACCAATATCACGCACACTGCCAGTGCAGGCTGCATATCTTGGTGCTGAGAAAACTGAAGAGTCGACATGGCACACATCCCTGTGTTCAGTTTTATTAAGGGGCGACGAAGTGCACACCAGTTTCTTCCAACTCTTCCTTTTTAGTTAAGTTCATCTTTTCGTTCGCGTGCTGACCCGGAAGCATGGTCTGCCCTAAACCACGCGTTTATATCCCAAAAACCTGGAGCGGAACGACACCCCAAATCCAGATGCACAGCTTAATCTTCCTTGCATAACAAAGATGCCACAAAATTCACCATGTTTCACAAAGTTTTATTTTTCTCATTTTTATCCAAAGTTTGTCATTCTTCATTGCTTTTCCTCATGGCACATGAGAGGCGCTTACGTCTTCACTATAATCTTAATGCTGCAAAAATGCCAATCCAGGCCTTATTTTGGAGCACGAAAGTGTGCATAAGTTATCCACAAACGTTGATCTTAATTACCCAATGCATTTCGGGCCTTTTCCGGCCCTTCGTCAGGGGTTCTCTACAAATTCAAAACACATAAATTAGATTGTGTGTTTACACCACTGTGACTCATTCAATGTTGCACATAACATAAAAGGTCTCATTTTACACATCACCCCATAATCAACGTATTCCCGTTAGAATCGTAGCCTAACACTACCTCTTTATAAACACCCAGGTTCTCTTCTCCCAGAAACTACCCACCTTCCCTTGTTTTACCCCTCATATCCACCTTCTACATCCTTTCAGTAATCACTCCTTTACAAACGACTTTTACTTCAAATCTCGCTCGTGCCCATCAATACAACATCATTAACACTGATCCATACCTTCAAACTGTAAGAGCGAACATCTTCCCGACATGTTCGCCACCAACCAACTGTTCAACTTTCTACTCTCTCTACTTTTTCAACTCCTATAACATGTCTCCGCCCCTCTGCTTCACCTGTTTCCAATTCAACTCCCTCCCGTTCTTTAACCTATTCGTAGAAACCCTCCAATCAAAATACCTGCCTACAAATCCCACACTGCACTCCGTTCGTCATCCCATTATGTTCAGTGTAAATTTACCTCAACCATCCTAATTCAACCAACCTTCAATCCCCTTACTCCCTCAACCTTCCAGGGTATCTATCTCAGATCCACCGCCCACCCTCAGATGTCATCTGTTACGTTGATTATACTGTATTCCACACTACGTTGTTCCGAACGTGAGCTGTTGGTGAAACATTGCTATGCAAATACATACTATGCATGTTTAACGTGCTTTGATTAAAACATGAATAAACCCGAAGTCAAACCACAATCATCCCTCATCTGTTAAGAAAAAATAGTTCATAAGATCCCGCTCTTGAGATAAAATATTGGTACAATTGTCTCTCATGTGACAGTCTCATGTTTCTCAAATTTTTCATGGTACTCCAGTGGGTGCTACTCGTCTGAAGGGCAGACAGTAAGGCATTCAGTTTTATTAATGGGGCGACGAAGGGCACACCAGTTTCTTCCAACTCTTCCTTTTTAGTTAAGTTCATCTTTTCGTTCGCGTGCTGACCCGGTAAAACAAGGGAAGGTGGGTAGTTTCTGGGAGAAGAGTACCTGGGTGTTTATAAATAGGTAGTGTTAGGCTACGATTAGAGCGGGAATACGTTGATTATGGGGTGACGTATAAAATGAGTAACCCTGGGCATAGTACTACACTACTACTCAAATTGCACGTAGCACAGTGCAAAAACTGTGCTAAAACACATAGCATAGCAGCAAAATCATCAACACCTACAAATGCTTTTATAAAGCAATTTTACATGCTAAAAAGCATATAACCAATTCACAAAAGTGAACTTTGAGAATGAAAATATTAGGCAATGAGAGAGGTGATGATTTTGGGGTCCCCTAACCTAGGGGAGGACCAAGCAGATGCCTTGAACACAAAGAGCATATCATGCAGAACGATTCAGTGGTGGTCCCTTCCTCCTAGGACCACCCCAAGCACAGTTATGGGCAAAAATACAATCCCAACCAAAGGCCCTGCAAAGCATTATGGGACGAGATTAGCAGTGGGCAGTGAATTTTATAGTGTCCAATATCAAAATAATTCTACAAAGAGCTGCAGTTCAACTAGTCGTTACTAGATGTCCCTCACGAGTCAAATGCAAAGCATTGAAATTATTATTACATCAAACTGCAGTTCCACTAGTCGTTACTAGATGTCCCTCACGAGTCAAATGCAAAAGCATTGAAACCCTTTCATGAAGCTTTTGCATTTGACTCGTGAGGGACATCTAGTAACGACTAGTGGAACTGCAGCATGATGTAATAATAATTTCAATGCTTTGCATTTGACTCGTGAGGGACATCTAGTTACGACTAGTTGAACTGCAGCTCTTTGTAGAATTATTTTGATATTGGATACTATAATATTCACTGCCCACTGCTAATCTTGTCCCATAATGCTTTGCAGGGCCTTTGGTTGGGATTGTATTTTGCCAATAACTGTGCTTGGGGTGGTCCTAAGAGGATGAGACCACCACCGAATCGTTCAACAAGATGTGCTTTTTGTTTTCAAGGCATCTGCTTGGTTCTCTCCCTAGGTTAGGGAGGATCCCAAAATCATCACCTCTCTCACTGCTTGTTAATTTATCGTTTTCACTTTTGTGAAATGACTATATGCATTTTAGCATATAAAGACAGAGATACTAGTTCAAAGTGTACTTCGCGTAGCTACGCGTAGTGCTACTATGCAAACTACGCCCAGGGTTAAAAATGAGACTTTTTATGTTATGTGCAACATTAAATCAGTCACAGTGGTGTAAACACACAATCTAAATTATGTGTTTTGAATTTGTAGAGAACCCCTGACGAAGGGCCGGAAAAGGCCCGAAATGCATTGGGTAATTAAGATCAACGTTTGTGGATAACTTATGCACACTTTCGTGCTCCAAAATAAGGCCTGGATTGGCATTTTTGCAGCATTAAGATTATAGTGAAGACATAAGCGCCTCTCGTGTGCCATGAGGAAAAGCAATGAAGAATGACAAACTTTGGATAAAAATGAGAAAAATAAAACTTTGTGAAACATGGTGAATTTTGTGGCATCTTTGTTATGCAAGGAAGATTAAGCTGTGCATCTGGATTTGGGATATCATTCCGCTCCAGGTTTTTTTGGACACATCCCTGTGTGCCATGCCAACAGATTCTGCATGAGATATAGGTAAGTCACCCCTACAGCAGGCCTTACAGCCCGAAGGCAGGGTGCACTAAATCTCATGTGTGAACATATTCTGCCAGAGTGGATATGACCCTACAATCTCCAAGCCCATTCTTCAAAACTGTAAGTGCACAGGGAAGTCATAAAAAGACCATTGGCTGGGTACTTGTTAGTACGAGTTCCCCAGCTCTATGATGGCTTCACTATACCCCCAGATGTTTGGTACCAAACATCTTGTCTTAATAAGTTCTCACTGATGCCAGTGTTGGATTTTTTAATTAATGCACACAGAGGACACTTTAGAGGTGTCCTCTGAAAACCTACCAACTACTAGTGGGGTTACGGACTGGTCTCAACCAGCCTGCCACCACTAGGCATGTTTCTGGCCTCCTGGGGTAGGAGCCTGTGCTCTCAGAGGCAAGTAACAGAGCCTGCTCTGGGCGAGGGTATTTCACACCTCCTCCAAGCAATATCTGCTGTCCAGGGGGGGAAGCTTCAAAGAACATGCCACCTTTATAATGCAACCCAGGACTCTCCAGTTAGTGGAGAATGCCAACCCCCTTTCCTGACCCCACTTTTGGCAGGAGGATAGCTGGGAAAATTAGTAAGATTAGGAGGTGTGCCCACAGTCAGCCAGCACTACCCCTCAGGTGGAGCAGGTGATGTGGACCCCAATTTTCCAATTCCTCCATCTTGGGTTGGAGAGAATTAGCCTATCAGGGTCAGGGTTGTGCCCCTTCCCTCAGGAAGTGGACACATAGTGGTTGTAGACACCCTAAAGGTAGGTAACCCATTGGCTACTACCTGTCACTCCATTTAACGCCCCTAACGTTAGTATTTAGCTGGCATCCCTGACCCAGAACTTCAGGTGTGATGGACCTAAAGAAGAACCGAACAAAGAAGAGTTGCTGAACCTGAGAATGGAGTACCTATCATCAAAGAACTCCCTTGAAGTAGAGATACTGCTCCCCTGCAGACCGCAGGCACTGAACCTGCAGAGTTTGACTTACCGACTTGCTGCTCCCCGGCGACGCTGATGCAGCAACCAAACCAGAAGAGGTACGCCAGCTCTGGAGGGTCATATCTGTCTCCCCACTTAGTGTGAACACACCAGGACCTATCGGAGCCGTGCTGAAGCAATACCCGGGGTACCAGACCCTCTGCAACCTACACCGAGACGAAGAGCCCAATCTGGACTCCAACTGCCCAGGAAGCAAGCACCCATCAAGGTATGTCAGAAACCCTGACACCCACTTCATGAGTGGCCCAGCTGTCTGGAAATTGTCTCTGCAACCTGCTTGCCCCTGACAGCGAAGACCATCTTGACGCACAGAGCCTGGCTGACCAACCTGCTCTACACCCACCCCGCCCGGCCTGGTATCGATGAACCAGCTGTGCTCCCATGCTCCTGAGGCCCTTGCAACCTGATCCCTCATTTGGGATCCCTCTGACTTACCTGTAAGTTCCCTTGTGCAGCCTGTTTTGAGGTGGCCCCCCTTCTTTGTAGCGACCAACGACTCCAGCACCCTGCTCCCGGCTAAATCCGGGATGCTCCCAACAATCTGCTTGTGGACCACTGGACCTGGGCTTGCTACTACCCTAAAACCAGAAGGTAAACCCTGAGAACCGCCTACACAGTTTTCTATAAATGTATGTGTTTTTCCCCATACAAATGCATTGTGCGTAATTGCACATAACTGTGCGTTATTTTCCGAACTTTGAAAATTCATACCAAAAAGAACTTACCTTTGAACGAAGTTCTTGGTCTGAAACAAAATTTAAAATTAAGTGTTATTTTTGCTAATTGGTCTCAATTTATTCTTTGACTGGGTGTCTCATTTACTGCCTCTGTGAGTGCAACAAATGCTTAGCACTACCCTCTGTTAAGCCTAACTGCTCGCCCCCACTACTACAAATAGAGCAAAAGTATTATCTACTTTTGCTCTGTATACTAATCTAGAACCCACTGGACTCTCTGCACAGTGTACTTATTTTTTAGTGCACTATATAGAGAACCAGCTTCCTACAGAGCTCCATCTTAAGTGTAGTGACTTGCCCGAGTTGAGCTTTAGTCCAATATGTATTCAAATCATTCTGTCTGCTCCATCATTATGTCCATCGCTGTTTGATGGCTACTTAAGAAGTTATACATTTAAGACCTTCGATAACTCAAATATGGCACAGGCAGCACCGATAGAACTCACAGGGTCCTATTCACAAAGGCATTTTGGAGTATGTAAAGTAGTGCTCCTGTAGTACTTATGTATGTACTCTTAATAAATCCCTTTGAAAAATTGACCCGAACTATGTAAAATGGTAATAAAATGAGAATATTTTGGGAATATTCATATCCGATTAATGCAAATAGATGCACTGTGGTCTCTTTACACTTTTAATAATAGGGAGTTTGACGTTTCAGGGCTGATTCAGAAAGGCATGTAAAAGTACGTAAAAGAATACTTCTGTTGTACTACTTCCCATAATCATAAATGCTTTTGTGTCTCAGCACATACAAGTTCAGATTTAAAATCACTGTTTGAATCTGAATTTTATTTTGAGAATGTACCAGGATTTGCATTCCATGTTTGATAGTCATTTCCAGTGTCTTACTTTTCTTTATCTTTTTTCAGACAAGATTTTCTTTAATAGTTTACATGTGAAGGAGCCTTTACAATTTCTGTACAGGTCAATTAATTCAGTACATGTATGTGTACATTGGCACTGGCAACCTTTGTTTAGATAATTGCAATTTCATTTTGTGAGCGGTCCAGCAATGAATTGTTTTGACATTTGCTAAACCTAAATAAGAAAGTAAACATGTTAATGCAAAAAGTGTAAATATACCATCATAGAAGAAATTCCAAAGTGTTGAATACTACTAAATTAAAACCAGACTTGCTGTTTCTGACCTTAAAAAATACTCTAAAATATATTCCAAACAACATTAATTTTCCAACTATAGGTTTGTTTTGCTCCAGCAATGTTGCTCTGGTTGTGCAGTTGCCGAACCTACATATCGTTTTAATTAAACACGCACAGAACTTATTTGAACAGAACTTATTTGACACAGTGGTCATTATTCCAACTTTGATGCTAATTCTGTTAAAGATAAAAACTCTGTACTATGTGTCCTTATGCAAAGTGCCTCACCCATGCAATTTTGCCTCAGCAGCTAAGACCTGGTGAGAAAACTGTTGGCAAATAGTGAAAAAATCTGATTGGGCCTTACCACAGGCTCTTAGCAAAAAGGTTGGAATCCAGGACAGAGAACAGTACCCATGTGGGTGTTCATTTAGACAGAAGACGCATGCAGCGATGTCGGAATAGACACTGTGGTGAAAAAAGTAAAATTTGTTCATTCAAAGTATAGTTCGTAAGATCAACATTGATCTTTATATTTGACATAGGTAAGGAATGTGGTCAATGACTTGAGATCCTTTTGTACCAACACTTGAATCTGTTCATGGAAACTTTGCATCTCACGGCCACTACTCTTCAGAAAGTCCAGATCGACAGTGCATTTGTTTTCAAAGGACGTGTAAAATTTGTGTTCAAACAACATCTGCAAGTCCTCATGCCACACATTCATTAACCCAGTGTTTCCCAATCATGGTCCTTTTCTGTGACTATGGGCCTCGTTAGAATGTCGGGTGGACTGCCATCGACAGGCCGTCGGTGGCAGTCTGCCCGACATCCAGATTATCAGTCCGACCACTGGATTACAATACTGGCGGTCGGAGCGATTTCGGCGGGGGAAAGACTGCCGACACCGAAAGGCTCAAGGAGCCCGTCGGGATGGCGGTCGTCACCTAATCCCTAGAATGGAGGCAGTGCCTGCGGAAGCACCACTGTAGGGTTTAGGATGTCCTCTTTTCCTCAGTCTTTACTTGGCAGTCCCACTGCCATGTAAAGGCAGATGTAAAGGGACTTTGGGGGCCCCTAGAAGGGGCCACTCCCTGTGGTCCTCCACTATGGGGCACATGTGGTGCCCTCCCAAACATCTATGTACCATGTGCTACACACCACATGGTGCCTGGCACAGAGTGCATGGATGTTTAATAACATCCCTTTTGCAATTGCGGCTTGTGCTCTGGGCCTTTTCCGGGCCGCAGCACAAGCCTCAATTGAAAAAGGGATGTTTCCGACCATCTACATAGTGGTCATATCAAAATATAGTGAGTGGGACTGCCGACTACTTGTCACGCAGTGCCAATCCTGATATGATGGCATTTGGATGCTCGTTCCACCGCCATCGTAATGACCCCTATGATACTTACCCACCCGACAGTTTCCAATACTGCGAGGGGACAGTGGTGTAAATGTCACTCTTTCCATTGATGGATACCTAGGTGCTGAGTCACCTTCATTCACAGCCCCCTATTGCAAGTGCTGTGCTCTTGCCCGCCCACAGGGATTTGCTTGGTTTATCTTGCTCTAATTTGGAGTAAGGCCGTGGGTGGTGGTTGCAGCGGCTACCAGCATGTTAAGGGAAGGAAACGTTTATATATGTAACAGAATAATGGGGAGAATCATCGCTGAGCCATTGATTGAATTACACTGATTACCATTGGAAATTTCATCAGCTCCATTAAGTTTTCCTATACCTGCACCCTATGTCTATAATATGCGTGCAATATTAGCTGACTCATTTTCCTCTAATCTTGCCACATCATTCGCTGAATCAATCATTTCAAGTCATGGCCGCCAGAAAACTTTGCTTGGGGAAGTTGATAACTCAGCGAGCTTGTAAAAAACACAAAAGCAAATCCCCTGAAGAATAAATCTGGCCATATAGGCATCATTTATTTCGTCACAAGGAAGAAAGAACCCTTTCCTTGCGGAGGAGACAGAGATTACTTATTCAATGGAACCCTTGAAAACTGACTCTAATTTATTGTCTCTAAAAGATTCTGCCTTGAAAGAAATCCAGACGAAAAATTTTGGAACAATCTCTCCCCAAGTAAATGTGGAGGGGATAGACAAAATGAGAGGTGTTGCTCTTCAAGACTTTGGATGTGGAAAGTGTGCTGGCCAAAATGGGAGTACAGTCTTTAACTGACTTTACCTTACCAGATAATAATGTTGTTGTCCCTGAGGTGACTCGGCCGAGGGAGTTAGGTTTGAGCTCACAGAGGCATACATCTGTGTTACAACTTTTTAGCAGCACCCAAGTCGGAGATCCACACCAATATTTGAGCACTCCTCCATTCCAGAGTTAAACCTACATTCATCTTGTACCTCACCAGGTGACTATGTGCAAGTTTCTGGGTCTCTGCAATGCATTTATAGAATTCCCTGTTCTAGCCTGGTGTTACTACATAAATCAGTGGGTAATTCTGATCATATTCTGGACTCCCTCTCTTCAATTTTAAACTGCCTAATTTAAAAAAAGGAAGGGATCATTTATGAAGGAAGGCAAAATCCCCTTCATATGAGCCCCTTGAGAAGAATAGAGTTTACCAAAAGGCTAGTAATGAGGTTGAATTGCACTGCCAAATAAGGATAGTGGAGGACTTTTCCGACTCTCCAAATACATTTATTAAGACGTTTGTTGATAATTCTGCGGCGACTTGGTCCACGGAAGAAGGTACTCAAGCTTGGGGTTGTCAGTGCCAAATAGGAGAAAAAAATAAGAAGTGGCAAAAAATGGAGAAAGTACAGCAAGTATATTAGTTGGAGAACCTATTTAGGGAACCTAAGGAGGAAAATATGGAAGATTTAGATGCTATCTTATTTCCTATTTTCCATATTAGGAAGGCAACTGTTTCTGAGATCCTTGCCCCTCAAGATATGAACAAAAATAAAGAGATCAGAATCTGGTCCAAAAAAGAAAAAAAGGGGCTCCCTGAAAATGAAGGGACCGAAAAATGTAATTGCATCTATACCCCTAAACTCAACGGGCTCCTTTTGCAAGGAAGAACATTCTAATATGCCCATCAATAAAACAACAAAAGTATTGATAAAAAATAAGAAAAAGAAAAACCATAGGCTAACAAGTAAAAGTATAAGGAAGATTCATTTTGATCTGTTGGGTCGACAAAGTCAAATACTCCATGTGTGACTGGCAACAGCCCTCTCTCAACCTCAGCTTCATTTCTACCACCACTGATTTTGTATCCTGTGTCCGAGAACCAGAGTGTAACTGCATTACTGAACCAACAAGAAGTGAAGGCCAGTACCCCTATGGAACATGAACCGGAAGATATGAGTAGTAGGGCCACATTAACCCTAAATCCTTGTGCAATCCCTTTCACATTAATGGGCTCAGATAATATTGAAGTAAATTGTGATAACATGAGAAACAGCCATGCTCAGTGGGGACAGCAAATACAGTGTCTAGAAGTAATCATGGAAAGGATGTAAGACATAAATATTAACATTGTCAGTAGGTCTAGCATAATAGATTGTATTACTATATTTGATGATAATTCTGAACCAGTCATTTTTATTGAATTGTTTTTCTGCAATGGAATCTTATTTGGTTGAAATGAAATGATATTTTGTCGGTTGTGATCTTAAAAGAGGTTGGGGGTGGGCATTCCATAGTATCTTTAGAATCCCTAATAGTGGCAAATCTTATTTTGGAAAACTGTGACATTTTTCCTCTGTAGAGGCATCAGTGTAATTACCCTTTACCCATATAAACAAGGGATAAAAAGGGCCAAGTTGGGAAGTTATATCTACTACTGTGTCCTTTAAGTTACATCTGAACCAGGAGGAGTTATTTCACAAGGCTCAATCCACTGTAGTAAAGGTTTGCTTATCTAGCAGATTATTTTCTGTGTTACCACTGGAAAATTGGTCACCTGCCCCATTAAGGGATGAAGAGCCGAGCAAGTGCTCTTGGTTGTTGAGCACACTAAATTCCAGTCACTCTCCTACCTATACAATGCAGCGCCACCTTTAACAAATCATGAAAGTTTATTTCCTGGAATATGGCGGGACGTACAAGGGACAATAAAAAGCTTGCCTAGCCCTCAAAATTGGGAGATGCTATAATTTGTATCTAGGAAACCTGGAGTTTAACTGATAATTCTCTGTATAATTACCGTATGTTTAACTGTCCTGCTGGAGTTACCAAGAGATTTCATGTGAGTGCTGGGATTTCTATATTATTTAAGTCGAATGTAAGTTGGTGATTTCATTGCTCCAGGCATACCTCTCATCTGGCACAATGTATTAAGGTCTTTTGGAATGGATCTGCAAATCTGGCCATTAGGTTACTTTTGATATTTAACTCATATATAGCTCAAGGTGTTAGGAACTGCACTTTAGCAAGATCTCTATTTAGCTTTAGACTATTGAAGTCGAAGATTGTTCCTCAGTTATTATATTAGGGGATTTAAATGCAAAGATTTAAAATCATGCAGCCAACATATAGTCGGAAAAAGAAAAGGCTTACAATATCCTGGGATATACTTTTCCTGCTAAATCTAACTCCTGTCTTAGACTGCGAGATGCTGGAGAGCACCCTCACGTCTATCAAATCGGGCTCTCCTCTGGATCAGGCCTCTCCAGACATTCTAGGCCAAGGTGGTAGGCTCGTATTTGACTTCCTTACTACTATCCTCAGCCATTCGCTTGAAACAGGACATTTCCCTAAGCCTTGGGAGCATGCCATAGTTATGCCACTACTGAAGAAAACAATGGCAAACCCTGAGGTAGCAGACAGTTATAGAACTATTTCCTTTCTCCCAGTAGTGAGAAACATTCTGGAAAAGCATGTGAATAGGCATCTGTCTAGTTTTTTTGGAATGGCATGAGATTTACCATCCTACCCAGACAGGTCTTAGATCTGGTTTCAGTACGGTGACGGCACTGCTGGTTGCCACCGAAGAACTTTGTTCTATTTCAGATCAAGATGGTTCTGTGGCAATGATTATGTTGGACTTAAGTGCTGCCTACGATACAGTCTCACATGCTATCCTCATTCAGAGGATGCGGAATGTAGCCGTCACAGGAACTGCCATTAAATGGCTGGAAGCCTTTCTAGCAGATAGAAGTTTCCAAGTTAGTGAAGACTTCTTTGCCTCCTCTATTTATCCTATGTTGTGTGAGGTCCCACAGGGCTCCTCACTCAACTCCACACTGTTTAACTTATATGTATGCCCTCTGGTGGAAATTATTCGATCACATGGGCTTGCATTTGTGTCATATGCTGATGACACTTAGGTCAACCTAGCTCTTTCCTCCAATACCACCCAAGTCACCTCCCAATTAAATTGCAGTCTTAGGAAAGTTACAGATTGTATGACTAACAGTAGGTTAAAGCTCAATGGTGATAAAATGGAGGTCCTAGTAGTGGGCAAGAATAGTCCTAGGTGGCTGGAACTTCTCATTGTCAGACCATTTGGGCAATTGTCCACCGCCAGCACAAGCAGTAAAAAGCTTGGGAGTCTGGATTGATGACAAGTTTACTATGGAGACTCAAGTAAAGAAACTGGCATGCTCATGCTTTGGCATTCTATGTTCTTTAAGAACATCCTTGTAGATGTTATCTTTTCCCTCTAGAAGAATAGTGGTGCAGAGTCTGATAAACTCTCACCTCGATTATGGGAACTCATTGTACATCAGAAGCCCGATATATGTGAACAAAAGGCTCCAAGTGGTACAAAATGCTGCTGCAAAAATACTTCAAAAAATACGAAAGCATCGGTCAGCACTCCAGGTCTGGTTGCCTTGCAGTGGCTGCCATTTCTGAAAATAATTCAGTTTAAGGCTCTCTGCATTGCATACTGGGCCATCCATGGAATAGGCCCACTTATTATTCGTTCTCTGCTTACCCTCTATGTTCCAAGAAGGACCTTGCGCTCTAGCAACCAAAGACTCCTAGCTGTGCACATAATCATAAAAGCAAGAAGTGGAGGCCTTTCCTTTGCATTTCTTACCCCCAGGCTCTGGAATGCTCTCCCAGCTTTTATTAGAAATCAGCCGTCGGAAGATTGCTTAAGGAAAATGCTGAAGTCCTAATTATACTAAAGTGGTCAAGGGAATGCTCAGCTGTACTGAGAGGAAGGGGTGTGTCACCTAGCGCTCGGAGCCCCGTTAGGCTACCTATGCACAATATAAATACAACTGATTTAAATTGAATAAAGTTGACTCCCATGGAAAATAGATAGAATTTCTAAGAGAAATAGATTGCATAATAGTAAATGGAAGAATAAGCAAAGATATCCCTGCACAGTTTAAACATGGCTGCACTTGTGACTCATTTATCCTTGATTATGTAATTTCTTCCTGGATATGTTTGGCCTACTCTCTGGTTTAGAGGGCATGGTTGCCTCGTTGAGTGATCATAAGATTTTATCATTCTTCATGGATGCTTCTTTAATCAATTCTGACACTTGGGATCAAAACGAAGGCCTTATTTCCCTGAGTAAAACTAATGATCTCACCTTTTGGGGTGAGAGATAAATAGCTGACTTAAGTACAGCTTAAGAGCAGGCAATAGCTGAGATAACTCTCCCAAATATTATTATCCTAGATACATTTGAATCTCTAAGGAGTAATTTGGCGGGAAAGAAAACCATAGAGATAAATTCATACAACACTAGGACCAAGGAGAAATATGTCCCCAATATAGTTTCTATTCTGTTGAGAAAAATGAATGGTCTTATTAGGTGACAATTTAAATTTCATTCCAGGGTTAAGATAAGAGCAATTAACTACTGGAAGAAAAAAGGAAGCAGACAAAAGGCTATCGATAGGAAGCTAGTTGCGGATCAAAGGTGGATGGCTCTAAGAGAGGCTTGACCTCAAATAATAGCAGTAGGTTTTGGAATTTAATTGCAGAAGCATCAGGAACTAGACAAGAAGCCTCTCCTCTAACTATAAGCAGGGGCATGTGGATAGAATATAATTCAGGGGTGTATGTTGCTAATGGAAAAAAGGGTTCTTTACCACATGTTGGGATAACTACCACTTTTGGGTTAATGGAGGAGTATGGCCAACAGCAATAAAGGTAAAAGGTTACATTCCAAATACAAGATCTTCGGCAGCTATGAGCCCAGATGAAATTGCAATCACTGTAATAAAGAGAAAGGTACAGCGTTGGTCCATCTTTTTGGCCCCTATTTTAAAATTCTGTTATTTTAGTGGGACCATTCAATTATCTTGGAGGGGCTGTATATTAATACCTCTTTACAAAATTGTAGATAAGTTCTCCCCAATGAATTATAGGTAAATACCATTGATTGATGCAGTAGGATAATCGTCACTAGAAGTATATTAGGACACCTTCAAGGATGGGTAACTGAAAGAGAGATCCAGCTTTTGTTTCAAGCAAGGTTTAGAAGAAAATGTTAATTGATAGATAATATTGCATTAAAGCAAGTAATATTGGAAAAATATGTGATAACTAGAGGTCAGTTTGTGTATGCAGTGTTTATGGATTTTGCCACTGTCTTTGAAAAATCAAATCAATAAAAATAGAATTACTTTTAGGAGTGATTTCACGAGGTATCAATTTTTCAGCTCTGTAAATGTTTCCTTTGCATATGGAAAAGTATTTGAGGGGTTCGTCCTGGGGAAAAAGGTTGGAATCACTGCCTTAATGTGTGACAGTCCACAATTAGGGCTGCCAATAGAGTGTCTCATTAACTCGGCAGGGTAATACCCAGGAGCGGCGGTGCAGGTAAGCACGGGAGGCGAGGTGGAGGGGAGTCGACAGAGGATGATGAGGGAAAATAACATTAAGAAAAAAGAAAAACACTTACCTTGCGCTCGCAGTATCGCCAACTTGGCGATGCGGTGAGTGCACGGTAAGTGGTTTAATTTTTTTAAGTTATTTTCCCTCGTCGTCGTCTGTCGACTCCCCCCCACCCCACTCCACTGCCCTTAACTGCACTGGACTTTAGCAACTTGCGAAACCCAAATACCAATTCTCTATTTAAGGATTTGGCATTAGAGAATAAGTAAATTATGAATGTGAATCCTAATAAATCACTAAATAAGGAGGAAGACTGGACCTGCTTGCTTTGAACCCAGAATCCAAGAAGTTACTCCAAGAGCCCGTTGGCTGACCTCCTATTTTGAGCTACAGGAACACAACAAGCTTCCAGAGGCCTCCCTGCAACTGCCCAGCTGACCAGCACAACAGGACCTGCTGGACCCTACTACTGGCCTCTGCAGGAGTGAGTGTTGACCCCACGAGGTCCCTTCCACAGGTCCTGGACCCTTAGCTGATATACCATTGTACTCCTCCAACCTATAAACTGCAAGAACTGGAATTCAGGTGCAAATCAAGAAACACACACAAAGCCACCCAGACTACTTTGGAAGACCTTATAGAGTCCACTCTGCAGCCAGTGAGTATTGTTGGAGTTGCCAACATTGACACATCCCAATTACCCACTACAACTAAAGGTAAGTCTGAATGTTGTATTTGTAAATTGTATCTTTGTATTTAGAAACAGAATAACATTATGTCACAAATTTAAAAAACAATACTCTATAATAAGTCTTACATTGAACTCCCTGATGCATTATGGGAGGTGTAGTACAAACACTCTAGTATAGTAGACTCACTAAATTCTGTTTCATCTTAAAAAGAAATTGACTTTGTAACATGCCAAAGAAAGCACTTTAAAAGTGGATGCAATAATAAAAGAAAACTTTAATATACATTTTTAAATTTGAAAAATTAAAAATGCGTTTAACTTCAGCATAGTAGCATAGAAATGTATATATCACAGATGTTCCACTCCAGAGAGGGCAAGACTGTAACCAATAGTTACCTCAGGACAATTCCTCAGACATCATGGAGGAAGCCAGTGATGTAACAGCCACACCAATGGAACCTGTGCCATCCCAATGCAGACCAGCAGTTTTTCCACAGCCAGATTTCCCCAATGTCTCAAAGGAGGCAACAAGAGCCAGGAACACACTACAGTCTGCTGTGAGAGACAGACCCACACACAACAGGCTTCTGCAGCATTGACTCAGTGCTTCCAGGCAAATAAATGCAAGGCTTTTAACACCTCTGGGTGGAGGTCAAAACATTGGCGTTGTTTGATGGCTTATGCGCCTCAATTTTGTCAGGGTATCACCTGCAGGATAAAAACATAAAAGCTGTAAATAGACAGGTAGCGGCCATGAATCAAAACATGGAGCAAACGAAAGATGGCCATGAAAAGCAGAAAGACACTGTAAAGGAGGGACAAAGATTCATTGGTTAAAAATTTGACAAACGTACTGAGGCTTCAATCACTTATGTACAGTTATGCAGTGTTAGAAATGGGTTTCTGGTTGGCAGAGGTATGCACCCTGTCTGAGCAGGAACCACCACTCTAGTCAGGGTAAGTTAGATACACACTAAAATATAACCTGTGATCACCTCCTAGGAGCTTTGTACAGAGCAGTCAGGCTTATCTAAAGAGGCAATGTGTAAAGTATTTGTGCAACACACACAGTAATACAATGGAAACGCCACAAGAATACTCTACACAGGTTTAGAAAAATAGTCCAAAATGACAAAAACCCAATACGTAGAACCGGAGCTATGAATTTTTAAAGATTAAATCAAAATATAGTGCACAGATTCCTAAAGCACCAACCGGGGACATCAGGTCGCGCTAGACCGGGGTAAATCCAAAGTTCAGGCCAACCACGACAGAAGGAAGGCCGGCTACAGGACTCACGCAGGTCCCACTGAGAAAGTACCTTGGATGGAGGAAGCATTGACGTTGATGACCCGATGCAAGGAGCAGATGATGCGATGCGCTGTTGTCGATCCCATGGATGCAGACAATGCTTTGGTTCAGATCCGTGCTGTCAGTGAAGCCTCATCGATGCAATGCAGGCGATGAGTCATCGTCAAGCCATGCAGTGCATCATCGAGTCACGCAGTCCGTTGAAGCGATGTCATTGGGCAACCGCTGCGTTAGTGTCAAAGGGAAATGCGTTGGTTCCTGTCGGCGCAAAGTCGTCGATGCATGCTTTCTGCTGGGCAGCACAGAAACAAGCCCTTCCAAGGGCCCAGGATTGTATTGGAACCACTTGGCAAGGCAGTACTCACAGATGGCAGAGTCAAAGTGCTATTTCAGGGTTGTAGGAAGTCTTTGATGGCCCTGAGACTTCAGGACAGAGGGCCAGCTAGGAAGCCCTTGGAGTCACTCTGGGTTCAAGTGAGATGGGTCCAGTCCTTTTCCTCAGCAGGGCAGAAGGTAGCAAACAGCTGGCAACAGGCAGCACACCAGAGCAGAAAAGCAGTTCTTCCAGAGCAGCAGTCCTACAGAGTGGCAGTCCTTGCAGCAGCACAGCCACCCTTCTTCCTGGCAGAGTTCTTCACAGGTCCAGTAGTACACTGTCTTGGTAGGGTCAGAGCCCCAGTATGTATACTCAGTTGTGCCTTTGAAGTGGGAGCGACTTCAAAGAAGGATATTTGAAGTGCACACATGCCCTTTCTTCCCAGCCTTGGCTCCAGACTATCAGTAGGAGGTAATCAGCCCATTGTGTGGAAAACCGGACACTGCCTATTCAGGTATAAGTGTCAGCTCTCCCCTCTCTTCCTGCCCAGGAAGAGCTCTCATAATACAAATTAATTCAGATGAGTTCTCTGTCACACATACTCGTCCTGTGTTTTTGGCTGTCTAGAGGGAATGCACAAAGTCTAGCTGTCACCCACCCCAGACAAATATTGGAGGCAGGCTGCAGGCACACAAAGCAGTAATAGCTGAGAAATGTTGACTTTCTAAAAGTGGCATTTCTAAAACAGTAATGTTAAATCCAACTTTACCAGTAAAGAAGATTTATCATTACCAGTGAAGCCTCGTCGACAAACCCCTTTGCGATGCAGGTGATGCATCGTCGTCGAGCCACGCAGTGCATCGTTGAGTGGCGCAGTCCGTTGAAGCGATGTCATTGGGCAGCCGCTGCATTAGTGTCAAAGGGAAATGCGTCGGTTCCGATCGGCGCAAAATCGTGGATGCATGGTTTCTGCTGTGTAAGCACTGAAACAACCACTTCCAAGGGCCCAGGAATGTATTGCAACCACTTGGCATGGCAGGACTCACAGATGGCAGAGTCAAAGTGCTGTTTCAGGGTTGTAGGAAGTGTTTGATAGCCCGGAGACTTCAGATCAGAGGGCAAGCCATAAAGAGGATTTATCATTACCATTCCAAAGACATAAAACATGATGCAGCAACTCACTTTCTAAACAGGAATTACAGCTTAAAAGTGTATTAAGGCATTCACAAAGCTAACCTATGAAAGGAGTAGGCCTCACAGTAGAGAACAATGAATTTGGGTGCAAAACTTCACAGTACATGTCTTACCTTTTACTTACACAGCACCCTTCCGAATAGGCTACCTAGGGCCTACCTTAGGGGTGACGTATGTGTAATAAAAGGGAAGTTTAGGGTTTGGCAAAGGATTTTTAAGGCCAAGTCAAAGTGGCAGTAAAACTGCACACACAAGCTCTGTAGTGGCACGCCTGAGACAAGTTTACAGGGCTAGTTGTGTAAATGGCACATTCAGTGCTGCAGGTCCACTACTGCAAAACAAACAACTAATGGACAGAATGCTGAACAATGTCCAACACTCACCCCCAGTCAAAGATCTGGGCCTAAACCCATCGTTTTTCTGCTCACCACGCCATCCCAGTTTAGACCCAGCCTTTTGCAAATTACTCTTGACCCTGTTCCCCATGGGAGCAGTCCAGTTCGAACTGCCTGACTAGGTCCTCCCTGGACCTGAATCAAGCATCCTAGGACCGGTTTCAGGATATCGCTCCTCATCAGCTAGGATAGCTTGAATCCAGTGGCATGGAGGGAGCACAGGACCCACGTCTCAGCATTCATGTCCCACTTAGGGTGACAAATGCAAAAAGAAAATTGATGGACGGAATGCTGAAGAATGTCAAACACTCACCCCCAGTCAGAGATCTGGGGCTAAATTCATTGTTTTTTTGCTCAAACCGAACCCCAGTTTGAACACAGTCCTATGCAAATCAGTCTTGACCCTGCTACCCATGGGAACAGTCCAGCCTGATCTGCCAGGCCAGGTGCTCCTTGGACGGGAAAACAAGCATCCTGGGACCTGTTTCGGGGTATCACCCCTCATCAGCCAGGTTAGCTTGAATCCAGTGGCATAGCAAGCATGGGACCCACATCTGGGCATACCATTCCCAATTAGGGTGAATATAGCAACACTAAAAGATGATGGCCGGAATGCTGAACATTGTCAATCACCCCCAGTCACAGATCTGGGTTAAATCCATCATTTTTTTGCTCACCATTCCACCCAGTTTGGACCCAGCCATATGCAAATCAGTCTTGACCCTGCACCCCATGGGAACAGTCTAGCCCGAACTGCCCTCCCTGGACTGAAAACCAAGCATCCTGGGACCTGTTTCGGGGTATCACCCCATATCAGCCAGGTTAGCTTGAAACCAGTAGCATAGCAAGCATGGGACCCAAATCTGTGACTGGGGTTGACTGTTTGACAATGTTTAGCATTTCGTCCATCATCTTTTTGTGTTGATATATTCACCCTAATTGGGAAGGATATGCCCAGACATGGGTCCCGTGCTCGCTATGCCAATGGATTCATGCTAGCCTGGTTGATGAGGGGTGATACCCTAAAACCGGTACCAGTATGCTTGTTTTCCGGTAGAGGGAGGACCTGGCCTGGCAGTTCAAACTGGACTGTTCCAATGGGGCGCAGAGTCAAGGCTGATTTGCATATGGCTGGGTCCAACTGGGGTGGCATGGTGAGCAAAATAACAATGGATTTAACCCAGACCTGTGACTGGGGGTGAATGCTTGACAATGTTCAGCATCCGTCCATCATCTTTTTGTGCTGCGATAGTCGTCTTAAGTGGGAAGGGTATGCCAGGCATCCTCATACCTTGCTCCTCATCAGCTAGGATAGCTTGAATCCAGTGGCATGGAGAGCACAGGACCCAAGTCTGGGCATCCATGTCCCACTTGGGGAGACAAATGCAAAAAGAAAATTGATGGGCGGAATGCTGAAGAATGACAAACACTCACCCCAGTCAGAGATCTGGGGCTAAAACCATAGTTTTTTGCTCATACCGCAACCCCAGTTTGGACCCAGCCGTTTTCAAATCAGTCTTGACCCTGCTCCCAATAGGAACAGTCCAGTGTGAAATGCGAGGCCAGGTACTCCGTGGACCAGAAAGTAGCCATGTCTGGGCATACTCTTCCCACTTAGGATGACTGTAGCAACACAAAAAAATAATGGACAGAATGCTGAACATTATCAAACATTCACCCCCAGTCAGAGGTCTGGGTTAAATCCATTGTCTCTTTACTCACCATGCCACCCCAATTTGGACCCATCCATATGCAAACCAGTCTTGACCCTGCTCCCCATCGGAACAGTCCAGCATGAACTGCCAGGCCAGGTGCTCCCTGGACTGGAAAACAAGCATCCTGGGACCTGTTTCGGGGTATCAACTCTCATCAGCCAGGCTAGCTTGAATCCAGTGGCATAGCGAGCACGGCAGCCACATCTGGGCATACCTTTCCCACTTAGGACTACTGTAGCAACACAAAAAAATAATGGACGGAATGCTGAATACTGTCAAACTTCCCCCCCAGTCAGAGGTCTGGGTTAAATCTATCGTCTTTTTGCTCACCATGCCATCCCAGTTTGGATCAAGCCATATGCAAATCAGTTTTAACCGTGCTTCCAATGGGAACAATCCAGCCTGAACTGCCAGGCCAGGTCCTCCCTGGACTGGAAAACAAGCATCCTGAGACCGGTTTCAGGGTATCACCACTTATCGGCCAGGCTAGCATGAATCTAGTGGCATAGCAAGCACTGCATCCACATCTGGGCATACCCTTCCCACTTAAGGTGACTATACCAACAGAAAAAGATGATGGACAGAAAGCTGAACATTGCCAAACTTTCACCCACAGTCACAGATCTGGGTTAAATCTATTGTCTTTTCGCTCACCATGCAAACCCAATTTGCACCCAGCCATATGCAAATCAGTCTTGACCCTGCTCCCCAATGGGAACAGTTCAGCGTGATCTGCCAGGCCAGGCCCTCCCTAAACCAGAGAACAAGCATCCTGGCACCGGTTTTGGGGTATCACCCCTCATCAGCCAGACTAGCTTGAATCCAGTGGCATAGCGAGCACAGGACCCATGCCTGGCATACCCTTCCCACTTAGAGCGACTATAGCAACACAAAAAGATGATGGATGGAATGCTGAACATTGTCAAACATTCACCCCTAGTCACAGATCTGGGTTAAATCCATCATTTTTTGCTCACCACGCCACCCCAGTTGGACCCAGCCATATGCAAATCAGGTATGACTCTGCTCTCCATGGAAACAGTCCGAACTGCGAGGCAAGATCCTCCCTCGACCAGAAAACAAGAATCCTGATACCGGTTTCAGGGTATCACCCCTCATCAGCCAAGCTAGCATGAATCCAGTGGCATAGCGAGCACGGGACCCATGTCTGGGTATATCCTTCCCATTTTGGTGACTTTAGCAACAGAAAAAGATGCTGGATGCTATGCTGAACATTGTCAAACATTCACCCCCCTGTCACAGATCTGGGTTAAATCCATTGTCTTTTTGCTCACCATGCCACCCCAGTTTGGACGCAGCCATATGCAAATCTGTCTTGACCATGCTCCCCATGGGAACAGTCCAGCATGAACTGCCAGGCCAGGTCCTCCCTGGACCAGAAAACATGCATCCTGGGACCGGTTTCGGGGTATCACCCCTCATCAGCCAGGTTAGCTTGAATCCAATGGCAAAGCGAGAGAGGGACCCACGTCAGGGCATAACCTTCGCCTTTAGGGGACTATAGCAACGCAAAAAGATGGTGGACGGAATGCTGAATATTGTCACACATTCACTTCAGTCACACGTCTGGGTTAAATATATCGTCTGTTTGCTCACAATGACACCAAATTTGGACCTAGCCATATGCAAATCAGTCTTGACCCTGATCCCCATGGGAACAGTCCAGGGCGAACTGCCAGGTGAGGTCCTCCCTGGACCGGAAAACAAGCAGCCTATGACAGGTTTTTTGGTATCACCCCTCATTAGCCAGGTTAGCTTAAATCCATCTGCATAGCAAGCAGAGGATCCACATATGGGTATTCCCTTCCCACTTAGTGTGACTATAGCAATACAAAAAGATGACAGACGGAATGCTGAACATTGTCAAACATTCACCCACAGTCACAGATCTGTGTGAAATACATTGTTTTTTGCTCACCATGCCACCCCAGTTTAGACCCAGTCATATGCAAATCAGTCTTGATCCTGCTCCCCATGGGAACAGTCCAATCCGAACTGCCAGGCCAGGTCCTCCCTGGACGGAAAATAAGCATCCTGGGACTGGTTTCGGGGTATCACCTCTCATCATCCAGGCTAGCTTGAATCCAGTAGCACTGCGACCTTGGGACCACTAATGCTGACTACAGTAACACAGAAAGATGATGGACGAAATGCTGAACAATGAGTGAATCAAGTCTTTCTACAAACTCATCCATTGTTTCACCAGCTTTCTGCCTTTATTGACTGAAATTTTCCTTTCATAGTCGACTTTTGGCATTGGATTGAACTTGGTGTTTAACGCCTCTTTGATTTGAGAGTATGTCACTTCATCACCGTGTGGTATTTTCTTTATCACTTCTTTTACTCCTTCACCTGCAAATTCTTTAGATATTTAATGATGTTTTTGCCATTCGCTTCTTCCAGCGCATCAATAAAATCATCGAATGATTTGGTCCAGACAGTCCATCTGTCGCCAATATTCTGCTTTTTGGCGATATCGAAGGGGGGTGGTGGTTTTAGTGATGCGGGGGCATCATTACCTGTGGAACTTTCTGCCGTCTGGAGCATCTGCTGCCCTCTTGGACTGGCACCTTTGTTAAGCACTAGCCATGTGCTAATATTTTGCCTGCTCTCTTTGAGGGGCCATCTTCTTCTTCGGTGGTGAGTAGCTGCTTTGTTTCTTACATGGAACATCCCCACTCTCAACCCTTAGCATTGTACCTGTTTTCTAATGCCTTTAGCATTTCTTTGCGTCAGAAATATTTCCACTTTTAGCACTTCCTTGCACTTGGCTATCATTGCCTGTGTCGCTTCTCTGTACCTAGTTGCAGCTGCCTTTAGCGTTGTCGTACTGTATGAATGATGGCTCTGTGTTAGGCTGTGGTGCAGTATCTCTTGTCTCAACTTTACCAGCAAATTTCTAGCCGACCACAAACAAACTTCCTGTAAGGCCTTCACTTTCTTTACAGGCCTTGCACTAGATGTTATGTTATGTTAAAACCACTTCTATAGCGCACGACTCACCCGGGGGCATCTCGGCGCTTGTGTTGAGACATACCTGAGGGACTGCCTAATGCCCTAGAACAAAAAGGCTTTCAGTTTTTTTCTGAAGGTGCTGTAAGAAGGGGTCTCACGGAGAGCCAGGGGCAACTTGTTCCAATATTTAGGAGCAAGGTGGGAGAAGGCTTTCCCCCCTATACGCTTAAGGCGAATTCGGGGCACCTGTAAGAGGGAAAGTGAGCTGGATCTGAGATTTCGGCATGGAACGTATTTTAAGAGTTTTCTCTGCAAGTACCGAGGCCCTTTGCCTCTGAGAGCGTTGTACGTGAGGCAACAGATTTTAAAATAGGATCGCTTCTTTACCGGTAGCCAGTGTAGTTCTCTCAGCAGAGGGCCGGACGAGGAGCCTGTAGGGCGGTTTAGAATTAGCCTTGCTGCCGTGTTCTGGATCACTTGTAGTTTGGCAAGCGAGGTCTCATCCGCCTCTGCCAGTAGGGCATTTCCATAATCCATTTTGCTGATCACCATAGCTTGAACGAGGGTTCTGCGGGAGTTTATGGGCAAGTAAGGGAAAATCCTACGTAAAAGGCGCAGGACGTAGATGGAGTGGTGCTTTGCCTTTACATGCGTCAACCATCTATTTTTCACTTCGACTCAGGCACACGTGGCACGTACAAGCCATTTGCTGGACCTCTGCAAACTCTCCAGGAAAGCACTTTTGGTTCTTCGAGTTACGGAGTTTAAGTAATCCCCTATCTCGTCCCCAGTTGTAGCGACCTCCCCAGTCCGGGTAGATGTACCCAGTTACATGTAAATGATCAATTCACACACAAAACTCGGTATTACACTTCTTTATTCTTCAGAGTGTAACCATTACCTGCCCATACCAGGTCATGAATTTTCTTATCCACACCCAATCACTTACGTCACATTTCTACGGAGTCCCTCAGGGACCAGAGGGGTCCCGCTATCTCTAAGCATACACAACACTACACTACCTTCAATATGATGCAGTATCTTGACCTAATCGATGTCTTTTGATACCATGATAAAAGAAAGCGGGAATATATATTTTTAGATTGAAGCCCTTATAAATGTGGATGAGATAATTCTATCAACTACAATATGATCAATATTAAATTTAGATATTTAGCTTTTGAATTTGAAGACCTAATTGGCAAAAAGTTCATAAACAGTTAAGGGCCAGATGTATCAAGATAATTGTTGCAAAATGTGGTCACAATTTAAGACTGATTTTTGCGGCTAGTATCTAATTTTGAGAACACGTGTTACTTTGATGGTTGTTACATCGCAGGTAAATACATCAGAAGGGTTGTTACAGTGTAGGGAAGTACATCAGGAGTTTTTACTTTACATTCATTTTATAAAGATTTTTACTTTGCATGTAAGTGAATTTTATATGTGTATATTCCTCCCTTATATTACTTCTTTCTCCCCCAGAAACATTCACCCCACTTCACAAAGGGGCAGGGGTTCAAGGGAACCCCCTTCTCTTTTTCAAATGAGTTATGACCTGCAAACGTTTTGTTCATCTGTGAACGACGACTAGAGATTTCAGTCAACCTCGCTTTGGAAATGAAGTGAATTTTTTCAGCTAATCAATTCTGGAAGGTCTTAAGTCCAGTTCAGACTTGAAACTGCATGAACAATGGTGGGCGTTGCTACATCACAACGGTAGACCTGTAACTGTTTCTCAGAATGGGGAGAGATCACACATGACTATCACTTGAGAGACACCGCGTGGTACCCAGGCTCGCTCATAACATTAAATCACCGATTTGACAAATATCTGTAGAGGTTGTTGAATGTGGAAGAGTGGGAAAGAGAAAGAAAGATAGGTTAAGGGTGTGTGAGATAGATAAAAGGTGTCATTGTGGAGAAAGAGAGAGAGAAAAAGAAACAGAGAAAGAGAGACAGAGAAAGAAAACGGTGCTGATACGAAGGGAGAAAGGAAGATAAAATCAAGAGGTGGGATAAAAGAGAGAACCCAGGCGAGTGAATTCACTATAACAGCAAATGCTGTATTTTCCCATCAGAAAAATATGTGTGAGGGTCAGAATCACCAAAAGAATACACTGCAGACAAACACATGCTGCATTTCTGTGCCTCATGCAATGTGTCACAGCCTACCCCGCTAGATACATAGCCAATCACCATTGTGACAAACCTGGGCATTCACCCGAGCATCACTGTCTCAGTCACAACATTATAACATGTTCTGGATGTAATACATAATGTTCAGCGCTATTAAACGACATAAATACGTCAACAAGCACTTTAAATATGTGAAGTTTTATCGCATTTCAAGGTTCAAAATGCTAATTAAACAGGATGTGGTACATCCTAGGCTCTTTACTGGTTGCCTCGCACTGAGGTCAGTAATCTTTAATTGTTCCAGTATTTTTATTCTGTCGGAATCTCTGCCACTCTTGCAGATGTTGTGAGACAACAGTACACGGCACGATAGATGCTCTCACATAAGCCAAAGATACCGAGCGAAAGCAGAGCACGCTTTTAAATGATGCAACTTAATTGATGGGTGAAAGAGAGACATATTTGGCGTACGGTGGCCCGCCATTAATTTGCAATGTCTGTCAAACCGGGCTTTGAAACCCTGTAGTGAGAAGGCCGCTGTTGACAGGGATGCGGCAGAAATCCTTCTGCCAGGGAAAAGGTTGTAATATATATCTGAAGGTCACATTTTCAATGAATCATGAGCCGGCTGTCAAGAGTAAAGCAGGCTGAATTGGAGCATTCGTTATGATGTAGCTATCAATATAGTCTTACTCAAAACAGTGAAAACCTCGGCCCAATATCTACTCCATGAAGGAAGACAATTGAAATTACATCTGTACCAGTGTTCGGGTAATAAATCAGTGATGGAGCAGAGAGGCTTCAGTGATGACAAAATCACTGATCAACATGTCCGTCTCGTGCCGTCCAGGCTCTGACATGGCCAGATTGCCACCGTGGAGCAAAATGCTTCCGCCTCTTAATGTGTATTACTGAAGCTGTCAGCTGGTAGACTAGTGTCCTTCTGGAAATGTCTCCAGCTTGTTGTCAGCCTGAAACCTAACCCTTATGTCTCAATTGCATGCAGCAGCGATTAGCTCGGCGTGGAAAATAAACATATATCCATCACAATGCGTTTCGTAATTTTCACATAGATTTTTGGGATTTACACCACGCGCTCTGATTGGTCACTTGTACCTAGTGGAATCCGCATGCACGCAACATGAAGGTCTGAGCAGCACTTCCATTAGCTTTTAAACTTATTAAATTACTTTTATAGTAAGGATCTTAGATCTGGCTGTTCTATTACTTTTAAGTGGAAATTTGAGAGATACACAACTGTGTTCTGCTGCACATGAGGCTACATTTTTGAATAGCAGCATTACCAGCCTGTCCCTACATTATGAACAACATGCACATTGGCAATAATTAATATTCAGACACTCAAGGGAAGATATCCTTGACCAAAATATTAAACAATATGCCAGTCTGATTGGACGAGCGAGCCTTTTCTCCTATATCCAGTGTAGTTTTTCACAGAATAGAGCACACTGGTTGGCTGGCCATAACAGGAAAAAAAAATTTGCAGCAGCACCCATTATGTAATTATGTTTCATAAATTAAAAACAACAAATTGTGATTTTTCTGGCGTGTCCGCGGATCCATTTGTAGACATCGTTTCAATATTTAAAAAAAAAAAAAAAAAACTAGGACCACAGGACAGCCAGAATATTTTGAAAAAAGTCTGATGTAGGGACGTGTCCGAGCAGCACAAGTCGCATTCGTGGTCCCAAGATCTGCACCAGAGGACAGTGGAAATGGTGTCGGGTGAAACGGTCTACCTCTTTGCCTGACAGATAAATCTAAACCTGATTGTGTTCCGAACTAAGGGGCAGATTTACAAGAAAGTGACGCATCTGTACAGATGCGTCACTTTCCCTGCACCACCCTTAGAAACCCTTGCGCCACCATAGATGCGCCGTATTTACAATACTGCGCACTATGGCGCAAGGATTGACAGATGCGTCAGCAATTCTGACGCATCTGGTGGCGGAAAAGTCACGCATTGCTGGAGTTGTGTCGCAAGCACGACGCAACTCCAGCAATGCGTGTTGAGGCCTATTCCCACTACACTGCGTCACTACTTACGCCTGCTTCAAGCAGGCGTAAGGTTTTGACGCAGTGGCGTCCTAAAAGTGGCGCAGTGAAATCTTGTAGATTTCACTGAGTCACTTTTACGAGGCCTTCCTGCGTGGGAACGCCCACCCTGCATACATCATACCTGACGCAGGTATAATGTGACGCAGGGCTTTACAACGTGACGCATCTCCCTAGATGCGTCACGTTGTAAATAGGCCGCATTGTTTGCGCCGCTGTTGCGTCAAAAAAGTGACGCAACTGCAGCGCAAAAGTAACGCAAGGGGCTTGTAAATCTGCCCCTAAGGGTGTGCGAAATGCACGTATTATTACATGAAATTTCCCCTAAAATTCTGTTTAATTTTCTTGATTGATGAAAAATCCAGATCTGTCATTTAGCTCTATATTTTCATGCTTAAAAAAATAATGCAAAAAATATAAATGCAGCCAAAAACTGTCGCTCGCCTTCTCATCTTTCATGTTGTTCCGAGGCTTCAGTGTTCTAATTTTGGTGAGATTGATGCATCATTGCATGACATGGGGGTAATGATATAACTTTGAGTAATTCACCTAGTACGCGTAACATGAAATTCCAGAAATGATGTACATTTTTCCGGCGTAATTGAAATTTTCTCTGGGCTTACTCCTCGCTTTTATTCATTTCCAGAATTTTTAATATAAACCCTCACGATACCTCCGTACTTCTTTCACTAATTGCCTTCCGGTCGCTCGCTTCAGAAAAACTCTGAATGGTGTCAAATCTTTTACAGTTCTTGCCTCTAAGACCTGATACCAGCTCCCTACGTAGCTAAGGGCCAGATGTATCAAGCTATTTTGCGATCGTAAACCGTGAAATTCGCAGAATTTGGCCGCTTGCGATCGCAAAATCGCAGTGTGCAATGTATGAAAGCAAAACACAATCGCAAAATAAGAAATCGCAAAAATACCATTTCCAAAAATTACGATTTCTAATTTTGCGAATCAGAACTTTGCGAAGAGAAAATTGCGACTCTCTATTTGCGAAATCGCAAATAAGAAATCGCAAAGAAATGTATGAAAATTTGCAATTAGCGATTTCTCCAAAAATCGCTATTTGCGACTCGCAAATTACCACCAACTCAAGGCAGGTGGTAACCAGGTGCACACTATTTAAACAGGCCCAGAGTGCCTCAGAATCTTTCACAATGGCAGCCCTGTATGTCATCGCGAGGAGGATGTGGATACAAGCAGCAGCACAGAGGAGGAGGAGACAGGAACGGATTTACAGAGTGCGCATTACCCTGTTTCAGCAGACAGAAGAAGAAATACATGAGAAGTATAGGCTAGACTCAGCTACTATACTGGACCTGATAGATGACCTACATCCAATACTGGAGCATCAGACCCGCAGGACCCAAGCCATTCCAACACATGTGCAGGTCCTGTGTTCACTGCACCTACTGGCATCAGGGAGTTACCAGGGGGTGATAGCTGTAGGTGGAGGGGTCTACCAAAGTTGCCTGTCACGCTTTTTTAATTCTTTCCTGGATGCAATGGTTCAGAGAATGCACCATTACATCAGATTTCCCACTATGCAACTGGAATTGCAGAAGACAAAAATGGATTTCTACCAGATGGCACAATTCCCACATGACATTGGGTGCATTGATGGGACACATGTCGCTATCTGCCCCACTCAGCTAATGAGTATGTGTATAGGAACCGGAAATCATTTCATTCCATCAACGTCCAGGTCATTTGTAATGCCTCACACATCATCACTGACATTGTAGCCAAATTTCCGGGTAGTACGCATGACTCTTACATCTTCAGGCACAGTGGAATATACACACGTCTCACTGGGGGAGAATTTGGAGAAGGATACCTGCTAGGTAAATGCATGTAACTCACTCTGATGGACTCCTTGGATCTGTTGAAATTGGCCAGTGATTAATTTTTTTCCTTTCTCATGTAGGTGACAGCGCATATGCTGTGCGTTCATTTATACTCACGCCATATCTCAATCCAGCAACCCCAAGTGAAAGGAGATACAATGCTGCCCATAAGTCGACGCGCAATGTGGTGGAGCGGACATTCAGACTGCTGAAGAGTAGGTTCCGCTGCCTACACAAAAGTGGAGGTGCACGGCAGTACAGGCCAGAGATATGTTGTAAAATCGTTGCTACCTGTGCCATGCTACACAACCTGATACAAAAAACAATGGTCCTGGACCAATCTCTCAAAGATAATTGCTTTTTACAGCACTAATCACTCAACAGTTCTGAGCATCCAAAAGATCAGCTCACGGTTGCATGAAAACAATTTCATTCAAGGACATAAGATGTGCAACAACCAATGATTTCAAAGAAGGCATGTATTTATTTTTTTATTTAACAGAATAAAATCAATCACTGAATTATAAGTGAAAACCAGAAAGGGTCAGAAAAGGGGGAGGGTTGCTCCAAAAGGAACGTGCAAAGAAAGTGCTCAAGTGTGGAGAATTGAAAAGAAATTCAGAAGGGAAAAGAATTTCCAAAAGAAATCAAGGGACATATATTTACAAAACTAAATGTGAGACTGATAACAAATAAACAGTCTTCATAACCTGGCCAAACACAATGTGATATATGTATACTTTGTTCACATAGTTCACAAAAGATCAAGAGATATATCTCCTGTAGTTGAGAGGGGGACACAAGGGGTTAGTGGTCCAAGTCTGATGGGGGGGTAGCGTCGAGGTTTCGACCCGACTTGACGGCAAAAGAGGGATACTTCAACCTCAGCCACGCGGGTCTTCCTCAGGACGGGAGACTGGATAAGGGGCAACCCTACAGAATAAAGGGGCAAATTACTATGTTAGATACCGTAAAAAACTACAGGAGATATATCTCTTGATCTTTTGTGAACTATGTGAACAAAGTATACATATATCACATTGTGTTTATTTGTTATCAGTCCCACATTTAGTGGTAGTCCTTGAATGAAATAGTTTTCATGCAACCGTGAGCTGATCTTTTGGATGCTCAGAACTGTTGAGTGATTAGTCCTGTAAAAAGCAATTATCTTTGAGAGATTGGTCCAGGACCATTGTTTTTTGTATCAATCGACACTCAGGTCCAAGGACTTTTGTTGGGTTACCCCATTTATTATAATGGTTACCTTGTGCAGGGAATCCCTGCGAGCGTTTTTTGTTTGTTAATTGTTTCAATTTGTACAATTTGTTGTCTCTGACGTTAGGAATTGGTGTATGTTTGTTTATGTTCTATGTATATTACTTGGTCTGTATTTACGTCAATCTGAGATATGTCTGAAAGGGAAACATTGACATATAGTGAAGAATACATAGACTGTTTGTTACAGGTCCAGGGCGGCATTGGCTTCCTAGGGAGAACTACACCTAATATTGACCTTACATTGAATGAAAAAATAAACATATTAGAAAGATTAGAAAAGAAACTAATCCGGACAAGGCTACATGGACATGTTTTAACTAAATATTTACAGTCCAATGTCATTCCTGTGGGATTGCAAGTGAGGAATGAGCCCGCCATCTTTGTTGACAATCCCAAATTCAAGGAGAATTTCAGCTTCGTCTCCAATAATTGCTCCAGGCACTGGATGGTGCTTGGGATTGAGATGGCCCTCGAGGAGGTAGAACGTTTGATTAAGGAGATTGCTGAACTGAAAAAAGAAATATCTGACAATAAAGCACTTACCAATGCTAAAGAAGCAATAGAGAGGCTTGAGAGAACTATCAAGGACTTTGACCTGTACACGCAAACCAGTAAGCTTGACAAATTAGCCAAAGATATCAAGTTCTATGATAAAAAGGCAACCTATCCCTACTTGCAGGAAGGTTATTACGTGAAAGAGTCACAAGGGAGATTCTCAACTAGAGGGAGGGGTGGTTTTAGGAAATATACTACCTTTTCTGATTCTTCCGCTGCAAGTGGGTCTGACAGTGAGGCAGAAAGACCTGGCACCAGCACAAGCACAAGTAACTCAGGTCAGTTATACACAGACCAACAACCCCCTTTTTTATTGGAAGGACCATGGTGGGAATACAGAGGGAGAGGCAAGCCCTGGGGGAGACCCAGGGCAATGAGAGAACCTACCTGGAACAGAGGCAGAGGGAGGGCGAAGAAACAGGTGCATTACCAACAGGAAACACACGGGGAAATACAGACCCGCCGGCAACACTACAGGTGGTAGCTAATACACCAGCCATGCCACAAAACCCCATTGTGAACCTGTCTACATACACTTTGAAACCTGATGAACAAAATATTCTAGAAAAGGGTTTGTCGTTTGTACCGACTTCATTGCCTAACATTTTCAATCTCAAAGTTGAACTGCATCAGTTTTTTAGAAAAATACGTCTCAAACACTATTTCCATGAAGTCCCCTTTCAACCCACCTTTTCTGGTACAGGTCTCCGACCTCCATCCAAATTCATCCCTCCCACTCACCTAATGTCACACAAGATTTTGGCATACGAACAGGTGGTAATGCGGGATATTACCAAATCTCTTTCCCAGCGACAGTATGTCAGGTATAACATCACCAAACCAGAACGTTTGGCATTAACATCGCTCAGTAACAATGCCAACATAGTCATAAAGCCCGCCGATAAGGGGGTGGCGATTGTTATTCAAAACACGGAGGATTATAAAAAAGAGATCCTATCTCAGCTGGGAGTACAGGGCAATTATGAGAAACTCAGATCAGACCCTACTAAAGAAGTTGCTGAGATCATCAGGCACATTACCCTTGAAGGCTTAGAGGAAGGTTTTCTAAGCGAACACGAGTTTGAATATCTGAACAATAAACACCCGAGGATACCTACCATATATACCCTCCCAAAAATTCATAAACGGATGCATGACCCACCAGGGAGACCAATCATCTCTGGATGTGGCTCCGTGTTAGAGCCGTTATGTAAATACATAGATGTATTTCTCAAACCTATTGCGGAGAATACCATCACCTACCTGAGAGATACTATGCAAACCATTCAGTTGGTGGACAATCGTCCGTACAATTGTAACAGTACTCTTCTTGTGCCTATGGACAAGGTATCACTTTATACGAATATCCCCCAGGGAGAGGCACTTACAGTCATTAGAAGAGTTTTGGAAGAACGCCCTAGACCACACAGGGTTCCGACTAATTTTATCATTGAACTCTTAGACATTGCCATGACCAGAAACTTCTTCAGCTTTCAGGGTGACTTCTATTTACAAACTAAAGGAGTCGCAATGGGGGCAAGCTTTGCGCCAAATCTAGCCATTATTTATATGGACGATTTCGAACATACTCATGTCCTTAATGAACAGAACCCCTACAGTCAATGTATTGAACTATGGTGTCGGTACATTGACGATGTCTTACTGATATGGCAAGGGAGTGAACATCAATTGAAAGATTTCCACACTTAGTTGAATAACTGCTCGGACGATATCAAATTCTCATTAGAATTTAGTGAATCGTCGGTTAACTTCTTGGCTATAACCATAAAAGCGGAACAGGACAAACTATACCCCAGTCTATATAGAAAAACAAGTGAACGTAATACCCTTTTACGTTATTCAAGCCATCATCCACGCAACCTCAGGGATAATTTATAATTCGGTCAATTTTTTAGGTTGCGGAGGAATTGCTCCAAGAAGGAAGATTATTTTTTGGAATCAGCAGAACTGATATCCCGCCTGACGGAGAGGGGTTACCCTGTAAGAGTACTGAAAAAGGCACGTAAATGTGCGTGGTTCAAACATAGAGAGTCCCTTTTGGAACCCAAAGAGAGAGATGCCACTGACCAGGATCGGTTAGTGTGCGTAACCACCTTTTGTACCAAAAGCAATATAATTAAGAAGATCATAAATCGCCACTGGCATTTAGTGACGGATGAGCTCGGGGTGTGCCACCTCCAATGCATGCTTTCAGAAAAGGCAAAAATGTGAGGGAGCATATAGTCAAATCTCTTTTACCAACAGACCCTAGGATCCTACAAACCGCTCTATGGAATATCCCCCCTGTCAAAGGACACTTTAAGTGTGGTCAATGCAGGGCGTGCCCCATGACCAGGGAACTAAAAACATTCACTCATAACAATCACACGCATACACTTCAAGATCATACGAATTGCAATTCGACTGGAGTGATCTATGCCATATCTTGCCCCTGTGCCTTTTTGTATATTGGTCAAACTATACAAAAGGTTAAGACACGCATCTTGCAACATTGCAGTCGTATACGATGCCAGGTATAGGGTGCACCCCTCGTGGAGCATTTCAGAACCTTTGGACACACACCAGAAAGCCTCCGTTGGTGGGTGCTAGAGAAGGTCAAGGCCAACCCACGGGGAGGTGACTTTTCCAGAGTTCTAAATTTTCGCGAGTGTAGATGGATACATCTTTTTGACATGGTAGCAAGAGGTTTGAATGAGTATGAGGAAATCACCAGGCAGGTATCAGTACTCAGTAATGGCTGAATTTTCATCTGGCCATCCAGTCTGTGTGGGTCTCTAACAAACCTTTTGGCTATCTAGTACACAACAACCAACTGGGACTTGAGCATCTGACATGGGTTAATCTCTTGCACACACGTGTAATTTGAGCATTTATTAATGCTCCCCCCTGTTTTGATGTTATTCCGACTCTGTTCAGTCAACATTCTTAGTACATATCAACATATGCTTACCCCAGTCTATTGGTATTGTCCCTTCATACCTAGGACACATGTCTTCAGTGACTACTATTATACATTAAAATATGTGCACATTGCCTTATGTGTTTCTTTAATTTTTGATGTCTTCAGATATACTTTTAGTATGCTGTTTTGAGGCAAATTGCCTTTAGGTGGTGTACTGTCCTGGCAATCTCAGACATGTACTATATCATCTAGTAATTTCAGTGGGACTCCACTGTTATGCTATACATTGTACATGATTGTCTGTCTGTCAACTGGCTTTACATTTATTGTATATGGATGACACCTTGAAGTATCTATTTAGATGCCAGCACCAATGTTACAGCGCACATTTTAAATTATTGTATGCTTGAAAACTTTTCTACTGTTATATTGTATAATTCACAGGATGTCTGTCTCTTGATTGTATTTATGTGTTGGTTTTATATGTATGATAGCATTTTCCTCAATGTTTGCTCCACTGCAGTATCCTATAATGTACATTTTAAACTGACAGTCCGCGTGCACTTCAAAAACTATATGGAAGTACGGGCCCGCCATCCATCCACCTTGCTACAACTGTAAGAGTAATGTGACAATGAGCCTTAAATTATACGTGCCAAGGCGTGTGTACATTGCAGGCCTGCTATGCACTACATGCCGCGATAAGGAACCCCCTTTTTAATTCACACGGGTTCCCTTATTTTTATTTTTACTTATCGCGAGGCTCAATTTAATTGTGTTGTTAGACTCACTACAGAGTCTTTTTTCCATGCCCGCGACCTGTCACTTGAAGTTTAGCTAGGGATACGAGGGTGAAACGTCACCACGTTCGCAAGTCTTTTTGAACACTCCCGCGGGCCCGACTTCAGTCGGCTGACACCGCGTTGGAGAGATGAAGCTGCTACTGCGCTCCCAGGTAAATGGAATGCCTGTGTGTTACTCTTCACATTAGCTCAATAATCCACCTTGTATTGAGAAGGATGAACCTCTAACTAGGTTTTCCTTTCTCTTTCAGTTAACTAGTCATTTCTGTGGCTCAAACTGATTTCTTAGTCCCCACAAATTTTTGAACAATTGAACTAATTACAAGTGAACCCCGGCACTGATTATTCAGTTTATACGCCGCGAAATCAATGCGGGTAAGTTGTCAGGCTCTGCATGGTCAATGCAACTTTACAAGATGCTTTTCAAGTAGTGGCAGAACATCACGCATATTTATGTTTACTATTATTGATCTTATAGGAATTCTCGCCATAAATCAATATGGAACCCTTGGGCACCACACCGCAATACTGAGGCGGGTGAGTGCTCCCTTTTCTTTTAATTAATATTCTTTATTGGCATCAATGTTGGTCCAATCACCCTCCTGATGTGCACTTCCTTTCCTTTCGCCTTAAATTCAGGTGGCAACACCGGGCGTGATTCATACCCACAGTCCTCAGAGGTGGGTAAGATTGGCATGGTTTTTTACGGTATGTATCACATTGAGGCCATCTAGTAATTTGCCCCCTTATTCTGTAGGGTTGCCCCTTATCCAGTCCCCCGTCCTGAGGAAGACCCGCGTGGCTGAGGTTGAAGTATCCCTCTTTTGCCGTCAAGTCGGGTCGAAACGTCTATGCTACCCCCATCAGACTTGGACCACTAACCCCTTGTGTCCCCCTCTCAACTACAGGAGATATATCTCTTGATCTTTTGTGAACTATGTGAACAAAGTATACATATATTACATTGTGTTTGGCCAGGTTATGAAGACTGTTTTTTTGTTATCAGTCCCACATTTAGTTTTGTAAATTTATGTCCCTTGATTTCTTTTGGAAATTCTTTTCCCTTCTGAATTTCTTTTCAATTCTCCACACTTGAGCACTTTCTTTGCACGTTCCTTTTGGAGCAACCCTCCCCCTTTTCTGACCCTTTCTGGTTTTCACTTATAATTCAGTGATTGATTTTATTCTGTTAAATAAAAAATAAATACATGCCTTCTTTGAAATCATTGGTTGTTGCACATCTTATGTCCTTGAATGAAATTGTTTTCATGCAACCGTGAGCTGATCTTTTGGATGCTCAGAACTGTTGAGTGATTAGTGCTGTAAAAAGCAATTATCTTTGAGAGATTGGTCCAGGACCATTGTTTTTTGTATCAATCAACACCCAGGTCCAAGGACTTTTGGTGGGTTACCCCATTTATTATAATGCTACACAACCTGGCTACAACAAACGACATCCAATTGGACACCACAGATTCAGACTCGGAGGATGATGATGACCCACGGCCACCTCGCAGAGCAGCAGGTGGTGTAGGTGCTGCAGATCGGAGACACAGACGTGATGAGATCACACGCAACTGTTTCTAGGTGAGTAATGAGACAATGCAAATCATGTCTGTTGCACAACTGTGTTTTATTGACCTTGACATCAGGTAATATGTGTGCACACAGCCTCCAAATCCTCACCACTGTGTGCCTTGAGTTGCTCATCATGGCATATATACACTCCATGCACATTTACAACCCTCTTAATCTAATCTCATGGGTTACCTCACCCATTTGCATGCCTCGGCCACAGCATTAACTATTTCTTGAGCCCACGCACAGCACTGGAATGGTCAATGTTCACACTGCCCTCCCTTGATGAGGGTTCTGATGCTGTTCCTTGCCTTACACTCCGCCGTCTGGGCTCAGTTACCGGTGGAGTGATGCTGCTGCGGCTGGAGGCCTCCTCACTGTCCCCAGCACCCAGTATACCTCTGCCAGCTATGCTGGCTGTCTGTAGCTGCTCAACAGCAGTGGTGACCTGCACTAATCCCCTGGCAACATCCTGGCTGCAGTGTGCCATTTCCACCTGCATAGACATGGTGCGTCTGGTAAGGACAGCTGTAGCATTGCACAGACGATTGACTGCCTTTGTGTACCCATCCATATGGCTAAATAGGCGTTGCTTTTCACAGCGCCTAGAGCCATGTTCCCTCTGCATGGTGGTGCATAGCTCTTTGATTGCTACAGTCATGTCCTTGATACTCTCTGCATTAGCCCTATGACCCTCTGCAAAAGTGTTGTTCAGCTCCCTGATGCCATCCTTGATGTCAGTCATGTTATGATTTAGGGACACCAGCTGCCTTTGCATTGATCTCATGCTTTTTAATTGCAGCTGCTGCACCTTTACCATGGTGCCCTCCAGCCCAGAGAAGACAGTGGATTCCTCCCCCTCGTCCGCGACACGTTGTGACCTCGCTCTGCGTCTGAGGCTACTGCTGTTGCTACGCTGCACAGGAGACTGATGAGTATGATGGTGTGCTTGCTCTTCGGGCCTTGATTGTGGATCATCCTGGATGTCTTCCACTCCTCCCTTCAACTCCTGTAGTGGAGCCACAGTGTACATGTGTGGTCTTGGTGCAGGTGTTGTTTGTGTTCTTGTCTCTGACTCTTCCTCCCCTGCCTGTTGCTGTGGCTCAGGTGCCTCATCAATTTGTGTGTCTTCTGCCTGTGGCGCAGAAGACACACAATTTACTGTGTGTCCTGCTTTCTGTTATTTTCTATTAAATGTACATGAGTTGGTATACCACAATACTGTGCTTAGCTTGCTCATTGACTGGTGTGAATACAATGCGGACATGTTACTCTGTGTCACTGCTTTACTGTCTAATGTTTGGGACTGCATCTCCCATGATGCATTGCTGGGTGGTAACAAAATGTGGACTGGAGTGGCAATCTTACTGGGTCATTTAGGAGTGGGCAAATTAGTGAGTGATGGCTCTGGGGGAATTTAGCATGTATCTTACCTTGTCTGGTGTTGTCTGTGGCTGAGCTGTCAATATCTGCTATGCCACTGATGGATTCTGGCTGTAGGGTGGACTCCACCAAGTCCTCCAGGGGTGTTGTCGCAGGCTCTGTCGATGGTCCTCCACCAGTTTTCTTTGCGTCCTCAAGCCTTTTTGCCACCTTTTCTTTTGCCCTTGAGTGCAAGTCGTACCAGCGCTTGCGTAGATCTTCAATGGAGCACTGTGTTACCCCAATGGCATTTACTTTGGCTTCTCATGAGTTTGGAACTAACCACATAGTGATCTGTACTAACGAATGCTTATTGTTGCAGGACATATCTATAAGGGTAGTGCCCTAGAATCTACCTTTAGCGTGAGAAACAATGAGAGTATTTTCTGTTGGGATGCTAGTCTAGATCTGTCACCAATAGCAATGCATAGCTGTTAAACTTGGCATCCTTGGCGTGGTTTCCCCTAACTTTTTGCCTCTTCCTCTTTGATGGTATGGTGGAGCTAGTTTTTGTTGGCTTAGATGCTTTGGGCACTTTGTCACTGCTGATCAGTGTCAGAGTGCAAGTGCTCCATAGGGAATTGTTATTATAATTGATTATCCATGATTGGCATATTTGTTTTACTGGTAAGTCACTAGTAAAGTGCACTGAATGTGCCAGGGCCTGATTATCAAATGCTACTAGTGGGCCTGCAGCACTGATTGTGCCACCCACACAAGTAGCCCTGTAAATCTGTCTCAGACCTGCCAGTGCAGTAACTGTGCACCCAGTTTTAAACCGCCATGCTAACCTGGCAAGTGCCCCTACATATAAGGCACCCCTCAGGTAGGCCTAAGGTACCCCCATTGGTAGGGTGCAGTGTATTTAAAAGGTAGAACATGCGCTGGTGTGTTTTACATGTCCTGATGGTAAAATACTGCCAATTTAGTTTTTCACAATTGAAAGGCTATCTGTCCCATAGGCTTACATGGGAGTTACTTTGTAACATCTTACAATCATAACTTTCCATTCAGACTACATAGAGAAATGGAGTTTGGCTCTCTGAACTCAGAATTTACTAACACATCTTTTGGTAAAGATGGTTTTTAAATTGTATGTTTGAAAATGACACTTTTAGAAAGTAGGCGTTTTCTTGTTTAACCATTCTGTGTGCCTCTGCTGGTTTGTGTATTGACTGTCTGGTTTTGGAGTGAAAGGAGCTGGGGATGTAGACATACACAGTGTCCTGCCTTTCCTGGGTGACTTATAGCTGAGCTGAATAGACCTTGGCTGCATTTAGAGTGGTGGGAAGAGTTTAACTTGAATAGGCAGTGTCTCCTCTGCATAATACTGTCTCTGCCTTCTGTAGTTAAGCTGGGCCAGAGAGGACCAAACTGGTTTGGTCTGGGCTCAGAGACCCTTGCCACAAAGAGAACAAAGACAAAATGGGATATAAGTATTGGACTTTAAACCCCAGAGATTTAGATCACTTCTGTACTCAAAAGGAACCTCTGCCATCGAGAAGAGCTGGAGAGCTGTAAGGTAGGAGTTTCTGCCCCTTTGCTGTGTGTGCTTTGTTGGGTCGGCCAGAAGTTGCTGATTCTGCCAAGGAGAGGACAAAGACTGGAAATGTGCTGTGAAGCTGCTTGAAGAAGAATCTCCAAGGGCTTGTGTGTGCTGGCCTCCTTTTCTGAAGTCTCAGGGACACAAATACTTCACCTGCAACCCACTGACCAGCACCGGGACTCCTCTGTGAACTCCTGCATTCAAAAGGGTGCCAATTCCAATTCCTGGGCCCTGAGAATTGTGTGGTTGGTGGTGAAAAGCAAGAAAAACAACTCTGACTCCGTCAGCAGCGCTGCCAGTGATGCCGCAACCTGCACCGAACCGGGGGTGCTGCTTGTGAAGTGCACGACGCACCGTCCGGCCTGCATCGCAGCTCCGACGCACTTTGACACCTGCGGTTATTGGCCTTCCCGATGCCAGCGCTCATATGGCACCATCACCGCCAGCGCCAGCATGCCGTTATGACAGAGCCGATATCCAACAAGGGTGACTTCACAAACTCTTCGACTTCGCATCACCTTACTGGAACTGACGCTTCACCGCCGACGCCGCATATCTTCCCCTATGTTGTCTGGAGCAGCAATCTTACTGGGTCATTAGGTCATTTAGGAGTGGGAAAATTAGTGAGTGATGGCTCAGGGGGAATTTAGCATGTATCTTGCCTTGTCTGGTGCTGTCTGTGGCTGAGCTGTCAATATCTGCTATACCACTGATGGATTCTGGCTGTAGGGTGGACTCCACCAAGTCCTCCAGGGGTGTTGTCGCAGGCTCTGTCGATGGTCCTCCACCAGTTTTCTTTGCGTCCTCAAGCCTTTTTGCCACATTTTCTTTTGCCCTTGAGCGCAAGTCGTTCCAGCACTTGCGTAGATCTTCAATGGAGCGATGTGTGACCCCAATGGCATTTACTTTGGCTTCTCATGAGTTTGGAAGTGTCCATGTAGTGATCTGTACTAACCCATGCTTATTGTTGCAGGACATATCAATAAGGGTAGTGCCCTAGAATCTACCTTTAGCATGAGAAACAATGAGAGTATTTCCTGTGGGGATGCTAGTCTAGATCTGTCACCAATAGCAATGCATAGCTGTTAAACTTGGCATCCTTGGCGTGGTTTCCCCTAACTTTTTGCCTCTCCCTCTTTGATGGTATGCTGGATCTAGTTTTTGTTGGCTTAGATGCTTTGGGCACTTTGCCACTGCTGATCAGTGTCAGAGTGCAAGTGCTGCCTAGGGAAATTGTTATTATGATTGATTATCCATGATTGGCATATTTGTTTTACTGGTAAGTCACTAGTAAAGTGCACTGAGTGTGCCAGGGCCTGATAATCAAATGCTACTAGTAGGCCTGCAGCACTGATTGTGCCACCCACACAAGTAGCCCTGTAAATCTGTCTCAGACCTGCCAGTGCAGTAACTGTGCACCCAGTTTTAAACCGCCATGCCGACCTGGCAAGTGCCCCTACATATAAGGCACCCCTCAGGTAGGCCTAAGGTACCCCCATTGGTAGGGTGCAGTGTATTTAAAAGGTAGAACATGCGCTGGTGTGTTTTACATGTCCTCATGGTAAATACTGCCATATTAGTTTTTCACTATTGAAAGGCTATCTGTCCCATAGGCTTACATGGGAGTTACTGTGTAACATCTTACAAGCATAACTTTCCATTCCGACCACATAGAGAAATGGAGTTTGGCTCTCTGAACTCAGAATTTACTAACACATCTTTTGGTAAAGATGGTTTTTAAATTGTATGTTTGAAAATGACACTTTTAGAAAGTAGGCGTTTTCTTGTTTAACCATTCTGTGTGACTCTGCTGGTTTGTGTATTGACTGCCTGGTTTTGGAGTGACAGGAGCTGGGGATGTAGACAGACACAGTGCCCTGCCTTTCCTGGGTGACTTATAGCTGAGCTGAATAGAGCTTGGCTGCATTTAGAGTGGTGGGAGGAGTTTAACTTGCACCTGAATAGGCAGTGTCTCCTCTGCACAATACTGCCTCTACCTCCTGTAGAGAAGCTGGGCCAGAGAGGACCGAACTGGTTTGGAGTGGGCTCAGAGACTCTTGCCACAAAGAGAACAAAGACAAAATGGGATATAAGTATTGGACCTTAAACCCCAGAGATTTAGATCACTTCTGGACTCAAGAGGAACCTCTGCCATGGAGAAGAGCTGGAGAGCTGTAAGGAGGAGTACTGCCCCTTTGATGTGTGTGCTTTGTTGGGTCGGCCAGAAGTTTCTGATTCTGCCAAGGAGAGGACAAGACTGGAAATTTGCTGTGAACCTGCTTGAAGAAGAATCTCCAAGGGCTTGTGTGTGCTGGCCTCCTTTTCTGAAGTCTCAGGGACACAAATACTTCACCTGCAACCCACTGACCAGCACCGGGACTCCTCTGTGAACTTCTGCATTCAAAAGGGTGCCAATTCCAGGGCCCTGAGAATTGTGTGGTTGGTGGTGAAAAGCAAGAAAAACAACTCTGACTCCATCAGGAACGCTGCCAGTGATGCTGCGACCTGCACCGAACCGGGGGTGCCGCTTGTCAAGTGCACGACGCACCGCCCGGCCTGCATCGCAGCTCTGACACACTTTGACACCTGCGGTTATTGACCTTCCCGATGCCAGCGCTCATATGGCACCATCACCGCCAGCGCCAGCATGCCGGTATCGCAGAGCAGATAACCAACAAGGGTGACTTCACGAACTCTTCGACTTCGCATCGCCTTACCGGGGATCACTGACAGAATATCGATGAGAAGAATATCGACCTACAAAAATATCGAGGTAAAAATGTAGAATGCCAAAATATCGAATCCCTATCTACAAACAGGTAAGTACAAAAATATCGAATCCAAAATATAGTTGTAAAAAATATAGTTAGTCAAAATATCGAATTTTTTAAATATCTTAAAAGTAATGTAAAATTAATGAAATAAAATATATAATTAACTAAAACATACTTAAAAATACTTAAATAACTTTAAAATTAATAAATAATTAATGTAAGTTAAAAAAATAAACATACATTTTTATTTTTTAATTCATATATATATTAACGTAATATTTATAAAAAATATTCAATATTTTTAGCGTAGGATAGCGGGAGGGTAAAATTTACTATTACCACTCCAGTGAGTGCAACAGTAGGGAAAGCATTGGATAGCGGGAGGGTAAAATTACTATTCCCACTGCAGTGAGTGCAACAGTAGGGAAAGCGTTGGATAGCGGGAGGGTAAAAATTACTATTCCCACTCCAGAGAGTGCAACAGTAGGGAAACGTTGGATAGCGTAGGGGTAAAAATTACTATTCCCACTCCAGAGAGTGCAACAGTAGGGAAAGCGTTGGATAGCGGGAGGGTAAAAATTACTATTCCCACTCCAGAGAGTGCAACAGTAGGGAAAGCGTTGGATAGCGGGAGGGTAAAAATTACTATTCACACTCCAGAGAGTGCAACAGTAGGGAAAGCGTTGGATAGCGTAGGGGTAAAAATTACTATTCCCACTCCAGAGAGTGCAACAGTAGGGAAAGCGTTGGATAGCGTAGGGGTATAAATTACTATTCCCACTCCAGAGAGTGCAACAGTAGGGAAAGAGTTGGATAGCGTAGGGGTAAAAATTACTATTCCCACTCCAGTGAGTGCAACAGTAGGGAAAGCGTTGGATAGCGTAGGGGTAAAAATTCTATTCCCACTCCAGAGAGTGCAACAGTAGGGAAAATAATGATTTAATATTTTAATAAAAATAAAATAATTATCAATACCAATAAAAAATTAATTAAAATTACTTACCAATTACAAAATATTTAATAATTAATTCTAAATACCAATAAATATTATTTCTTGAAAATTAATTACCTATTAATTATTAATTAACAAAGAATTAATTTTCAATACCAAAAAATAATAAATAATAAAAATACCAACTAATAATTAATTGACAGTAAATTAATTATCAATACACCAAAATATTTTCAATAATTAATTAATTACAATTAAATTACTTCCCACCCTATTCCCCTATAAACCCACAACCCGCTACAAAGAATAAATTAATACAATTAACATAATTATCAATTAATAAATTAATAAAAATTAATTACCAATTAATAAAAATAATTACCAATTAATAAAAATAATTACCAAATAAGAATTAATTAACAATAAATTAATAATCAATACCAATAAATAAAAATAAATAATTACTGAATTACAATTAAATTACTTCCCACCCTAGTCCCCTATAAACCCACAACCCGCTCTGAATAATAAATTAATACAATTAATACAATTATCAATTAAAAATTAATAAAAATTAATTACCAATTAATAAAAATTAATTACCAATTAATAAAAATTAATTACCAATTAATAAAAATAATTACCAATTAATAATTAATTAACAATGAATTATTTATCAATACCAATAAATAAAATTAAATAATTACTTAGGGGCCCATTACGATACCCGGCATAAAAAATTCCGCCAGGCATGGAAGCGGCAAAAATCCGCCCGCACACACCGTCTGAACACCGACCACGCCATTACGATGACACAAACCGAAAACCGCCATCGGCGGATAAATCACACAAGATACCGCCCGCCATCGTCCGAGTCGGAGTCAAACCGCCCGCCACGGACGGAAACACGCACGACAACACAAAACCGCCCGCCCTCACGCCCGACACACCGCACGTGAGATTACGATCGCACCGCCATGAGCGCGGGAAAACTAGCCACCAGAAAGAGAATGTGGAACCGGATCGTAGACCAGGTCAATGCAGTCGGGACCTTGCCCAGGAACAGAGTCGAAATAAACAAACGGTGGAATGACGTCAAGAGCCTGGTCAAGAAGAAGGAGAGCAAGAACAGAGAGCTGGCTGCCGTCACTGGCGGAGGGAATCCCGCGCTCTTCAAGACCTTCAAAGCGTGGGAGGAGAAGGTGCGAGTCATCATACATCCCGAGATCCTCGCCGGATTAGCAGGGGGAGTGGAGGCTGGTAAGTACAAACTAATGTATACCAGCACACCGCTATGTACTCACATGCACTACCACCATGCCACAGCTCCCAGGGACAAACACCCCCATGTCCAGCACACAATACACAACACATCACACACACATGCAACAGACACCACCACACACAGCCCAAACCGAACAACTGTAAGATGCGTGGGGACATGTGTACACTCAGCCAGCCACGTAACCACCAACAGGTCCCCAAATATGCCAGAAGCGCCACAACGAGCACCCACCACACCCATGTGTCCGCCATAGCTGCACTAACCGACAAGTAACAGGTAAGTGGCAGGAACACAAAGTGCAGTGGGTGGGAGGGTGGACAGCCCAAGTACAAAACACACCAGGCCCCTAGTCCCACAGCACAGCAAGGAGGAGCATCCCCCACACCCCACAGCCACGTGTCAGCCACCGCAGTGCACAACGACAGCCGAAAGGTAGACATCACGGTCCACAGCAATCGGTGTCAGTGGGTGTCCAGCCACCACCACGACCCACAACACCCCCCACCCCCACAGACCTGCAACATGGAGCACCCCCCGCTTAGAACCATGTGGCATCCAGTACAGTGCACGCACGAACAACCTGCAGGTGGGAAACTGGACAGGGCTGGATTACTGGAGGCATGAGGACCGTAACACGACCAACACATGGGACATGTCACGTAGCAGACGAACACGCAGCACCGCCCACCGTCACGAACAAGTGAACAATGTGCACACGGACATGAACCACAGACTCACACCCCACATGACCCATCACAAACACAGCAACACCCAAGGAGCCACGTCTGCATGCACAAGCCACACTGAATATAGTACCACACGGCAGCCACTGTGCAACCCATCACACACAACCGAAACACCATTGAAGTCCTGTCCATGTAGCCCCTACTGCCTGTCAACCACACACCCCACAACTACGCCTATGTAAGACAAACAACACTAGACGCAACAGAGCGGAACAACATAAATGCACACGAACACCACTGAACCCATCAAACACACAGACACACCATGCACATACAACATACCATCCATCCCATCCGTCAGCCCCAGTCTCATGAAAGGCATGTCATCCGCACAGCTGCCACACATACAGCAGTCACGCTAAGATACATGCCCATGACCAACCATGTGCCAGAAGTCAATGAAGCGCACGACACACTGTGAGCAACAACACACAACATGGGCCACACCCCCCGAGCACTGCAGTGATGCACATGGCACAGGGCAGCACGCACACCAAGGAGATGGGACAACTGCAATACGTTGGCTGGCACACAACCATCACTCACTCATAACGATGCGTCCAATGCCATGTCCAGTAATCACAACAGACAGCAAATATGCAGGCCATGTCAAGCATGCACACACCTCAAACCATGCACTGTCATGCTGCCACAACACATGTCACGTTCGGCACCCATGGCTCACAGCATGTACCCCAAAAGCATATTCCATCCCAAATGCGAATCTGGGGCATGGCCCCCATGTTGCCATATGCGTTCCTAAGCGTCCCATCTGAACACCAAAAGCAAAGTACAAACCAGACCCAGGATGGGCCAGGAGCCCGCATACACCAGAGTCACAATAAGTAGGGGCACAGCAATACACCCATCGGCATGGCCAATCCGTCCCATGCCACATGTGCACAGCACACAGTCCCATTGTCAAGCACACACAACTACAAATGCCACAGCCACACACACGCCTCCGGGAAACCCATGTACGAGATTGCACGAACTGTTAATGTCAGACGACAAATACATACTTCGCCAGGTGCAACACAATAACAAATCTCATTCTCTCCACATGTGACGAACTGCTGGATGCTGGGGATGGAGACAGCAGCCAGCACAGCCAGCCTACAAGCCCCCAACGAGGACACATGGATGTGGAGGATCTGTCCTCCTCTTCGGACACGGACCACCAAGCAGGCCCATCTGGTGTGGCAGGGCCCAGCCGCTCCCCAGGACCCCTCCTACCCACCAACCCATCATCCAGGGCTGCTGAACATTCCCAGCCCCCTGCTGCCACTGTTGTTGCGGCCACACCCACAGTCATTGCGGCCACACCCACGGTCATTGCGGCCACTACCATTGCCGCAACCGCCACCATCGCCGCACCGACCACCACCGCCGCCACCACCACCACGTCTTCGCTGGCACCAGCCCCAGCGCAGGTGGTGGCCCGGCCGACTGGATCCACCCTGGGAGCCACAGCGAGGACCGTGGTGAGCAATGTGGCTAGTGGGCAGGCCGGTGGCAGCAGGACTGGTAGGAGGAGCAGGGTCAGGGAAACGCAAGTCTCCCCTGGGAGCCATGCCCTGCCTCAAATGGCCAGAGTCCTTGGGGCCTATGAAGAGGCCCAAGAACAATGGGTCAGGTCTGCTTCAGACACGCGGGAGGTGCTGGGGGTGCTGAGGTCCATGGACGCCCGTATGGGCCAACTCGTGGACCTCATGGGCCAGCTGGTGGTGGCGGTGAGGTCACAGCCAGGGACAGCAGCTCCCCCTCCGCCACCACCTGCCGGGGCGCAGGGTCGAGCAGCAGTGTCCAGTTCCCCTGCGTCCACAGCCAGTGAGCACACCTCAACCACCAGCATGTCGCAAGCAGGCACCCCCTCGCAAACGTGGAAGGGGCCGTCCGAAGTGGAAACAGATCTCCCGGGAGGACTTCGCACGCTCCAGACGCAAGTGAGGCAGCCAGCCAGCCTTCCTTGACCACCCACTGCATTGACTTGGACTACGATCCCACTCCACACAGCCATCTGGATGGCATGTGTGTGTTGGACTATGGACATAGAACCAGTGGGTACACCCTGAGCATCACGCAGCCATGACCGACAGCTCATTGTCACTGCACGCACCACTTTTGTCATCACCTTACACACAATCACATGTCACAGTTTGAAATAAATGCACCTCTTGCACAAACTGCTGTTTGTGCCCTGTGTTTTATTTGTACGGAATACAACGGCCACCTTGGGCGGAAAGGCACCTGATGCGTGGCATGGCAATGGAATAGGAGGGCCTGTAGGGACCTAGGGGTGGGAGACAGAACAGGAGCACATTCAATGAGTGTGTCACACACCCATCACACAGTACATGTCAACAACTACAAGCGATGTACACACATCGCACAGAGCAATAGGGCACAATGCCACAGCCACCAACAGTGGCATACTACCCTGGCCATGGAGCGTTGACACACAGCACGCAGTGAACAAACGGCCACCCTGACACAGCACACACACACCTGCACAGACACAGCCACATCAGCCGTCGTACATGGACACTCACCGTCAAGTGAAGTAGTGGGCGATGAGCTGCTGCCGCACATTACCAGCTTCCTCCTCTCCGCTGTCCTCCTCACTCGAGCTGTCCTGGTCTGCGGGCTGGGGCCCTGGTTGATCTCCGTCATCCACGATGAGGGGGATCTGCTTCCGAATGGCCAGATTGTGCAGCATGCAGCACGCCACCACTATCTGGCACACCTTCTGTGGGGAGTACGCCAGCGCACCCCCGGTGCGGTCCAGGCACCTGAACCTGGACTTGAGGAGGCCAAAGGTACGCTCGACCACACGTCTGGTCCTCCCATGTGCCTCATTGTAGCGATCGTCTGCTGGGGTGCGAGGATTCCTCAATGGACTGAGCAGCCATGCCCCATTCGGGTACGCAGAGTCACCTGGGTGTGAGGGACACAGAGAACCGTTGCTATTCCAACTGGACAGGGGACAGCATCGCACAACCAGCACGCTACACCACTCCACATACTCACCGACAATACAGCCACGATCCTGTTGCAGATTGGACATCAGTCGTGGCAAGATGCTGTTGCGCATTATGTGTGCGTCATGGGCCGAGCCTGGGAACTTTGCACACACGTGGGTGATCACCATGTCCGCAAGGCACACCACTTGCACATTCAGGGAGTGCGTGTGCTTCCTGTTGCGGTACAGGTGCTCAGTGGCCTGTGGTGGAACAAGGCCAACATGTGTGCAGTCAATGGCTCCAACGACGTGTGGGATTCTGCCAAGGGCATAGAATGCACCCTTCACTGCCGCCAATTCACGAGCCCTGGGGAAGCGGATGTACCTGTTTCGGTACAGCATCATGGCTGCCAGTACATCCCTCAGCACCTTGCTGAACATGGGCTGGGACATCCCTCCTCCACTGCCCACTGTGTGCTGGAATGACCCAGTGGCGAAGAAATGCATGGCGGCCATCACCTTAGCCGTGGGGGTGACAGCTGTCGGATACACCCTGCGGGGACGGAGATGGGGTTCCAACATGGCACACAGTCGATGCAGGGTTGGCCTGTCCAGCCGAAACTTCCTAATGACCTCTGTATCGTCCATGTCCGCCAGCAATTGGTATGGGCGGTCAATGTTCGGTCTCCGCCTAGGGAAAATGGCAGTGGACACATGTCAAAGCAACACAACACATAGCAATTTCGCATACACATCACTGACATGACTGAGCAAGCACATGAGCCACAGCCCAGCTGTCAAGCTGGGACGGCACGGCCACAATACACTTACACAGGTCTCCCAGCAATGGCTAGTGATACAAACCACTGCCATGTGCATGCACATGGGGATCTAGGCCCCAATGACTTGCGGGGCGTGCTGATGGGGACTGACTGCATATTCGTCAAGCGGCAACGCCACGGCAACATGAATGTCTGCTGAGCATGGAACTGCTTCCGAGGCTGGATGAGTATGGCACACGACGACGACGATGTGGGCACAGGCTGAGCGGCCAAAACAAGTGGGACCTGTGGCACGAGGGGATATGAGACAGTAGTAGGTGTCAGCACTGCACCCTATGTACAGCACTGTACGGATCACACCTCCCGAAACATTGACAGGTGTCCACATTGACAGCCCCATGCCAAGACGGCTGTGTGCTTGCAGTCACACGTCACAGGTGAGAGGTTACATTGCACGTGCCAGGTGGCAGACGTACATAGTGGGAGCTGGCATGTGTGTGCATGTGTCTCCTGTTCAGGATCCACCAGATGGGCGCTGACTCTGTACTGACCATTGGACACAGCATGTTCCGTGGAAGGCTTGTGTGTGTGGGATGGTGGCACTGGATGTGCCTCCGTTGGGTGGGGGGCCATGCACAGGGCGGGTACGTCGATGATTGCGCATTGTTGGTCACGGTGGGTGCACCCACTCAGATGTGTTGCCCTGTGTTCAATTCCTATGTCCGCATGATGATGGACTGTAGATGTGGGCAGACTACACATTGGTCGATGTGCTGTCTATATGCATGTGCCTTCACACCAGGCACAGCTGCCCCTGCACATGTGACCCCTGCTGGACTCGCTGCTGGGTCTGTGGAGCTGATGCACCTTCTGTGCGTGGGGCGGACAGCTCTCCTCACTTCCCTCATTGCGCATGTCATGACTTTGCCGCAGGTGACATGGATCATGGAGGGCCCACATGTACGCGTGGGTAGGCTACACATGATTGTTCACTGGTCGCCACCCCCAGTCAGTGTTTCGAATGGGAAGGTTGTCGTGCTGGTGGTATATTCGATGTGGCGGATGGGCGGGCCTAGGTGCGGGCTTACATTCCGGACATGGGGGGTAGTTGGATTGGCGACTAGTTGCAGTACACACGGGACACGTCTCTTCCTTTCCACATCTGGGTCATCCCTTGTACTCACTGACAGTGATACAGTCATCTTCGCCCCAGCCCTCATGTCCTCCCCTCGCTCCCCCAATATGCATGTGCACCTGCGAGGCTAGCGCTTGCACAGGCAGCCCCAAGCTCGCACCAGAGAGGGCAAGGAGTGTATGTGTGGGTCCAGTTGCACGAGTGGGCTGTCTCAGGGTATGATGTGTTGCGGGACGCCGTCCACCTGCGTGGTGCCCCAAATGGAGACCCGGCCTGCATGGACTATGCATCACAGTCTTCGCCTTCCGGATCCGCCACCTGCGACACCCAGTGGCTGTGGCTGCCCTTGCGGCCATGCCGCGTCCGTCTGTGACTGATGGCCCACACATTCACTCTTTGGCCTCTCTGGGGAGGGCTCGGGGGTGGTGGCGCACGCGCTTGCACTTAGTCGCAATGGCATGTGGCGTGGTTGGTATAATGGGCAATGGATGGGATGGTGCGAGCCACCTCCCGTGACGTCAGTGCTGCTCGTGCTGTGGTGCGTCCCCCTACACTTCCATTTGACTTGTGCCATGCTAGACGTTGAGGTTCTATTGCCTGCGTGATATGACCAGGAGGAGCGCGAGGAGACCTCTCACACACCATGCTCCACTGCCATCCCGTGCCCTGTATCGCCTGTGCGGATTGACTATGTTGGGGTTACACCTGGTCGACTGGGGCTGTGTGTGCCTTGTCAAGGGGCATGGCGGGCGCACAACAGGATCCAGCTTGTCCACAGAGGGTGGGCTGAGGTGCGCATGGTACCGCTTTGTACGTGTGCCCGGCTGCTGTGCACACACGTGTTCACTCCCCCCGACAGGTGTCCTCTCACAATGCCCAGGGAAGCGGTGGTGTACTGTTCATGACCCCTCCCGACACGGCGTGCTCCAACTTGGCATGTGCGCATCTACCCGTCACACCCACCCACCTGAGCACTGCGTCCATACGACTTCACACGACACATGTGTGTCTTCCACAGTTGTGCTACTCATTTGCGTTGACATCCAATACCAGTGGACTACATGGTCATGTCACAACTGCCGTGTACTTCACATACTCTCATCCTCTCTCATTCGTACTTGTGAAATGAGTCAGCGGAGACAGTTTTGGTTTCAAACATTATATTGAGTCTTCTGTCCTCTGTGATGCAGTATAGTGGACACTACTGGCAGCGGAATACATGTTGAGGATATACTGAGCATGATTGCAAATGGGATAGGGTGTGGGGTTACATGTGATTGGCTGTTGCATGTGGGATGTGGGCTTCAGAGTTACATCTGCTTGGCCAAGGCTGTGCTAATGTACATTTACGTATAGCTGCGGAGCTGCGGACTTTGACACAGACGGTATACATGTTGCCTACCAGACCGCTTGGCATCATGGGCACAGTCCATCTCAGTTCCATGTGACAGGTTTGCTGCGGTTGTTCCTCATGCACGCGTGCATGTGAGATGACATCAGGGCATGTGCTTGCGTGCATGCAGCGGCGTGCCACTTGTTGTTGCAATGTGGTGGTTACTGGACATGTCACAGTCACTGGGGTCGTGTTGTTGTTGTATGCACTTGTCGTCCATGCAAAGGTCCTGGTATGGGATTCCCGGGGCGGGGGTGGGAGGGGTGCAGCACCCACAGACTCCAGGTGACCTATTCATGTCCACTGAGCGGTGTGTGTGTCCATGGGCGCTGGATCCATGTCGTGTCCTGGTTGTTCGTGCAGTTCCGTCCATGTGGGTGCGATGCACAGACCCCATGCCACTGCCTCCCACGATGCATGCGGTGTTCCTGGATGTGATGGGGAACAGTGTGCATGTCCCGGTCATATCCGATGTCATGGCGATGTCGTTGATTGTGTGGTAACAGTTGCCGGTCGTTTGGTATGGCTGTTGTGGTGGTGACTGGCCAGTCCGTGCGGAAGCTAAGCATGGGTGCGGGGTTGGACATCATAGGTCAATCGGGGAACCTGCGTTGTGGTCCGACGAATTTACAGGTTGTCAGGTATGCAATGCCGTCCAGCAGGGCTTCCATGTCATTGGTGGTGTACATGTTTGCCAGCCAATGTAGCGGATGGTGGCTGTCAAGGTGTTGTTCGTAAGTTGTCCCTTGGAGGACCATGATGGGGCATGCTGGGTGACATTCGATGTAGCTGTTCTCGATGATCCGTCGTGTGGAGGCACAGTGGTCCCATTTCAGTGCGGGTGCGATGTTGGCCACATACGCCATGCCCCCATAGGCAGAGCAGGCCCTGTCGTGTGCGTCCAGAGGGAGGAGTAGTGGTAGCAGGTCCGCCTTTAGACATGCCGGGTTGGAGAGGCATATCTCCAAGGGATGCTGGTAGGGACACCTCCGACAGTAGAAGACGGGCATGACGCAGCTGAACAATGTGATGCGGTAAGTCAGTCGGTAACTTACGTTCAGCAGGGACAGGAGATCGCATCCCAATATATGTATCAGGTTGGTTTTGTACAGCTTGAGCTGTCCGGCGTAGTTGGGTAGGTGTGTTGCGGTTGCCATTTCGCAGCGGTGCGTTGTGGTGGCGTGCTCCAGCTGTGTGTGCAGTCTGCAATGTGCACGCTCCGAGGTTGCTGTGAGCTCTGTGTAGTCGTAGGGGGACAGGACTTGTGTTCTGTTGGCTTGTTTGGAGGACACGGGCCCTCATCCCACATGCTTCTCAGACAGTTCAAGGTCAGTGATGTGTGACTCCTTCCAATTAACTTGCATGTGGCCGACATGGGGGAGTGTTTTCTTCTTTCTTCCCCGTCCGTTGTGTGCTTCTGTGATATGCGCTATCTGCCCTGTGGTCGGTCTCCTCGACATGCCTGTGTTGGTCTTTTCTTGGACAATGGCTGTATTCACCGGCTTCTTTCGTAGGGCTGTGGTTTCGGAGTTGGAATGGAAGGTCATTCGGTGCTGTCTGCTCTCCCTTGTGTGGGCGGCAGGCTGCCTTTCCGCTCTGCGTTGGGCCTTGTGTGTGAATGTTATTCTTGGGCCACCTGTTGTCGGTCCCCGGGCTCTTTGGTGTTCCGTTTTATATGTCTTGTTCATATGTGCAGGGTGGTATGGGTGTTTCAGTGTGGTACTGGCGTTCCTCTTCCCGAAGGGGCCCTGCTTCTCCTAGTTGGTGTTGCCGCCGCTGTGTGCTTCGCCATGTTTGTTACACTGGGGTGTGTCCTGCTGTTGCGTGACTTCACTGACATGTGTGCGTCGGTTGTGTGGCGTTGGGTGTTGTCCGTGAATTGGGCGTTGGGGACATGTCTGTGGCAGGCCTGTCACGTGTCATGTGCGTTCGGGGTGGGGCTGATGTGTGTGCTGCTTGGTTGTGTCCCTGTGTCTGTGTGCGACGCATGCATGGCGCTGCGGTTGGCCTCTGCGTTGTGCGCATGTGTGGCGGCGTCATCGCCGCTTTGGGGCCGTGACGGGGTCGTTGGTTCCTAGTCCCAGGTGGTGTGTACACATGTGTTACGCGATGTTACGATTTGGCCTGTGTGTCATATGTGGATGCAATGGTGGATGTGTAGTGTACACGCACTGGGGGGGTTGTCCGCTTTTTCCGCCCTTGCACTGTGTGCGCTGTTTGCGTGCACTTGTTGTGTGTGTGCCTACCTGCGTCTCCGCGGTACGTTGCGTCCTTGGTGGTGCATCAGCAAGAGCATGGGGAGGGCCTGCAGTGCTGGATTCATGCTCGGGGGAGCCGCTTCTTCGTTGTCCGTGCTCGGCGTCCGTGTTACCGCTTCGGTTTGTCGTACGGTATCTCTTGGCCGTGGGAGCCGTTTGTTTGCGGCATCGTAATTTATGCGCCGGGCGGGACGTGTTTTCGTCGGACGGTGTGTGTCAGTTGGGCTGCGCCGCTACGTGTACGGGCGCACTTTGATGGCGGACGGTGTTGCTGGCTTGCCGGCGGTGTTTGGCCTACTTTTCGCATCGTAATTGGGCGGGCGTGTGGACTGCTGCGTGCCGGCGGTAACTGGTGGTTTTTGCATCCGCCAGCACGGCGGTTGTGCTTCCGCCCGCCATCGTAATGACCCCCAAAATTACATTTAAATTACTTCCCACCCTATTCCCCTATAAACCCACAACCCGCTACAGAACTAAAACACAAAATTAAATTAAATATAATTAATAATTCCTAAAAATTAATATTTAATTTACTATAATTAAATTACTTCCCACCCTATTCTCCTATAAACCCACAACCCGCTATAGAATTAAATTACGCAAAAATTAAATAACATAAAATTCATTACTTTAAAAAAATTAAAACATACATTACAAAAATAATACATACTTTTAACACATATACTAACACTTAAAACACTATAAAAAAAATCGATATTTTTAACAACTATATTATGACTGTCGATATTTTGACAATCGATATTTCTTACCTGATTTTCGATATTCTTAACCACTATATTTTGGCAATTCGATATTCTGTCCATTCTATATTAAAAACTCGATATTTTGGCAATTTGATATTAAAAATTCGATATTATGTCTGTTTACCCCTTACCGGAACTGACGCCTCACCGCCGATGCCGCCTAACTTCCCCTATCCCGGATTCCATGGCTCACCTCCTCACGGACTTGCCGCCTTGCCTCCCCTGTGGCAACCAGGGAGCCGGTCTCGACCTCAGCACCGACGCCTCACCTCCATGATGCCGTGCATCTTCCGTAGACTTTGTTTTCCAATGAACTGTTGTTTGGGGGTCCATGTGACTCCATGCCCTTACGCCATGCACCGCACGGTCGGCACCGTGCTCTGGATTTGGAGCTGTTTGTTTCTACAAGTGCTATTTATGAAATAACTGTTCTAAAAGTCATATTTTGATACATGTATGTTGAATTTTTGTCGTTTTGGTCTCGTCGGGTTTAGATACAAATACTTTATTTTTCTAAACTGGTGTGGTGTCCATTTGTGGTGTTTTCACTGTGTTACTGTGTGTTTTGAGTACAAATACTTTACACATTGTCTTTGGGATAAGCCTGTCTGCTCATGCCAAGCTACCAAGGGGGTGATCAGGGGTTATCTAAAGTGTGTAATCCCCTTATCCTGACTAGAAGCAAGGGTCACTACTTGGACAAAGGTGCATACCTCTGCCCACTAGAGACCCCCATTTCTAACATTGGTGGTCAGCGATGAGGATTGAACTTGTATTTGTACTTGACCCACAGTGATGGTGTACATCACTAGTCTAGAGCAGACCACTATGTAACCACATACTGTGTTTTTGGTTCTATTGTTGATCTGACCCTTGAAGTATCCACACACCATGGGGCCGATTCCGATCTCGGCCGGTAGGGCTCCGAATCGGATTCGGCATTACCGGATCCGATTCGGAGCCCTGTTTCCCGACCGAATCGTACGCGGGTCCGGCCGAGCGAGTACGATGCAAGCGCCCGCGAAATCGCCGACCGACTCGAACGCGGCTACAACACGCTCCGACCGACTCGCACGGACACAACTCGCACCGCGCAATGTAGACGTTCCCCGGCCGGGTAAGTACGATGCGCACCGCGAGCAGTCCGACCGACTCGCGCCGTCCGGCTCGAAAGAGCTGTCGGAGCCGGACTTTGGGGGTCCGCGTCGGACCCCCCTGTATGCGTAGCCGCGCGAGTCACACACAGGGGGGACCCATGGGTCCCCCTACCTGTGCATGTACGGCGTGACCCGCTTCAACGCGTACCCGCTGTAGGGGGCGCCCTTGTTCGCCACGCACCCATTGAGTCAATGGGAGCCCGCGTACGCGTTGTACGACCGGCTCCCATTGACTTCAATGGGAGTCCGACCGACTCGAGTCCGGGTGCATGCGTGCGCATCGTACTCGTTCGGTCGGACTGCCAGAGTCCGATTCGGTCGGAATTCTCTCCGGGTCCGGCTCGGTCGGAGATATTTACGGCCCGAATCGGAATCGGCCCCCATGTCTCTAGGTGACAAAGTAGCAAGTGAGGTTGCAGAATTGGAGTTTGACATTGAAATGTTGAGTAGTTAGAAAGTAGATCAACTCAAGCAATTCTGCAAGAGCTTTGGATGTTCCATGAGAAGCTCCGCTAGGAAGGAGGGGCTGCAGAAGGCCTTAGGACCTGGTGGGAGGCCAGAGATGCTAGGGACAATGGAAACGAGGATGTGGCTCTGGATGTACAGAGCCAGCAAGAGGAGTTTGGAGCTTAAGATTTGACAGTGGGGGAGGCCCCCCCAGGCCTGGCAGCAGCATGTCTTCTAGAGGTCTGTCCCCAGAGGAGCTGGAGGACAGGCAAAACAAGAGAGAGCACCAGCAGGAGCATGAGAAGCTCAAGTATGACATGGGGAAACAAAAACGTGCAGAGGGAAATGCTCGTGCCTTGGAGGAGAAGAAATTGATTTTGGCACATGAATTGAGCATGAGGGAGCTGGACATCCGGTCCAAGCAGGCAGAGTCCAGTTCCAATGGTGGCAGCTTACAGCCAGTGCAGTCTGAGGGAAAGGTCTACATTCCTAAGGATCTAGTACAGAATTTCCAGAAGGGGGAGGATATTTATGCTTAGTTTGCATCTTATGAGGCAGCACTCTGCATGAATGAGGTCCCAGAGAAATATTGGGGTGGCAGGCCTGTGGAAACACTTTGAGGCCAATGGGAGGAACACCCTGGAACCTTTGGAGGAGGGGGGTACTTTCACCTATCCCAATATGAAGGAGGCTTTATGCTTCAGGTACGGGCTCACACCTGAGCAGTACAGGATAAAGTTTAGATCTTTTAAAAAGCTTGAGTCTAACACTTGGGTGGAACGTGTGAATTTGTTTTGCAGAGCACTGGTGGTTGGATAAGAGGCAGCAAGGTAACTAACTACAAGATTTAATTGCATGGGAGCACTTGAATAGTCTTTGTGTTCTAGAGCTGCACCAGCAACTGATGGATAGTAAGTTGACTGACCCCAGACAGCTTGCTCAGGAGGCGGACCGCTGGACGAGTACCAGGGTCCACAAGGGGTATGTGGGAAACCCATCTAAGGGGGTGGGCAGGGTCCCCAGCAGAAGAGTGGGGGGACAAAGATAATCAAAAGTAGTTCTCTGAAGGGCCCCAAAATAGTTCCCAGGGTAAAGATTCCCAGCCCCCCAGTGGTAAGAAGCCATGGCCCCCTAGAGGTAAGCCATGCGACAAGGGTCCCCGCAGGTGTAACGCATGTGGTCAGAAGGATCACCTGAAGGGGGATCCCAGGTGTCCCAAGCCCACACCTGCATCCACTGGTGCACCATCACTGGGGTTAGTTAGTGTAGTGCTGAGGGAGGAGTTGGTTGCTAGTGATGGGGGGAGCCAGCTGTGATGATCCTTATCTCGCTAGGAGATAGAGAGATGGTCCAGGAAACCTGCCTGCCGGATAACACTAAGAAGTGCCTGCAGAGGGTGACCATCAATAGGAGGAGGGTGGAAGCTTTGAGAGACACTGGAGCCGGTGTGACATCTGTGAGGTGTCAATGGGTGTCTAAAGAGCAGGTAATACTCAATGTACTTCACCCTGTAGTTGATGCAGACAACTCTGAGTGACACTGGCTCTTGATGGGGAGCCAGTGGAGGTTTCTTAGGTGAGGAGAGATATGGGTTCATTTGGAAAGGTCCGGGATGAGTCTGGTGGCTGCGTTCTGTATAGTCTGGAGTCTTCTGAGGAGCTGGGTGGGTATTCTGGCATAGAGAGAGTTGCCGTAGTCGAGGTGGCTGGTTATGAGGGTCTGTGTGATGGTCTTTCTGGTGCTTATTGGGATCCATTTGAAGATTCTGCAGAGTATGCAAAGGGTGTGAAAGCAGGAGAAGGTGACAGAGTTGACTTGTTGTTTCATGTTCAGTTGGCTGTCAAGGATGATGCTGAGGTTGCGTGCATGGTTGGTCTGTGTGGGTCCTACTTCTTCTGGTTACCGGTTGTGGTCCCAGGAGGAGGTGTTCTTCCTGAAGATCCGTACTTCCACTTTGTCAGAGTTTAGTTTGAGGCAGCTGTCTCTCATCCAGCCTGCTAAGTTGGCCATGGCATTGCGCAAATTTGTTCTGGCATTGGAGGGGTCATTGGTAAGCACAAGGATGAGCTGGGTGTCGTCGGCATAGGAGATAATGTTGAGACCATGGGCCATGATGATGTCTGCGAGGGGGGCCATGTAGATGTTGAACAGGATGGGACTGAGGGATGATCCTTGGGACTTGCCAAATATGATGTCCTTGCGTGCGGAGGGGAAGGGTGGAAGACGGATGCTCTGAGTGTATCCTGAGAGGAATGAGAGGATCCACTTGAGGGTGTGTTGGATGCCGATGTTGTGGAGTCTGTTGATGAGAGTGTGGTGGGAGACTTTGTCGAACGCAGCGGAGAGGTCGAGGAGGATCAAGGCCACCATATCTCCTCGGTTGAGGAGGATTCTGATTTCATCAGTAGCGGCGATCAGTTTGGTCTCAGTGCTGTGGTTGGCCCGGAATCCTGAGTGTGTGGCGTCCAGCAGGTGGTTTCGTTCAAGGTAGTCAGTGAGTTGTTGGTTGATGGCTTTCTCAAGAACTTTGGCTGGATATGGGAGCAGGGAGATCAGTCTGTAGTTTTTGAGGTCGGTGGGGTCGGCTGAGGGCTTCTTCAGGAGGGTTCTGATCTCTGCATATTCCCATTCATCTGGGAAGGTAGCTGTGGTGATGGAGGTGTTGAGGATGTTGGTGAGCTCCACACCGCTCGAGTTGGCTCTGAGGTTGAAGAGATGGTGCGGGCAGGGGTCAGTAGGTGCCCCGGAGCGGATTAAGGACATGATAGTGGTGGTGGTCTGAATGCCGAGTGGCACCCTTGTTGTTATGGCAGGGCATGTGTTTGCCAGTTGGATGAGGTTGTTGAGGCTGATTGTGGGGGGTTGGAAGTCGAAGTTGTTGAAGACGGTGGCAATCTAGCTGTGGAAGTGGTTGGAGAGGGAGTCACAGAGTTGTTGGGGCGGTGGACAGTGTTTTCTGTGGCTGCTGGTTTGGAGAATTCCTTGATGATTTTGAAAAGTTAATTTGTGTGGTTTGCTGTGTCATCAATGTGGTTGGTGAGGGCCACCCTTTGGTCTCCTTGAGGCACCAGTGAGAGTCACTGAGGGCTGTTTTGTGCGCAGCTCTGTCAGAGGTGTCCTTGGTGATGCTCCATCACTTCTCGAGTCGAAAGCAGTTGTGCTTGGTGGTTCTGAGCTCTGTGGTGTACCAGCTGGCTTGTCTTGAGGTTTTGTTGGTTTTGGTCAGTTTCCGTGGGGCGACTCTGTCAGTGCTGTTGCTGATCCAGGCGGAGAAGTTGTGGACGCCTGGTTGAGGTCAGCTGATGTGTTGGGAGGCATGGCGCTGAGGGTTTGCATCCATTGTTCCAACTATGGAGGGTGGTGCATGGTGGTGGTGTGTTGGGTGGCGGAGAAGGTACGGTGGATGATATAGTGGTAGGTCAAAGTGAGCTCTGTGGTGTGGGTGAATTTGATACTGTCACTGGAGGAGAGGATGGCGTTGAGTGTGTGCCCGGATATGTGGGTGGGTTCAGTGACTAGTTGGGTGAGGCCAAGGTTTTGAGGTTCTCCAAGAGGGAGGTGAAGTTGGTGTCCTTGGGGTCCTCAATGTGGAAGTTGAGGCCACCAAGCAGGATGTAGTGGAGGGAGTTGATGGGGAGGGGGCGATGAAGTTGGCGATGGCATTGCAGAAGGCTGGTCGGGGTCCGGTGGTCTGTATGCAAGGGTGCCTCTTACTGTGGTCTTGGCTTTAGTTTATAGTAGGAAATTGGGGTGCCCCATGAGGGGTGTTGGGTCATCGTTCATGCCAGTGCATTGGATGGATCCCTTGTATATATATGATGGCTATTCCTCCACCGTGTTTGTTGGGGCGGTCTTGGTATATCATCTTATAACCGTCGTGAGTGGCGATGGTGATGTCGGGGTTCGAGGTGGGGTTCAGCCACATCTCAGTGGTGAAGGCCACATCTGGGGTGAGGTTGGTAATCCCAGATCTCCGTGTGAGGGATGGGGCTTTGAGCAGGATTCATTGGGGTGGTTCCAGGTTGTTGGTGGTCTTCTGGCGGTAGCGGTGCAGGGTTCGGTGTGGGTGGGAGGTCCTGTGTGGCAGGAAAAGCGGCAGTGGTGGCCGGCAAAGGGTCCTTTTGTAGAGTGTGGGGCGGATGTGCAACAGATGGCTCAGCTTTGAGAGGAAATGATGACACACGTAGGGCAGCTTATGCCGTGTGCTCTATAGATGATGTGGTTGAAGCTTCATGGTTTCAGAGAGTTGTTTTCTGCCCTAGTTGTTGAACTGATTACTCTTACTAGAGCTGGCAGTTTAAATGCACAAATGAGAGTCTCCATATTCCCTGACAGCCAGTTCGGGTTTGGTGTTGTCCATGATTTTGGACAATTGTGGTCACAAAGGGGCTTTCTACCATCCTCAGGTACCCCAATCAAAAATGGAATCTACGTCAAGGATCTGTTGGATGCTCTGCAAATACCAGGAGAAATTGCTGTGTTTAGCGCATCAAGGAGGAAGCGGATATGTTGCCATGGGCAACTGATACGCTTACTCAGTGGCCAGGTATTGCGCATTGTTAGCCTGTTCCTTAAATGGAAATTTCACATGTGAGTCCGAAGATGAGAGTTCTTTTGCAATGTTGATGAAAGTTATTGACATGTGGGATGAACTGAAGCGAGTGCAGGAAAATGTGTCAGAGGCAGAACAGAGTGGTTGGGTAAAAGCAAGATGCGTGAAAAATGCACATTTGGGTGTCAGCAGATGGGAGGCCAGTATTTCCAGACAGCTTGTTGTTTCCAATGACGCAATGCTCCCATGGATACACACATCTAGGGAGAGACACAATGCTGAGACTTTTCAAGCAGAGTTGGTACAACCCCATATTCAGAATGTTGGCAGTAGAGATTTGCCATTTGTGTGTAACTTGTCAACAGTGGATTGTAGGAAAACGAGCATATGTCACTTTAACACACCTAGGGAGATGAGGTGGCCCATTCAACAGGATGCAGATGGAATTTATCGAGAGGACTATGCATAATGGGTTGAGATATATCCTAGTGATTGTGTGTGTGTGTTCTCAAGATGGGTGGAAGCCTACCCAACTAGAAGAAGCAACAGTCTCACTGTAACTAAGCTGTTAGTACGAGAATTAATACCCAGGTTTGGCATGCCGATTTCTCTTGAGTCAGATAGAGGCGCACACTTCAACAATGAAGGGATGAAGATTGTCTGCACAGCTTTACAGATTGAACAGAGATTACACTGCAGTTACAGACCAGAAACCTTTTTGAACAGATAAACGGTACCATCAAGTCTAGATTGGCCAAGGTCCGTACATCAACCTCTCTGAAATGGCCAGATGCTTTACCCTTGGTGCTGATGAGTATTCGAAGTACCCCTGACAGTTAGACGGGATTATCCCCCATGATATATTAATGGACAGAGCAATGAGAGTACGTGCAGTTCCTGCACATGCTCTTTTGAATATCACTAACAATATAATATTGGATTACCCAAAGGATTGGCTGATGTAGTTCATTCTGTCTTTCATCAGGTCTCAGCTGCCACACAAGACCTGCATCAAGAATAGTGCGACAGTCTCAATCCTAGTGATTGGGTCATGATCAAGAAGCACATTCGGAAGACTTGCCTTGAACCCAGATGGAAAGGACCCTTTCAAGTGATCCTTACTACACACACTGCTGTTAAGTGTGCTGGAGTCCTGAGTTGGATTCATGCTTCACACACACCACAGTGAGCAATCCAGAAGAATTGACTTTGGTCTATGATCCTGCACAAAGAGTTTTGATGGTTGCACCACCAATCAAGAGACCACCCAGACCAATAGCACCAGGGTCAGTCCAGCCACTGGAAGAGGAAAGGGGTGAAGATCAGTTGGCCGAAAGTCAAGGGTAAGTACCGAAAGTGACACAGAGTGACATTGAGGTCTCTAATGGAGGAGAAGCAGAGATGAATCACAACATGAAAGTGCCGCCGACATGGTACTAAGACAAGAAGAAGATCCCGGCAAAGGAGCCAGCGCTGTAACAAGGAGAACAAATCGACAATCAAAATTGCCACAAAGCTATAAAAATCAGAGGAGAAGTTCTTCAATAGCTTGAATTCCGGAAATAATACTCATAGAAGTTGAGTATAGCGACGAAGGTGGCCTAGATCCAAAACAGCAAAATCTAAGAAGATCAAAAAGAGTACGAGTGCCCTGTCGCAGATATTCAGCACCTGAATGGTCATGCTACGTGAACACTGCTTTGAATGTCACATTAGAAGACTTGTGCAACGTGAACCCTCAACAATTTAAACCTCCCTGAAAAAGAGAAAATGGGACTGATGGAAATAATCTGAAGAAAGCTTGAAGCAAAACGGAACTGAAGAAAGAATTTTTGAACTGTGCTTATTAAATGTTTTTTGTTTTAGTTCTTTGTTTTACAGAAGATCAACCTATCCCTGAGTTGAAAGTAACAGAAGAATAGGGACAATATTTTAGAAGAACACCGAGTAGGGTTAAAGATTGTCTGGTTAGGAGCTTGACTGCTGAAGAAGATAATATTAACTGCACCAAATAAGATACATACTAAAACTTGCTACAAGCTATTGGAAGTGACTCAGAAAAGCTGTTGCATTAGAAATAAGTGTAAATATATAATGTGTTCAAGTTTTGTAATAACAGCAATAATGATCACTATAGTAGTAATAGGATTTTACCTTGCGCCAGAGTCAGAGCTTAAAGCAAAGACCAGCACTAATACAGCTATTTACAATACTAGGGAGGACCCCTTTAGTTACTCCTTTGTAAGCCATAAGAAAATGACTATTCTTCTAAAGTTTATTCTAGTTTAGTACAAGAATACACTGAAGCCATGAATGCCAAGGATTGTTACATATGCGCACACCTACCTACTTCAGTTTCAGAAGAAGTTACTTATTACAACATACCTTTATCTTATGCTATTTCTTGCAGCATCCTATTGTCATTAGTTTATAGGCGAGGACATTTTGAGTATTTCTATTATAACAATGATCTAATACTTCTCAGGGTACCTTTAATAGAGAGTATTAATTTACCCTCACAATCAAAGGAAATGGACATAGCCCGGTATTAATTCTTTCCCCATAGACCAATAGATAGCATGAAGGCTTACAAAAGCAATTTAACCTGTTTAATGTGACCAATAGAGAAGACCTATATAATGGCTTTAGAAGAGAGATGCACTAACCTGACACAAATTACTGACAAAAAGAGTGATGTTTTAGAGAATGCTTGGAAGAAAGAAGAAAACAAATTTAGAAAGAAGATGGTTTACCTTAAACTGGGACTTGACAGCCAACACAGAGGGAAAATTTGTATGTACAGAAGATGGACTCCCAAAAGGACTAGACATGTAGGGATTAGTAGTTGTGAGCACACTTTCTAATTAACAGGGGGATTTTGGCAACTATTATAGGGAGATGAAAATGCAATTCGAGGGGTTCATTACATTTATGGTCACAATGCTTACTTCTTACTGCCAGTTAACTTGGAGGCAATTAGGCATAATAATTTCAAAGATGTACCAAGTGGAGAGTTTGAGTGCATTAACATTAACACCCGCACATAGACAGAAACGCAGTACAAACAAAGGAACTGGACTAGTAGGAGATATATTTGGAGCTGTCATTCCACCTGTAGGTATCATCTGAAATGGTGAAAAGATTATGAAGTTGTCAACAGTTGTCGACAAAATGGCAAATAGCACACCCGGAGCTTTGTTTGTAATTAATACAGAACTAATTGCTATATGGTCAATGGTTTTAAAGAATCGACTTGCCTTAGACATCTTGCTCGCAGAAAAGGGTAGAGTCTGCAAAATATTAAATTAACTCATTCCTGTACATACCTGATGAGAGTAGGGAAACAGAAGACTTTGCAAAGAAAATCTCAGGTTTAGAACCTGAATTACGTGAATTGGAGACATCAAGTTTGTTTGAGAATTTTGGAAAAACAGTTGCTGCAATTGGAAATTGGTTTTCAGCAGCAGGAAATGGTACATTGAAGGCTATTCTAATGCCAAAAGTAATAGTGGGGCTTTGTCTAATATTTCTTTATGTACTGTTCTTGAGCTGTAAATACATATTTCACAAGAGCAAGGAAAGGTTGGAAAAGAAATTGTATGAGAAGGATTTGGTTTTAAGGGGCATTATGAATGATGATTTAATGAACTCTTTGAAATTTAGGGGACTAAAAAGAAAAAGAGTAGACTCAAGTGATGATGAAAGTGCTCTCTGAAATGAACTCACATGAGAAACCTAGATATGTGATGATTAATAAAATCATTGGACGGGGATTGTCAAAGCTGAAAATGTTTATGTAAATTTACCTCATACCAATGTAGAAATGTGCCTTAACGTTAACGTAGAACATGCATGTCAATATAGTGGTTAGAAAATGTGCCTTTATTAAGCGTGCAAAAAAGAGAAAAGTGCTGCTTATATTCTGCAGAACTCTCCCATTTCTATTGTTCTATCACGACTAGGCCTCAAAGTTTTCTTTATTACTTCCTTTCCCTTTAGTAAAATAAAGGCCTTTTTGTAAATGCTGATTTAACATTATAATTGAACTGCAGAACATAACATCTTCCTGAAATGTGCTGTTTGCTGCAAAATGTATTTCTTTCCTTCCTCACACCATATGACTTCATCGTATTTTAGATATGCCACATCCTTAAAATGAATATTGATCAATGAATATTGATGAAAAGAAAATACTTGAGATACACTTGAAATTCATGATCTAAACAAGACATGCTAGATATTATTGTTTATTTCATAGAGCAGTCCAGTGTTACACAATGGGACACTGAACAGCTAGCAGAGTAGGTTTGGAAAGGTTCTCATGAGAACCTTCCTAGATGTATCTTTATGTGATGCGCTGTAGCCACATTCAAATAACAACATGTTGACATGGACGTTTACTGTGGAAATTGAAAGGGAAGATGGCGGACAATCAGAAGATTCTTCCTCATTGGCTCGAAATGACCTAAGCACCTGTTTTTGCAACATTTGTTTTGTGCTTTCTATATAGTACGTGTTCCAATTTAGAGGGGCATCCATTGCATTTGATGTATTTTATGCACCTCTGCTCTGCCATGCTCCACAGCACTTTGTTGTGGTAGCCTGATTTACTGTAAGCTACTGCTAACAGTGATTTTCCTGGTTTTTCCATACCCTTTGTGAGGAGACTTTCTATCTTTATGCTGAATCATAGCTACTGCTGTGATTATTTCCTTCTACCTGTGTAACGGTTGCTACTGCAGCTGTTAGGGAACTCGGCTGAGTTTCCAAAACTACTCTTTATGGGAAGTTTGACTTTTCTTAACTATTACCCTGTTGCTCCAAATTTTACTTGCTTTTTTTCAAAAGTACTCTTGTTGGATTCTTGCTAGAATAGGTTAGGTCTTTTAGATTACGATAGGGAATAATTCACTATGGAACACACAGTTATTTTGTATGCTTGTTCTAACCAACTTTTCTCAATATATCTGTAAACGGATTTATCTGACTAATTTGAATAAAAGTATAAAAATACAGGCTAATCTCTTAATGAGAAAATACAACTTTTAAAACGTCATAAACCTCTCATCATTGACTGAGCATTAATTGCTGTGAGTCTACGATTATTTTAGATATGTATTTGGGTTGTACTCCATTCTAAAACAGTGGCAAAGATTCATCGACCTGAAGAGGTGTGGAAATTGGAGAATCTCTCAGTAATTTTCAAGGTGGAACTGTTTATAAAATTTTTATGAGATTTCCATGCTGTCGGCTAAATCTACCCTACTCTGGGAGCCGACCTACCCAGAAAGGGCCAAATAATGCAATTCCCAAGTGTCACATACACAGTCATGGTGGCAGGGTATACAGTGCCGCACCAACTACTGGTGTTTGTCCAAAAAAGTAATCAGATAAACTAGTAATAGCTAATTACAGAATCTCTAAAAAATGCCCACCACTAAAGACCAGCCACCGTTCATGGTCTCAAATACAACACATCGACACAAAGGGTAAGAGAGGCACAATTATAGAGACAACAGTCATTGGGTTTAATCCCAAATAAAGAACCACGATGACAGGAACAACTGTTTTTTCTTTCAATGTTATAGTGAATCCTTTTTATTCAAAATTTATACAACATAGCCAACGCGTTTCACCCTTGCGGGCTTCTTCAGGGCAAAATATGATCCACAGAGCAAAAAGGTTCCACAGGGTAATCACCTAAGTAAGAGGATGACGTCGGTTATGGAATCCTGATCCAATATCTGGGTAAGAAAGCTCAATGTAATCCACACTAGTAATAAAAAAATAGAGAAGTTCACAGAAATGTGTAAGCGGTTCACGCTAAGTAAAGTCGGGAACCGGAGCGCATTGAGTGTCGCGCTAAGCCGCAGGGCTCAAAATAAAGGACCAATAAGCGGCTGATGAAGAAACTCCTTTCTCGTCCGTTTTCAAAATCACCCCTGTGTTGTATAAATGTTGAATAAAAAGGATTCACTACAAATTGAAAGAAAAAACAGTTGTTCCTGTCATCGTGGTTCTTTATTTGGGATTAAACCCAATGACTGTTGTCTCTATAATTGTGCCTCTCTTACCCTTTGTGTCAATTCCCGAGTGCTCTAAAGATAGGAGGTTCTGCAAGCATAGTTTGCCCATGGCACTGCATTTTGTTGACACACCACTTGTGATGCTAAAGGTCACATCACAGAAGGTGAGAGTTGCTTTACCAGAAGACCCTTCCTTTGTGTATGGTACCTAGTGACCATCTTAACGTACACATTTTCGAAGAAAAATAATTCTTTTAGAATCCATGTCAACTTGTTTCTGGTAAAACCCCTCCATGACTACGTCTTGAACCGAGGGTGGAAGAGGAAATGGGGTTTCAGTGCATCACTTGCTGACCTTTGAACCTTTGAGGACCCGTGTCCAGCGTTGACAATTAGGTACCAAATCGCTTAATCTTGCCTAGAAAGTATGCTTATCTTTCTATGCCGCTATTTGGAAGTATTTGGAAGTCTGTACAATATGATATATAAAAAACAACTATATTGTGCACTGTCTAAACGTGTCCATGTGCCAATCAGGTGATGTATGTAGTACGGTCTCAATTGGATATTAAAGGACATATTGTTCGAAATCCAGTATCTCGTGTATGATAGCCCTTCTTCCATAAGAAAAAGAAAAACATAACTTCCTTTCCAAGTCAAAATCATAAAAAAATTATAAGGACAGAAGAAATGTATCTTTTAAATGTCATTCTCGGGTTGCATCTTAGAAAACAGTATAATCAGCACATATAGGAAGAAGTCAATTGCCCTCCATATTATGAAAAGGTGAGGCCTTTAATTTTTTTTGATTGATTTTTTAAGAACCACAGTATATTACACATGCCAACATATCATGTTGTACAATCTGACAGTTTGTATTGCAGCAGTATCCTTTACAATCATGTGCCAATAAGATACAGTGAGTGACAGAAATATAAAAGAAGTGGAGATATATTGAAACAGTGGGATAGGAGATATCTCGAAAGTTACGGTTCATGATGTCAATAGATATCAGACGCGGGATTCTGGCAACGCAGAGGAAGTGGCCGCGCAGGGGAAGTTGGGGTAGGCGGTTGATGTGTGGAAGTGTCTTGCACAAGGGTGCATAGGTAGTCGCGCAGGGTTTGCCAAAAGTCAATAGGGTGCGAAGTCAGGGGTTAGAGAGTGGCGTAGTCTGCGCTGGTATTGTCACAATAAGATGTGTTTTAGCCAAGAGGCAGGGGATGGGGTATCACTCCTCCCCAATGCACTGCAATCTCATATTTGCTAACAGGAACGACATGGAGGCAAACCTGCGCACAGATCTGGGGAGCTGGGCCGTGTAACCTAGGAGTGCTACTGCTGGATCTGGCTGTATATCGACTCCAAGCATAGTGTTGATATGTGAGTACACAGTAGTCCAATACCTGGATATAGTGGGGCAGGTCCATGCGAGGTGTGCAAAATCTGCCGTGGGGGTGAGGCATTTGGGGCAGTGATTTGGCCTGGTAGCTTCATATTTGGCAATGTCTGGCAGGACGAGGTATGCCTGATGGAGGAACTTGAAATTGAGTAGTTTATGTTTGTGGCTGAGTGATACTTTCAGGATTTGTGCACAACAATAGGTCCACATCTTGTCTGGGATTGACATGCCAAGGTCTTGCTCCCATGTCTCGCGCACCCTGGTAGTGGTGTTGGGTTTTAGCTCTTGACTTACGCGGTACAGTTTGGATGTCAGATGGGCACAGTCTGGGCTGGATATTACCAGTGTGAGTGGTGGAAACTCCCCAGGGGAAATAGGGTAACTGGTTAGCCGAGAGCGCAGCGTTGCATAGAGACTTTGAAATAGGAAGCGGTGCATGTGAGTTATGTTTAGAAATCGGGGACCTTCTGTGATCTGCAACACATGGCCATCTAGGAAGAGATCTCCAATATTGTGAATGTTATAGTGGAGCAGCATGCGCTGTGTAATGGGTTCGCTAGTCAATGGAAGTCAAGGGTTATTCTTTAAAGGGAGCATTGGAGAACGAAGACTCCCTCCCCCGAGTTTATGGCGCAGTGATCGCCATGCCCAATCGAGGGAGTACAATCATTTTGATAATGGGCACTCGCCTTGCCATAGAAAGTGGTAACTTAATCCACCTCTCAACCTGTATTGCCAGGTTCGCTATCGCCGGGCCATAGTTTAATTGTAGCACTTGGTGCTTGTCCTTGTGTATTTGGATGCCCAGGTATCTAGTATGAGCATCTGTCCATTGGAGGGGGTAACCCGTCGGTACCGGATGGGTGGCATCTGTGAGCAGGAATAGCTCAGATTTGGCCCAGTTAATCTTCAACCCCAAGAGGTCACCAAAACGTGTTATCTCTTCCACTAAGGGGGAAATGTTGTCTGCAGGGTGTCTAATAAAGAAAAGTATATCATCTGCATATAGGGAGAGAAGTAGTGGTCCCTGCTTAAGCTAAGTCCTCGATGGAAATGTCTGGCCTGCATATGGCGAACTAAGGGGTCCATGGCTATGATACACAATAAAGGGGCTAGGGGTCAACCCTGTCTAGTTCCCCTAGTGATTGGGAAGAAGTCGGATAATGTTCCATTAATCCTTATATGGGCCAGTGGCTCAGCATTTAGCAACTGGATCAGGGATAAAAAAGGGGGGGATTACAAGTTTCCGCAATACAGCTGTCAGAAAGGGCCATTCGAGAGAATCAAACACCTTTTCGGTGTCCAATAAGCCCACCTCCGCGGGTACAGTCGGTGACACCCTGTTAAGTACAGCGAATATTGTTCGGAGGTTGAATGAGGTAGATCTGTGGGGGACAAAGCCAGACTGCACTTGTAAAATAATGAGCTCCATAAGGAGGGCCAATCAGGTTGCCAAGGACTTAGCTAATAATTTATTATCTAGATTGAGCAACGAGAGGGGTCTATATGAGGTGCACAGGGTGGGATCCTTGCCTGGCTTTAATAATAATTATGCTATCTGGTTTTAGGTTTAAACCTATAATAACTGATAAAACCCCACCGAAAGGAAAATAGCCATCACCGGTGTAAACATATAAACACTGAAAAAACACCTTTGCAACTACAAACTAAGTGCCATTCAAAGAAAGGAAAAGATGAGTGAAAGAGTCATTTTTATTTCTTCCTGAAGGGGCCAATACAATGCAACTTTCTTATACAAGGCAGCAGCAAGAAAGACTGGGCTAACATTAAGCTGCTTGACTTTTGTTGTTTAGGGATGTCACTAAAATATTGTCTCTTCTTCCTTCTGCTTTTTTCAGTTTTGTGGTCTTTGGTCTAAAGATGCAGTGTTTCGAAGCATGTTTTAGGTCTTATTTAGTTATTTTAAAAACTGTAGAGAATCAGGAAATATCAAAATCATATTTGATATTTTGGCTACCTTTGATTTCACTGATAGGTAAAATGGCTGAGTTCATAAGAATCTTTCCCAATATGTACCATCACATTTACCCACAGACAGAATATGGGTGAAATCCTTTGATACATCAGCCCCCTTTTCTAGCGAGTCAGTATTGATTGTAGGTGAATTGCCAAACACCCCAGGCTTTAAACATTCAATGCAAGGTGGAGTGACAGGTATATGCGAAAAGAATGTTGTCACCAAGCATCTGAGATAGTGGTGAAAACATGACACCAGACGTTGGTAAACATGGAACACAGTGTAACTTGGAATGTTGCTGGAAAAAGTTCTTACCAAGTTCAATAAAGATTGGAGTGATATTGTTTGTATTTGCAGTAATTCAGCTACGTATATGAGAAAGTTGTATGATGACCTGTCAAAATCGCTACCTGAGCTGAAGTGCTTCCCTGTAAGAGATCCTTGTCACTTGCTAGATGGTATGCTGAAAGCATCTTTACACTCTTCAGAGTTAATGAAGAATGCTATTGACTTTGTAGTCTATTCTGGTACACTGTTTCGTTATGCCCAGGAAGTAAAATACAAATATTTCTCATTTTGTGCTTTGTGTGGCATCAAAGAAAGAGTCATCCTAACTGTGTAATTTAGCTGGTGGTTCTCAGTCCTAGAGGCTGTGAATGCCATATTATCCATGTGGCGACCGTTTACAGAATTTCTGCTTAGTAATGATGCCAAAGGCAAGAAATGTGATGATCTTTGGTCACATATTGATAGTGATGTGAAAAAAGTACAGTCGACTGCATGCTTAGGTTTTTACAGGAAAACATGGCTGCTGTAGTGGACTTAATGAAAATACTAGAGCCTGAAAACACCCTTGTCTACCAAGTGTTCAGAGTAATTGGAGTAGATGTGAAACATCTGCTTGAGAGTAAGCTGGGCGACACTTTTAGTGACTTTGGCACTGCAACATGCTCCATGTTAGAATTCTCGCCACTTGGTAAGCAAAGAAATGTTGAGAAGCAATTCAGGAAATTTTATTTTACAGTCTATGGGAAATGGCTTGCAATGATGCATAGAAGTGTCCCTTCACCAACCATGGCATTTGACGTTAATGAAGCCTCATTGAGGTACTCTGCACAAGTGCTAGATCCCTTCTGAATTTTCTCCAGACTTTGAAAAGAACTGCTTAATTTTGGACCGCTTCAATAACTTTATTTTTATTTTTATTTTATTTTAAAGGTTTTATATAGCGCTGGCTGGACCCAAGGGTATCAGAGCGCTTTACAAGGGTCGCATGAGTAGATATGGAAATAACAAAAAAAAATAATAATACAATGAGGTAGCATTCAAGTCCAATTAAAACAATAGATGACTACTCAATTTAAATGATCAGAATTACAGCAAATTGAGATAATCAGCAGCAAGTCAAGAGAAGAGAGGTAGTCGTGGAGCAAGGGGGGATAGAGAAGTGGGGGGCAGGATGTAAGAGTGGAGAGAGGCTGTGAGGGGGGGTAGGGAAATACCAAGTACATCAAGCAGGGCCTATGAAAGGAATTAGTGAGATAGAGGGCGAAGAAAAGTGAGAGGTGGAAAAGGGGCTGGAGAAAGGGCGTCGGGAGGTCAGAAGGGGGGATCCTAAAACAGTAGGCGGCTGGGTTGGAGTATGTTCCCAGGGAAGGGGTTAAGGGCCCCAGAATTTTTCGAGAAGGTGAAGTTTGAGGTCTTTTTTGAAGCTGAAGTAGGAGGGGTTGCAACGAAGTTCTTTAGGGAGTGCATTCCAGATGGTAGGCGCATTTCCAGAGAAGGAGCGTGATTGAGTAGATTTCTTGTTTAACAGAGGAGGGACAAGAACGAGTGAGTTTGAGCTCCTCAGTGTTCGAGAGCAGCCCGCTTTGAATAGTTTGTCTGCGAGATACAGAGGGGTGTGTTGATGCAGGGCTTTGTTTGTAATGCAGGCGGTCTTGTAGGTAGATCTGCCTTCAATAGGGAGCCAGTTGAGGGCTTTAAGGGTAGGGGAGATGTGATCGAACCGTTTGAGGTCGGTAATGAGCCTAGCAGCAAGGTTAAGAACAGATTTGATTGGGGCTAGGTGGACTTTAGGTGTTCCAGAGAGAATGGCGTTACCATAGTCGATTTTGGACAGGACCAGTGATTGGACAGCTGATCTAAAGTCATCAGCAGGGATGAAGGGTTTTAATTTCTTGAGGTGAAAGAGAGTGAAGAGAGCGCTTTTGGCCGAGTTTTTTATGTGGGAGATGAGAGAGAGGTTCTGGTCAATGTTAATTCTGAGGGATTTAACTGAGTTGGATAAGGTGAGAGAGCAGTTGAGCGCTGTAAGGTCAGAGATCCAGGCTTGGATGGGGAGCGAGCTGTTTTTAGGGGAGAAAAGAATGATTTCAGTTTTTTTGGGGTTGAGTTTGAGGTGGTTGTAGTGGAACCAGGATTGGATCTTAGTCAAGGCGTCATTGAGGTGTAGCACGTCAGCGCGGGATTGAATCTTATGATAAAGTTGAGTGTCATCGGCGTAGAGGTGATACTTGATTCCCGCATGCTTAAGAATAAGGGTGAGGGGTTCCATAAAGAGGTTGAAAAGAGAGGGAGAGAGAATAGAGCCCTGTGGGACACCCAGTGAGACAGGCACAGGTTTAGAAAGGCAGCCGTGAATTTTAATTTGCTGGGTTCTGTGTTGAAAGAAGGAGGAGAACCATTTAAGAACTGATCCGTTGAGGCCAAAACGATCTTTAAGAGTGTTGAGTAACATAGAGTGATTCACAGTATCGAAAGCTGAAGAGAGATCAAGGAGAATGAGAAGGGAGGACTCGCCCTTGTCGAGGGAGTGATGAATGTTGTCAATTATATTGAGCATGGTCGTTTCTGTACTACAGCCCTTTCTGAAACCTGATTGCAAAGAGTCCAACAGATTGAATGTGTCGATGTGTGTGTCTAGCTGGCGCAGGGCACATTTTTCAAGGGCTTTAGAGAGAAGAGGAAGGTTAGAGATTGGCCGAAGATTATTAAGGTCATTAGGGTCAGCAGCAGAATTTTTGAGGATGGGAGTGATTTGTCCGAGTTGCAGGGAGACCGGGACACAACCCGTGGCAAAGGAGGAGTTGATGATAGAGGTCCAGAAAGGGGCAATGATGTGTTTTAAATCTTGGACAAGGTTGGCAGGGAGCGGGTCTCTGGAGTGAGAGGAAGGTTTAAGTCTGGCAATGACGTTGAGGACTTCGAGCTCAGTAACTGGATGGAAGTGATGCCAGGAAGCATTATTTTTATTTTCAAGTTTGGTGAGGTCGGATTCCGGAAGAGAGACGACTAGAGGCAGAGATGAAGGGTCATGTGGGAGTGTTAAGAGGGCCGGAGGACTGGAGGAAGAGTCTTGGGGGGTTGAGGGCGATGTGGAAGGGGTGTTAGGGCGAAGGAGTGATCAATTTTGGAGATTTTTCAGAGAAGAAGTTAGCAATTTCTTCACATCTCTCAATAGTGACCGTCATTTTGGGGGGCAGCGGTGGTTTGGTTTTTAATCATGCTGAATAGTTCCCTGGGTCTATTTTTGGCCCGGTCCAGTTGTGAGCGGAAGAAGGCAGCCTTGGTATTAAGGTATAACTGAGGGCATATGTGCCCAATTCAACGCATATGTTGCAGAACATGTCCTAGACAATCACAATCTTCAGGTGCACCAGTATTGGGATGGAAAGCTATGTCATTGGCCAGAGTTAGCAAATTGTGTACTGGCTGTTTTGGCATTGCCCGTCTCAAGTGGCAATTTTGAGAGGGCCTTTTCACAGATAACATTTACATAGGAAGGAAAGAGCGAGCGCGCATGACCAAAGACTCACTAAAGAAGTATTGTATGGTGTATTACAATAAGTTTGATTTGCAAAAATGTATTTGGACCTCATATACCCAGTACACATGCTATCTATACACATGCAATATCAGTGCAGGAAGCAAGCAATAATTAAAAGCAAAACATTCCATAAACACCGGAAAAACACTGTTTCTGTTGTTTTTAATGGCGCGAAAATGTGTATCCACTGATAACCACTGTTTTTTTACGGTATTGAAAAAACTGAAAAAACCCCACCAGAATTTACCAAAAATAGAAACTGAAAACAGGAAAGCCTAATAATAATGTAAGCACTGCTTCACGTAGAGTAGGTGGCAGTCGACCGGTGGTTAGGGCTTCATTGTACAATGTTAGAAGTTGTGGAGCGAGTTGTTCTTTGAAGGCCTTGTAAAAGGCACCGGTGAGGCCATCCAGCCCAGGAGCCTTAAAGCCATTGAGTGAGTAAATGGCTTCTTTGATTTCATCTATTGTAAGGGTTTCTTGGAGGAATTTTTGATGGCTGTCCTCGAGCCACACCATCGCAATCTCCTCAAGATAAGCGTGGCTTATATGGCAACCTCTCCCGCATTTATCCAAAAATACTCAGTCACTGCTGCGACCATCTCGCTCCTGAACACTTGATCGCGGACAGCGTCCCCTGTGAATCGCCATCGTCTTTCGGCTTCACGGCCGTATGGTATGGCTAAATGAAGGCGCACCGGGCTATGATTGGAAAGGGTGCGTGGGAGAACATGGACTTCTTTTGCCCAGTGTAGGATATTGGCCGAGAGGAGTAAGTTGTCCAATCTGGTCCAGACTGCATGAGGGGAGGAATAAAAAGTGAAGCCAGGGTCGAGGGGATAATGGAAGCATGTATGTGTCTATGATTTGGTGAAGTAGGGTTCTAGCCTTTTGCTTATCACTGGGGCGTGCACTAGAGGAGTTGATCCTTGGGCACTGGGTTAGGTTAAAATCGCCTCCCATTATTATCTGATCTACATCTGCATGGCTCATGAGATTATAGATGTCCTGAAAAAAATTCTGGTCATCTACTGTGGGGCCACATATGTTCACCAGCAAGACCTGTTTGTCAGCAAGGAGGCCATGACGAATTATGTAACGCCCTGCGGGGTCAGTGTGGGATGTATATAAATGGAAAGGAACACTCTTATGAATGAGTATGCAGACGCCTCTTGAGTATGTACTATAGGAGGAAAAATATCGATGAGCTCCCCAGGACTTGGCAAATGTTGGGACGGAACTAGGGGATAAATGTGTTTCTTGTAGGTAAGCAATTTTGATGCCATGCCTTTTCAGGTATGCCAGGACCTGTTTACCTTTGCACAGGTTATTGATGCCACGGATATTCCATGTTACGCAGGACATCTCTAGGGGTTTGGCTGCATCACGTGTCATTATAAAGGCATAATAGGAAATAGTGGACCGGCTGACTGTCTTGCTGACTATGAATTGTTGGCTTTGTGGGGTAGCATAGCATATTTACTAGCAAACATTCAAACATATTTTCTCCCTGAACATGGAGATATTCCCCTCCCCCCACCCACACAAGATTCAAAACCACCCAGTGAGACCCAGTAGTCAAACCCCCCAACATTCAAGAAACAGAGAAAGAAAAATCTGAAACTTATAGATCTGGTATACACCAATGGGGCGCAGAGGCGACCCAGCAGGTAGCGGCCTTGTCATGGAGAAGGTGGATTGCAGATATATATGGTCGATGCCACCAAGAGTTTAAGAGCGTGCTAACAAATAGGGGTCTAAGCAGTCTAGTTCAGGCCCAGCGTCTGGGCTTCCGTTATGTACATGTGTAGCAGATCAGCTGTCTAGTTAGTGCATGCCACCTGTCATGTCGTAGTCGTCAATCAGTCAGCACCGTTATACCCTGGGGGCAAGGAGAGGAGCCCCTGAATAACTTTTTACAGAAGGTAATTGCTTCCGCAGGAGTCTCAAAAATATTGCGCTTCCCATTATGGTCAATCTTCAAGCGGGCGGGGTACAGCATTGCATATCTAATGTTCAATTTACGGAGGGCGTTCTTTGCGTTGACAAATTTGCATCTGGCCTCTTGAACTGTGGGAGTAAAATCCGGATATAAAGATATGTCAGATCGTTGATGCTGCAATTCACCACGTTCGATGGCCAGGCGGAGAACAGTGTCTCTGTAATTTAGAAGGCGCACAACAAGAAACTGTGGTGGAGCGCCAACAGGGGGCCGTGGGCCAAGGGTGTGATGAGCTCTTTCCACCGAGAAGATTGAGGAGAAGCTGGATCGATCAAATAAGTCAAGTAGCAGTTGCTCGATGTAGACGTCTGGCCGGCCCATGTTTGTGGACTCTGCAATAACATAGATGCAGATATTGTTACGTCTCGATCTGGCCTCCAAATCTTTGTTTTTGATAGCTACTTGCTTGAGAATGCGTTCTGCCTCCTCTTGGCGCTTTTGGACAGAAGAGGTCATGTCCTCTAGGCTCGATATTCTTTCCTCAGCGCCATCTAGCCATATCCCCTGGTGGTCTATGCGGTCCCCTAACTTTTCCATGCGGGACGCCAAAGTATCAAATCGGGCATCCATGGCCCGAAAGCCCATCCTGAGTTACTGCATGATGGCTGCGGTGTCAGTGGTAGGGACTGTATCCGCAGGGGGCCCAGCTGCATGCTCTGTTTCTGAGGCCAACCCGCTGCCCCTAGGCGGGCCAGCCTGGTGGAATTGCAGCTTACACTGCTTTGGGTCCGCCCGTCCCATGCTTGTATACTGTGCTCTGCGGATGGCTGCGTCTCAGTGCATCGTTGATATTGCTCCTCACCTCAGTGCAGACATGTCGCAACCCACTGTGCAGCAGATCCGGATTTAGTGAGGGGCCCACCAGATAGCAGGGACATCTCAGCGTGTGCCCCGGGAGGTCTGCCTGCAATGGCCAAATACAGATGAAGTGTAGGCCCGATGGGTGATCAGCATGGGCCCATATGGGCCTCCGCCCACCACAGGCGTTATTAATACGATCGCCCTGCCAGGTCCACACACTCCTCCGCGGGGTACCGCCCCCCCCAGCTCCCACGCCGACGTACCTTGTCTGGCGACCCGGGGTTCAGCGGGGAGTTTGTGTGAGAAGGCCGCATCCCAGATCCAGCAGCTCACATCAGCAGCAGCAAGGTCGGGTCAGTGTCTTCCGGCCAGACCCGAGGCGGCACCAGCAAGACCTGTTGGTCCAGGCCTCAGGCTCGCCCGCGGCCCCTATCGATACGGGGCCTCTGAAGCAGGCTGGGCCACAATCGGAGATGGCCCATTGTGCGTTTCATGGGCCTCCGGCGAGTCCTCAGCACCAAGCGTGAATGTCATCATGCACAGTCTGGGCGACCCCACAGCAAAGGATTGGCGGCGATGCCGCCAATTTCAGGCCCGCTGCCGCCGGAGCTTTACCAAGGTGCGGCCATCTTGGCAGCAGTTGTGACCACGCCCCCCCAGGGTGAGGCCTTTAATAATCGATTATTTCTTAAGTATACCTGCAGTCTAACCTAAATCTTAAATGGCAGTAAAGAAGTAGCAAAAACATTTTGTTTAGCAAGCTGCACTGTTGCAAAAAAAAAACATTCTTTGAAGTTGCAATATAAGTTTAGATTATTTTTGCAGTATTACAAACAATCACAACAAGGCAAATGTGAATAGTTTGGATAAACGAGACAATAAAAAAATATTGCTGTTTGCAGAAATAAAAAGAGTTATAAATTAACGCAACACGTTTCATATAGCTTTAAAAGAAAGCCATTAAAGTGACATTGGAATTCTGAATCATTATCCGCGAAACAAAGGTTTGACATGACTTGTGATAAAGCCCAACATATGGGCCCCTAATTGTTAAAAAATAAAAATAAACTGCCATTGTAACGTTAGCTAGAATACAATGCAAAGTACATTGTTGGACTGTCAATTGGTATCCAATTGGGTTCTTTGTTTGCAGGCTTTTAAAGTAACATTTAACTGACAGTTTATTATCCTAATTCTTCAATAATTTTACTGTAAGCAAAGACGGAAGAATCTAATCTTCACTTGTTATTGAGAAATATCCCAAGATAAGTGACAAAACCACCGCTGATCTATGAGGGGCACTTCCTGCAATAATCATTTATTAGGTATTTTGAGCTGCAACCAACTGTGCAAAAGTTGTTTCCTATGGATCTGGCTACAGACAAAAATAGCACTCTGGACTTTTGATCATAAACCATCAAGCTGGTAATGAGCTCATTATAAACTTTATTTTTTATTTGTTTTATGATTCTCAGCAAAGGTGGCATTGACATGCAGAACATGCAGAGCACATCTATGCATAGTAGTATAAATAATTTCTAAAAAAAGTAGGAAAATTTACACTTGAGCGATATCAGTGTAAAAAAGATAGCTCTTCTGCATCCCGAAAAATGAAACATCAGCTTGCAGACCTGACCGGCTGCCACATTGTTAACCAGAAACGACACAAAAAGTCCATCCAATAAGAGGGCACACATTGTGTATTATGTCACCCAACCTGCAGCAACACCCTAGCCACACTCCAGCATACTTAATCCAGTTCCCTGAACACCAGTACGCAGATTGATCTCGTAGCTAGTTGCCAATTAGCCACAAAACACAAGAATTGCCAAGCCATTCAGAATAGTCACTCTATTTTTTCCGCCATCAGCCAAAATAAAGACCTCCTCCCAGCTCAAGGCCCCAATCGGAGGATGCACATAATAATTAGCAGATATTCCATGGATTCCTTGCCTGGGTTTGGCAGTTAATAAAACAGCAATGGCAAATGCATCTGCTGTTTAGTCCTGTTAGAGCCTGAATATCGCCAAGCAACTGCCCTATGACCCTCAGGCAACACTGTGTTCTTGTTCCACCTGAAAATTTGGACAATCTGCATCCTTACCTAAACACACACACACATAGGGCGAATCTCACTCAACACCAACCACAAACCACACATTCAAGTAAGATACATCTCAACCACATACTAGCTGATCACTACCTCAGCCTCACACTTATTCTTGACATTCTTGTTCCTACAGTGTAAAGATATGGCACATCAGTCACACACACAAGCTGAGAATATGCAGTATTTTTTTAAAGTCTATTTGAGCTTGCTTGATACAGAAACCCACCACCTTCAACTCCATGGAGAAGGTTTCACAGCAGTTCCCTCGCTCAAAGTAAAATACAACAACCGAACTTTTTAAATATTGCCTTCCACTAGCCATCAACCATTCATTAAAGCAATGATAGACCTCATCATCACTTCATACATGAATCCTTTCGACAAAATTTACCAATTAACTTATACTTGCAGGATACTGCATCTCCAAGGCATTTTTAGAAGCTCTCCTAAACTTTTGCAAAATTTTGAAAATCAAATTATGTCAATAATCTAACCGGGCTGGAATGAGCAAATCTCTTGATGTCACATTCTCCCACAGGTGCACCTTCAACTAACGTCTCCCAATACTAATGGCTGGGCTGACAACAAGGCCATTCTGATTCTCATCCACCATTCTCTGCCTCCAAAATTTCCAGTGTAAATTGCCAAATATCTGTCACACTCTTTGACTACCTTAAACAAGATCTAACTTTCCTGACAACAACTACAAATCACACAGGGATTGTCAACTTCCTACTGGACTCACTTAGCCATACCTTAAAAGACAAGACCAAGAACCACATCCACTGAAGCTGCACACTGTAAAACCGATTCCATCTACTTGCTCGATGCCCAAAAATGTACAAACAGCACATAAACCATTCACAAATACAATATAAAATGGTGAAAACACCCAACTTTGAAAAGATGTAATAGGACCAACAGCTAAAATTGTGTACCTGGAGGTCTCATGATGACTCCCATCCATCCATATACTAAAAAGATCACACTGAACAATTTTACTGACATTATCAAAGCCATCAGGGCAGCATTTATTCTTGTTTATGCTCTCTTTGTCAATTCCTTCACATCCGTTCTCACCACACTCATCGTCTGGACTCAGGGTGTGTTTCCTGACACACTCAATCATGGACAGCTCCTCCCACTACTGAAACAATCAAATCTCATCCAAGATAATCCAAGATAATGAAAATCCTATGAGTCACCTACTCTTCCTTAGAAACGAAATAGACAAAGTCCACATTTCAAATGTACAAACACATCAATGCCAAATAAATCCTACATGACAAGCAATCTTACATCAGCCCATGCTACAGATCATGGACATTTACAATTCAAGTCTTGGGTGATGCCTTGTTTAACACATATATCAGGGACTGCTGCCTCTCATTTTGATGTCATTTTGATTATAGTGACCACTAGGGACCATCAGGCTCTGATAAACATCCTGTCAAGTAAACATTGTGCTTGGAAATTCCTTGATGCATTAAATAACCTGGTTTCTTATCAGCCAGTATCAAATCATTCAAATTGGCACTTTCAGATCCCAGTGGAATGTATTGCAAGGATCTACCCTCTCCTCTATGATCTTTGAGTTTGCAAGGCCAACCATAGAATCAAATTTCACTAATTCACTGATGACTCATAGCTGCAACAAAGAATAGCAACATTATCAACTTGGCCCCATATCATAAACAATATGTGCCTGTGCAATAGTTAATTTACAGACACTCCACAGATCAGCTAGCCCAAAAGATTGAACAATAAACAAATTTGATTGAATAAGGGAACATTTTCTCCTGCCATCCAGTGGGGATTTAAAGATCCAAACATGGGTCCACAGACTCAGGCCCTCTGATTATGTGCAAATTATTGGTTGGTGGTATTATTAATAGGGAAATGGCGCCACAAGGTATATCCACGAAATGTGTATTTAGGTAGCCTCTATCTGTACGGTGCTAAAAGGTGGAGAGAACAACCTGCCTCCCCAAACTCTGCGGCCTGAGCTGCAAATATAACATTAACAAAGATCCCTAGCACACGTAAAAGTATAAATCCATACAGTCAATTAACAGTGGTACATTCGTATAATATCACAAATATATGCACTGGTCACAGGAGATTTCTTTAGTCTTTTATTCTTTGTGTAGACCTTCTCACGTTTGAGTACTACGACAGACCAATAGCCAACACGTGTTTCGTCGCTTCTGTTACATATATATGCGACTTTTTCAAGGCTCAATCGTCTTTAGTATACAATTAACATGTGGTGATATTTCCGACCCACATGGTCCTCCAGCGTGGGGTAATATTTGTGGTGGGGTCCAATTAACGACCGTCACTTCTTCAGAATGGTAACTTATCCGTTTCTCCGTAATGCGTGCAAACCCCTCACGCTGGCTCCCTTGAGTACGAGAGGTTCTAAGGCTCAGGCCCTCTGATTAGCTGGTCATAACAAGATACTTTCTATTCAACTGCCTCTACACAATGTGGAGTACAGTTCCTGTGTCTCTAAATATAAATTGAAAGGGCACATTAGCTGTTTGGGAGAGCATCCACTGAACCCGAGCCCATGTTGGGGGCCGTAATGAGACCGCTAGATCTCACAAAGTAAAAATAATGAATATTGTGGTGTTCAAGGATCCTGAGACCAGTTTGTGGAAAAATTGAGAGGAAGGCTGGGTGCAGAACTTGTGGCCAATTCAAGCTGCTGAATGCAGAAGACCGTGTATACTTGTCCCATGTTGCATTGGTTGAAGGTGCTAGCCAAAGGTGCCATCCTGTGACCAGTCCCCATTATGCATGGCAAAAGATGATGCACAGTAGGAGTTGGCCCCACATTCGGCTGGTCACTGGGTGTGGTTGAAGATCAGCCCCTTTGGCATATCCCCACTGTACACAGTTGATGACTATGCACAGAACCTTTAGGCATTGATGGTGGGTTTTGCTTTGGGCTTGATGAAAATTTGATTGGCCTCTGAGCGATGTGAGGTGCTATACAAAGTGTATACTATAATTTTATAATTACAAAAACTTCCAAATAGTGTCACAAGATTCCTGCATGTCTCAATGGACACTGCTGATCTGTGATTTCATTCAACTGCAGTATATGGCACCATGGAGGATTCTGCAAATACAAAAATAACCAAAAAAAGATCGACAAAGGAAATAAACTCAGTAAGTAGTTGAGTTTAAACAAAAAAGCGAAAGTGCTCTATTCATTTTGGATTTTATTGGAGAGACAATAACTTTGCTCGAGGTGTTCAATGTACCCCCTCTTGTTGTAAATTATATCAAATTTAATGTTGATATTTCCAATGAAATATATTCAATGGTCTCAGAGGTACGCAGAGATTAGCGTGTTCATATTTTTACAGGCTTCTTAGTTTGATTTGCTGACAAAACTTATTACATCATTTCCACCTTGACTTTTGTGTAATATTAGAAAACACTAAATAAATGTGGGAGACAAAATACTTGGGAAAGAGTGAGTACAAAGAATTATAGTTAAAGACATTCAAAGCAGAAGAGGACATTATAAATATTATACCCAAAGACCAAAATTCAACCAGAAGACAACTGATGATGTTATATATGTCTTAACAGTGATGTCACCAACTATACCATTTCAGATGACATCAGTTATGTATTTGATAATGTACTTTCAGATGACCATTGATAAATAAGTAGCCTTTTCATGAAAGTTAAAGCAAAACTGGAATATTCATTCGAATTTCTATCAGGGTTCAAGGGGGGGAACATTGCAGGAGATATTTCAAATATCTCTGAGCTTAGCCATTGCTCATTGTTGAATTAGCACTCTCTTTGTGAAAATAAAGAAAAGCCTGAACATTCTAAATCCAGTCAGGGCTGTTATTAATTCTTCCCTGTTGGCAGTAGCTTCACCAACCTCTGAAGATAACCACAATTATTTAATCAACAGGCAATTAATTAAAGGCAAATAACATTAAACTCTTCCTTGCTGGCAGTGCCTTCATGTCCTATACCCCATCTGCAAGCATGAGTTCCTAAAATTAATACATATGTGTTCATCACTCTCCTACACCAATGCACCAATATAGTGACCATGTTCCTGGATGCATGCAAAGAGGAAAATTGCACGTCATGATTGATAGCTGCAGCATGCAATGTCTACACTGGGATCTGAATAAAATATGAATGGAAGTTTCAACAAGCAATGACTGAGGCATATTTCTCTGTTTATTGCTGAATAGATGGTGTGATTTCTGTGAGACAGCTAAAACTGTCTCAAGCCAGACCAAAAATATTTCGCCTGTTTGACTGCATTTTTTCATGAGTTTTCGAACTGAGCATGTGCAAATCTGTACTTAAAACCAATTCTTAATATGGCAGGACTTGCAGCAGCATAGTGTGGGTTGCCAGTGCCCGGGGCAAAAATTTTCAAGAAAGTATTGCACCCCCTAACCCGTTAGCACAGGAAGTGCTAACGGTTCACAGGTTAGGGAGCACAATACTTTGCACCCCTAAGAATTTTGCGCCTGGGGCAAACGCCCTTGTGGACCACCCCATGCTACGCCACTGTTGTCATGTATTCTGCTGAATTTTATAAATACCTCCTTGCTCCACATGATGGGGAGATATCTGTACCTAACATTCTCATAGTACAGGGCTCTAGCCCTTGTTGAAAGAGATATGCTGGTTTAGGGATTTATCTTGTATTTTGCCTTTAGCCATCAAAACCATCCACCTTCTTTCTTAAAGTCTAATTGGTTTTACCTTTACAGCCACCTTCTTTCTTAAAGTCTTCTTGGTTTTACCTCTGTGGAGACATCAGTACAATAATCATCACCATTAAATGTAAAAATCCACCCCACTGTCGGCTCATTTCTACCTTGCTTTAGGAGCCGATCAACCCAGATGATGAAGCAATCAATACCATTCTGAAGAGCTTTGGGGCTAAGAAGTGCTGCCCATATTCTTTGCTGGTGCCACTGCACTTTGTTGACATCACTTTTGATGATAAAGGTCACACCGCAGAATGTGGGTGTCTTTTTACCAGAAGGCCAACCATATTGAGGTAGCTGTCTCCATGGAGACAGGAAGTCAAAAATAGTTCCCCGATTCTCTTTCCAAGACCATTACTTAGAAAACTTTAAAATAATCAGTTACGGGTTACCAGAGAGACACACCAAACGTGGCTTTCCTTTAAGGACGTTTGCTAACAGGTTGCATTTACTCAGCTGCAGTGCTTAATTTAAGCCAGTGGTTGATGGTGGGGCCCACCGGCACTCTTTTTATGGGGACCAACACTTATTTCTCCTCATCGGACATTTCCCACAAGCAAGAGAGGAAAAAACAACCACAGGGTTAAGAGGCTAAAGAGAAAGAAGGAAGACGTCACAAAGAGAGAAATTGGAAATCTCCAAGAGTGAAATAAAAGAGCTGGGAGGGGAGTGTCTGATAGTGGATTAAATAGTCATGAGGTGAATTCCAGACTACTTGGGTGCGCTGACATATAATAGCAGAGCTTTGGCACTGGCACTCATTCTTTTACACATTAAGCACTGCTCAGCTGCAAGGATTTCTTGCTACATGCTAAAGCAACAGTTTATGCCAGTTACGTTCTTGTTATATGAAAGTTGATGAGGGTGGGGGAACATGTCCTTGTACACACTCTACCCTAGTATCACCACTTTGCCATCATGCTCTTCTTGCAGCATACTCAGATTTGCCTGCTATTTCTTTATGCATGGAATCCAGTGATCATTTTAAAGCGAATTTTCAGGGAAAATAGAGTTTGGATCCGTGTTAACCTGTTTTTGGTGAAACACATCGGCGATTGAGACACAACTACTATTTCTTCATTGTATAGATTTCTATTAAAATCAATTAAAATCAGATAAATTATAAAACACAGAAAAACAGTATAAAACATCCCTATCTTGTTACCTGAAAAATATTAACACATTCTAACAGATATTATTAAATCTAGAGTTTCTATAGTATCAATATTTTTAACAGCCCATGCTTCCTTTCAAGTCTCATTAAGCAGTCTATCTCAGTGTTAATTGAACAATATCAGCATATTTCATGCTACAGCCAATAGATCTCAGTGTTAATCTTTTAAAGCTGAGGAGTGTTGCTTCTTTAATTGCTCTAATATCATATAAACGAAGCAGTTGACCTCTTAGCAGGTTAGGACACAAGCAAGCCATTTGTTCAATTTTCTGTTCATGATTTTGACAAAGTCGACAGTGTTTCTGCTTGGTATCTCTAAACCCAAATACATAACAATCTAAATCAAACGAATTCTTTTTTTCATTTTTGTCTCTATATTATAGTTTTGGGTTGTTCGGATCAATAGGGGTTTTGGGTGAGTAGTTTTTAAAATCTGTATTTCTATTTTTTCAAATAGTTGAGTTTTTAAAATTTTTGTTAAAAGTTTTTGAAATATATTTTAAAATTAAAGGATGAGGAAGAAATTATAAAGTTAGTATAGATTTATATGTCAGATAGTATTATATTTTTTTAAATTATTTAGATTTATATTACTCTTGTGTTTTTTGATTACTGTTATTTTGATATATTTTTAATGTAATAAATAATAAAATACCGATATTTTCATTGTTATTTATTTTATATTTTTAAATACTTTAAATACTTTTTGTACTAGATCTTGATTAGTTTGGAGTGTGAATAGTAAATTATATTGCTGTGACAATATTTTCTGCAATGCTGTTTATATTTGGTTGGGAATACTTCATGTGCGCCCCCTCCCAAATCCAATTCTCAATGTTGCTTAGGTTGGAGGGGGAATATTAAATGTGACCTCTTGGAGACCAGCAGTTTCCTCAGTGTTGCTTAGTTTGGAGTAGGAATATTAAATGTGACCTCGCTTCCGCCCCCTAAAGTCTAACACTTTCTCTTATTTTGCTTAGTTTGTAGTGGAAATAGTAAATCTGAGCCCCATCTCCCATGAGCCCAAAACTTTCCCCAATGTTGCTTAGTATCTAGCGAGAATAGAAAATCTAACCACCAGAATGAAACACTTTGCCCACTATTACTTAGTTTGGAGTGAGGATAGTAAATCTGCCCTTGCCCCCTTCCAGAGTTCAACACATTCCCTAATATTTCTTAGTTGGAAGTAATTCTAACCCCTAATATATGCACATTTTACCCAATGTTAGTTTGAATGGAGTAAGAATAGTACATTTGACCCCATAACATAGATGCATTTTCTCCAATGTATGATGGAGTGGAGTTTGAATCTGACCACCGCCCCAAATATATGCTGTGTTAAAAATTTAAAAATAGTTTTTCGTTTTCTTAGATTTATAAGAAATGAATTCAAAATTTGAAAAATAAACTTGTTTGTGGCAATATTTAATTGTATGTCTATTTTAGATGTTTACAAAAATATTGCAAATTTTGTTTGACTGACCTATGTTATATAAATAAATATATTTAATGTAAAAAGGTTATATTATTTTGGGATTATTTGAATTTTAAAATACAGTGTAATGTAAGGTTACAACATTAATTCATTTTATTTCAATGTTTTATCATTTTAAATTAATTTTAATTAAATACATTTAATATTTTTAAATTATATTATCTCTTTTTCAACTATATTTTGTTTTTTAGATATTTTTGGCAATTGGACTGCTAATTTTTCAAAACTCTATGTTATTGTAATCTATGTTATCTACAAGATATTTTTTAAGTTTAAATACTTTTGTTAAACGATTTTTTTTATTTTAATTGTAGGTATGAGTCCATGATATTTTGGAAGTCATTGATGCGACCTTAGTATTTTGTAGGTCAATATATTCGTTGTCAGTGTTCAGAACTGCAATCCTGAATAAAATGGTGTGATCCATGTTCCTGTGATGAAGAATGTGTCTATGTTGATTTGTGTTATGGTGACTGCAATGTCAGGGGAATGGAGTGTCTGCTGATGAACAGGAAGAGGGGTGTGTTTTGTATTTATGGTATATGTATGGTGATGTGCGAGTGTGTCTGGACTGGGTCTATAGGAATGTAGAGTAGTTTATGGTATAGTAGGTACATAGTGTGCGTGAATTACCCATCTGACCCATCACTGTATTGAACACAAACAGGCCCCAAATTATAATGCCCTTGCCTTCATCTGCCCTTCACTATGAACACATATGTGGTGGGGTGCCCTAAAGTGGGAAAGGGTAGGGGAAGGTGGGAGGGATATAGCTGCAGGCAGTGACATGTGAGCTGTAAGGTGAAAGGGGTGGAGGGGTCTAGGTCAAGATGACCCAGTGCCTCACTACCATCTGTGGTGTCCTGTGGTGCCTCTTGCCAGTATTTCAGGCCTCTGTTTGGCTGATTTTAAGCTAACTGAAATGTGGGAATGCTGCAGGTGGTCGCTCATTGTACCACCTCGTCTTATTTTCATTCATATCCAATCTCTTTAGAAACAATTCACTGGTTGTGCATTTCCTTTTAGAGGTTATGCTGATACAATAACAGTGCATAGGGAAGATTAACTATATGACATTCTTTCTCTTGTGGGCCTCTACTTCAGTTTCATTCTTCACCTAAAGTGCCCCTTCTCTGAGCTCTCTGGAGATTTCTTAAGATTTAGCTTTACCTTAAATAAATGTAGCAGTCCCCTTAATTTGCATGTTGCCCTAATGAAAGAGGCACATGCACGTTGTTGGTATTATGGCTCTCTGTGCTCTGACTCTCCCAATCAGTGTCAAAGTGTGTGTGTGTGTGTGCTCTGCCCTTACAATGATCCTGTGAAATTGGTTGCACTCAATCGGTATATTTAACTTTCCATTAAGGGCACTGTAAGCTGACACATAATTGCAACTGTGGCATGAAACCTAAATGTAATATGTGGGCTGTTGAGTGTTTGTATCCCACCCACATATGACAAAAAAATCAATGGCTGTCAGCAGAATAAAACTATACTTTGTGCTGCTTAAGACAAAACTGGTTTACAACTAGTTGTGCTTCTCAGACCATCCCAGAGGCCCAAACACATTCCTGGCTAACAATTAAAGCACCTTCTCACTAAGGACATTGTCTTGGCCTCGGGACATAGGATGGCAGGGGTGTAGTCGACAACTGGATAGTTAATCAGGATTAGCCACTTGGGAGTGTAACAGGAACAGTTGGCTGATCAAAGGTCAGCCTTCAGATCACCTTTTTTGACCTTGAGGTACTAAATCTAGCTGGTAGGATCTGATCTCATTCACTCACATGGCCCCCTTAGACCTTCTGTATCTAACCCCAGCACTAGAGAGAGACAATTTGTTTAACCCTGACAGAGGGGAGGATGCCTCATCTAAATAAGGGAGTGGCTAAGCAAGAGCCAGAGCCCCTTCAACTGGCTAAAGGAGTTACCAGTCTTGGAATTAGGGCTTCTGGAAATGTTTACAGTAAAGCAAAGAGGAGGAGCGGCCAATGGAGACAGGCATAGGGCACGAGAGTAGACAGGAATGTGTGGAGAAAATTCCCGAATTATTGGTGAGTGCACAGGAGAAGTTTGGGTCAACTCTGCCACCTCCTCAGAACATTCCAAGACTTGGGAATACAACACCTGAAGAAAAAGAGAAAAGGCCTGAATTTGAGCCTAGGCCCCATCAACCATGAGCTGGTATTTTTCAGTGGCTGTTTACTATTTCCAGTTGTTTTTTGGGCTAAAACTTTAAAAATTCACATCTTCGGTTCTTCTTGTCCAGTTTTAATTATGTGGGTGTCTTTTTGCTTGCTAACATTTTCTAAATTGGTTTGAGTTTTTTGTGTGGTTTTTCCTTGACCTTAAAATTGTTGCTACTGCTTGAAATTAACACTCATTTCTATGAGTAATTGTCTGCTGCATAGGCCATAGCTGGCAAGGGCTTAGAAGAGATTCACTGAGAGATGTGTTGAGACCTAAACTGGGTGTGCTTATTAAGATGGAAAAAGTTCCCCCTTCTCAAATTAATAACCTACCTTCTGACATTCTCCTTTGTGGGAGCTCCCCACTTTTCCCCTTTCAAGTGGCCTCTAGCCTCAATGTGGTATGGTGCTTAGACACAGGGCCTCTAAACACCGGAAATGGTATGGGTTCTGAAAGATGTGTTTTCGACGAGGCACACCTCAGAGATCCTGTATATTCCATGCATGCCTTTTATACCTTTGGGCTTGGATATCTATTTTTCACTCTATGGTTTATCAGTGGTGAACTTGTCCCTGAGTAAGTGAGCATGACACATTAACTCTAAGAAATACCCCCTGTTGAAGATACTCATTGAAGTGGGGATAGGAGATGTTGTTTTATGTGGTTACAAGCAGTCCGCCTGAACAGTTCCAAATCACACAATTCAAAAGAGATGATTTGCCATTCCAGAGAGAGCAGTAGATGTGCAAGGCCATAGTTGGGCTACGGAGGAGTCCAAAGAGTTGAACGAGTTTCCATGACCACCAGTTGTGATCTTGCATGAAACACAGAGAAGCTGTGATGTCCTTTCTGAAAGGTCTCTCTGAAAGACAAGAAAATCTGAAGGAAGGGGCCCAGGCATAACTGTCTGTCAGAATATCATAGACACAAATATTATCTGACATAAATATTGTTTCCTAAATACAGTTTACAAAAATGTTGTGCATTCCGCCTAGGTTTTATATTAATAATTTATTCTGCCTAGGTTTTATATTAATAACTCCAGTTGGTGCTCAAAAGGATGATGGGTCCCTAGAAGCTACACTGAGATGTAAGTGGAAGATACTCATACCACACCTGCATTGTTTATGGGGAGATGGCACAAAAGAATGTGGTTTAGCCCCTATCAACTGCTTTTTTGCTATTCAGTTAATCATAACCAACACTACCTCGCGCTTGTCAAAGAAAAATGTGGAGGAGACCAAAGGTCTCCAATAGGAGATGCCCTACAAGAAAGTGTAGAACTCACAACACACTTTGTGGCACCTGATGATGAAACTGAAGATAAAACACTCTCCGGCACATTAAAATTGCTGAGTGGAGGGAGTACTATTGCCCTCCAGGCCAGTGTACTCACAGCAAGTTAGTGTATTTCATATAAGGGAAGCTCTGAGAGTTGTTTTCCTTATGGCACAGACTGATCCTTTATGTGTCAGCACAATCAACTCTGGTAAGTGTTTATTTAGTTACTTACAGATGTTTGTAAAGTGCAACAATATCACTTTGTGATCACTTCAGGGTGCTGGAACAATGTAAGAACAAAGTGAATAGCATTGTTAGTTGAAGCTCAGAAAAGTTCATTATGGTCAAAATTATGGTAACAATTAGATCCCCTGTCCGGTAATCTTGTGACACTACCCTCTGTGAATAATTTTGAGTTTAATGCAAATATGAACATCTCCAGTATCAAGAGGTTTATGAGATGCTGATGGCACTGAAGTTACATACAAGATGCCAGTTCAGAACTAGCAGTACATGAACATGGACTCTGCTCATATTATGACCATGGTGTTTTTTAGCTCTTTTAGAACTCTTGGGTGATATCTGTGTTGTCCAAGCTCAATCAGAGGCCAAAAGACAACCATTTCAGTGTTGACTATCAAAACCTCAATTTGTTCATAAAAACTGATGCAGACAGCATCAGAGAGCTGACAAGCTCATTAGCAAAATGTTTCTTAAGCAGTTTTGATTTGACCAGTGGTGACTGCAGATTGACGTACCCATGGGACAAAAGCGAAAATTGATTTTTTTTCTCCAAGCGTATTTTTTAATTGGTGGGGATTTTAATTGTCACTTTGAACCCCTTAGTGGGTTGTCAACATCTATCTCCAGTGACGAGGATTTATCATGGTTAATTCCAGCGTCTAATGCGTACCCGATAAGGGGGTGGACCCCACTAGTCTTGCAATTAACCTCTCTTACCCTCACCCATTCATTGAGGGCATGTAATGGCCGGTTCCCTGACGATAATCCTGGGCATCCCACCTTCGATAGAACTGGGCAGGCAACAATAATTGATTATATTTTAATAAATGTTGAAATTTGGCACAAGGTTGTGAAGTTTTCTGTCCTCCCCGTGATGAAAGCGACCACAATCCATTGGTCGTAACCCTAGATAGCCATGTAGTGGAAGTAGGGCAAGACCTGGAAAATCCGCTACTAGACAATTTGATAGTGGTTGAAGGAGGGAGAAGAATACGCTGGGGCTCAATAATCCAAGCTCCAGAAGTAATGGCGGATATGTATACTAGCATTATTCCCCTGTTAGAAAAAGCAAGTCTTGTCTCTGGAAGCAGTGCTAACTTAGAACCCGATGAAGATATAGGCAAAATCCATCTTGACATGGTTGCATGCCTGGCGGATTTTTTTATAGCAGTAAGCCAAATAAGAATAAGCATCGCAGAGATAAAAACCCCTGGTACAATAGGTCATGCAGGGATGCGAAGAGAGCCCTGTTGTCAAGCCTGAGGGGGGGATAGCATGCAAATAAGGGAAGCAAGGGTGTTTTTAAAAAAATCCTTTTAGCTGCGAAATCTGAATGGGAAATGGAAAGATGGCAGGCCATTAAGAATGCCTTGGACGTTAAAGACACAAGAGCTTTCTGGAATTTAGTCCATACCGGGAAGATAGAGGGTAGGTCTACCCTCGAGCCTAATATTGCTGAGGAAGCCTGGCGTCTTTATTTTAAAGATTTATATTCAAGCCCCTATAATGGACCTAGTGAGAGTGGGATATCGGTTTGTTGTCATACCTTTGATTCCCTTGGGGATATACCCCCATGTACCTTGGGCGAGGTATTATCTGCCCTAGCCAAAATACTGCCAAACAAAGCTCCTGGGCTGGATAGAATCCCCGGGGACCTGTATAGAAATGAACAGACTGTTTGGGCCCCATACCGCCAGACATTATTTAATGCCATTCTTTATGGCATGCCACCCCCCCCCCCCCTACGTGGGCTGGGGCAGAGATTATTCCTATTTATAAAAAAGGGTCTCCCATAGAACCGGCAAATTACAGGCCAATCAGCCTTATTGATGTAACTCAAAAGATTTTTGCTAGAGTCTTACTGGGAAGACTCCAGGAATGGATGGAAGACCTTAATATTTTAACTCCTTTACAGGCAGGCTTCAGATGTAAAACATCTACTATAGATCAGTTGTTTAGGCTTCAATTGATCTATTGGAAGCATAGAGTTTTGGAGGGTGGTAGTCTGTACCTTACATTCGTGGATCTCAAATCGGCGTTTGATATGGTGGATCGTGACCAGCTGTGCGGAATCTTGCTGGATATGGGAGTACCACCATACCTCTGCCACCAGTTTAAACGCCTCCACGAGGGAACATTTGCTAGGGTAAGGTTTGGCAAGAATGGGAAATTAACGGCTCCTTTTCCTGTAGGAAAGGGGGTGAGGCAGGGTTGTGTGCTTGCACCAACCCTTTTCTCACTCTTTCTCAACGGGTTAATAGGAGACCTTCTTGCCGTTAAGGACATTGATTCCCCAAAACTAGCCAACCGCAAATTTCCTGCCCTAATGTTTGCGGACGATACCCTTCTCCTCTCGAAATCACCAATGGGGATGCAGCGTGTATTAGAGGAATTTAGTCGGTTTTTTAAAAGGAGGAATTTGGTAGTAAATATTAAGAAAACAAAATATATGGTCTTCCACGCTGACTCTATAAACTGTCCGCACCCAAGAATGGATGATGGACCCTTAGAAAGGGTTCCTATCTTTGATTATTTGGGCCTCACATTAAACGATAAAATGGGGTGGGGACCCCAAATCAAAAAAGCTAATTTAAAGCTAATTCAGGCAGTCGGGGGATTTTAAAGGTTTATAAGAGATGTGCCCTAAAGGTTATAAGCCCGCCTGTAGAAATCTACAAGGTCCAAGCTAGGGGGCAACTATGTATGGGGCCGAACTTTGGGGACATAGCTTAGTTAATGCCCTCACTATAACAGAAAATAATTTTATGAGACAAATCCTGTGTTTGCCTAAAAGTACTCCTTTAACGCCACTAAGGATGGATCTGGGCATCCTTCCCATTGCAGACCTAATTGCTTCTCGCCCACTGCTTTACTGGCGACGGCTGTGGAGTACGCCAGAGCTAGGACATTATAGAGAGGAATTAAAGGCTGTAATGTCCACTCTGGGGGCGGGTAATATCCCGTGGTTCTCCTTTATCAGAGACTCATTCCGTGCGATAGGAAGGGAGGACCTATGGTCGGCACCGGAGGAGTCATGCTCAGCTATCTCAAAAAAATCCTTGGTGTGTGTACTGAAGGGGTATAAATTGTCAAGCATTTTACAGACCGCTAATTCTTCTAGTTTAACCTATGGGTTCCTGGATATAAAACAGCAATATAAATTGGAGCAGGTGTTGGATTTTATTCAACCGCCAACAGCAAAAAAACTTTTTGCTATTTAGATATGGGACGCTGGCGCTCCATGCACTCACAAACAAATGGGCAGGCGCTACCACCCACCTTTGCCCAGGGTGCCTAGTAGAGGAGGAAACTGTAATTCATGTGTTGTTCTTCTGCTTGGCATATAAGTGGGCAAGGTTAAAGTGGGTTATTCAACTGTGTAGGAACCTAGGTATTAGACATTATAAGGAATCCTACAGGGTTTTAAAATCTGATACTAACCCGGTTTTTGTTGTTGCAATCTCTAAGTTTCTCTTTGCAATGTGGTGTAAGCGAAGGTATCTATTGAAAAATCGATGTGAGAATTAGTAATACCCGCTCCCGTCTGTCAACCATTGTGACCCTAGTTTTGGCAAAAAACCTAGCCTGTAAGTGTAGGTATTTTATCAAACAACTGATACGAGATTTATTAAGACCTGCTTTTAATTGGCTGCTACCGCGATTTAGGTTTTATATAAAAACATAGGCTGTGAATTTTCTTTTAATATTTTTAGTTTAATATATATTTTTTATGATTGGCTTGCAGTGATTATATTGCCCATAGTGATGATTATTATTTTTATTTCCCTGTTTCCCAATGAGCGATCATTACTGCTATCTATGCTTGTACTATTTTATAATAAGTGGTTCTTACGACATCGTATTTTATCTTGATATTAATTTTAATTTGGTTGTGTATATGTATGTACTTTTATGGCCGTAATAGCCGAAATAAAGTTTCATGAATGAATGAAGATGTAAGTGGAAGATACTCATACCACACCTGCATTGTTTATGGGGAGATGGCACAAAAGAATGTGGTTTAGCCCCTATCAACTGCTTTTTTGCTATTCAGTTAATCATAACCAACACTACCTCGCGCTTGTCAAAGAAAAATGTGGAGGAGACCAAAGGTCTCCATTAGGAGATGCCCTACAAGAAAGTGTAGAACTCACAACACACTTTGTGGCACCTGATGATGAAACTGAAGATAAAACACTCTCCGGCACATTAAAATTGCTGAGTAGAGGGAGTAATATTGCCCTCCAGGCCAGTGTACTCACAGCAAGTTAGTGTATTTCATATAAGGGAAGCTCTGAGAGTTGTTTTCCTTATGGCACAGACTGATCCTTTATGTGTCAGCACAATCAACTCTGGTAAGTGTTTATATAGTTACTTACAGATGTTTGTAAAGTGCAACAATATCACTTTGTGATCACTTCAGGGTGCTGGAACAATGTAAGAACAAAGTGAATAGCATTGTTAGTTGAAGCTCAGAAAAGTTCATTATGGTCAAAATTATGGTAACAATTAGATCCCCTGTCCGGTAATCTTGTGACACTACCCTCTGTGAATAATTTTGAGTTTAATGCAAATATGAACATCTCCAGTATCAAGAGGTTTATGAGATGCTGATGGCACTGAAGTTACATACAAGATGCCAGTTCAGAACTAGCAGTACATGAACATGGACTCTGCTCATATTATGACCATGGTGTTTTTTAGCTCTTTTAGAACTCTTGGGTGATATCTGTGTTGTCCAAGCTCAATCAGAGGCCAAAAGACAACCATTTCAATGTTGACTATCAAAACCTCAATTTGTTCATAAAAACTGATGCAGACAGCATCAGAGAGCTGACAAGCTCATTAGCAAAATGTTTCTTAAGCAGTTTTGATTTGACCAGTGGTGACTGCAGATTGACGTACCCATGGGACAAAAGCGAAAATTGATTTTTTTTTCTCCAGCAGAAGACCTCCAGATTTGGACCTGGTACTTCAGTATAAATAACGGAGTTGTCACCTTCCAGAGGTTGGTAAACTATCTACTGAAGGATTACATTAGTTTTTCTTACCTAGATGACACAGTAATATTCAGTGGGGGCTATTCACTGGCTCCATCTTTAAGAGGTGACACTTGAATGGCAAAGAGTAGAGATCAGTATAAAGACAATTAAGTCTCAGATTTGGCAGAGGTAAGTGATCTATCTCAGGCACCAAGTGGGTGGTGGACTGGTGGAAAATCTCAAGTCTATGATTCAGGCCTCCTTGGATCAGAAGACCCAAACACTCATACCAATTTGTGGTCATTGTTGGACCTCGCTTTTTAGAGCATGATGATTTCCTTGTGACTGCCTACATGACACTGACATCCCAGAAGCAATCCAAGAGTGTAAATTGGTATGTTGATAAATTTGTAACTTGGTCTGCCAGCAGGTATTTAAATAGCTGTTAAAAAACACTCTGAGAGGCACTAATCTTGATACTCTAATCTTCTGTCAGATTTATTGTTTGTGCGATCTGAGTCACCTTTATCAAAAAAATGAAAAAGGTCAATTAGTCAAAGGTTGACACCTACAGAGTAGAACTGGACAACATTCAGAAAGAATCTTTTGCCTTGATGTGGGCTTTAAAGATGTACTTTTTTCCTTATTTAGGAGAAACTTCGTCATCCAAACCTAACACAAACGCTTGAATTGGTTGAGAGCCTGAAAGGAGATAATCTCCATATGTGAGGCTCCTAATGCCAATGACTCCCCAAAAGTCAAATCAAGTGTTCCATAGAGACCTCTTTAATTACACCTCATGTACCCTAAGAAAGAGGGGATCCAAAACTGTAGCTTCAAATGGAAGATCCAAATTCAATTTCCTAACCATGTTCTTAACTGATGCCAGCATTTGCAAAGTTTTGAGGTAGAAACGTTGTACCCAATGATGATGCCTACTGGACTCCCTGTGTTAAGTTCCGGAATCCATGCTGAACTTGCACCTTTGTGTGTTTAGTGGTTTTACTGAATGGTAATGTCTTCAAATTTTATCTGGATTTTATTTATAATAACGATCATTAACACTGAAAAGTATGAATGAATGACTTATCACAGTCAACTTCAATACACCTGTCGTTATGACTATTTGTAAATGATCAAACACGTTTTATATGAAAAATGTAGTTATAGTAGGGATGACAGGTGGACAATGGGAAACAAGAGGCAAATACTAGGTGCTACTTCTTGCATCCTAGTCTTAAGGCTCTGCTTCAAATAAATTTATTATTGGTTTCCCACCAGAATTGCCACCGAAAGAATGTGCCTGCATGGGGTTATGTAGGCACCAGACATCGTAATGCATTGTAGAACTAGTTGTGGACCTGTTCTATCCAGCATCTTCTCTGAGGAAGAAACTCTGTTACAACCTTACTACTTCAATTTTTTAACACAGAACACTAAAAATACACTAATTGTCAAAGGGCTGTTGTCCAACTGCCAAGTACCCAGCACAGAATCTGGAGCCTCCCTCCAACTAAGGATTGATCTCCACTGACACAGACAAACATACTCACCATTTCAATGAGAGTGTATGGGACAGTTTCTTATGGCCACTTTTATGTGTGACCACCACTTAACACTCAATTCTGAAGCACAATATTTTTTGATTTCTTGCATAACTAATAGCTTGAAGATTAAGAGAAATTTCTTAATTAAGATACAGGGGGCTAAAATCTTTTTTTCTGTACATTTTGAGTGCACCTTGCTTCATAAAACTATTAGAGCTATTTTAGGACGGAAACATTGCCTGTACTGTTTGGTTATGGCAAGTCTCTGTAGGTTTTTGATTTTTTAACTCAGTGACTAACAGTCACGCATATCACTTAGGGCCCAACATGTTATATCTTGAGACCCCAGAGTGTAGCTCTGACTAACAATGTGCACTCCCCCTCTGTGACCGACTCTTTCCCCTCACTGGGCTGAGAAGGAATGGCAGTGATGGCTTAATTATTTATAGTGGAAGGGACAGGCCCTTTTTGCCTGTCACCTTCTTCGGGAGATGTACATCCTGGCCTTTCCTGTTAAATGGTCTCACTAGTTTCCAAACTACCATTGCCCGATTCTTGTGGGACATGGATGGAGAGAGCATGATTTGCAGAAAGTATACGGAAGGAGGAGCAGCAAGTGTGTGTATATATTGTGCTTTACTGTACAGAAATAAGGGTTAAATTTGAAACTCTTGTGTTTGGTTTGTGGACAAGATGGAGACTGAATTTAACTTGCTAAGGTCCTTTGTTGATTGAAGAAAAGCTAGAATACATACTATAGCTTTCCCTTTGAAGTGAGCCATTCCCCAATAATTGGAAACTGGGGTTAGCTTTCCTTTGAAGTTTAAAGGCAGCCCTTACTGTCTTCCTTTTCCCCTTGATCAGAAGTATCTCTACAGACAGTTTTGTCTGGTGCTAGATCAAAAGTCAATGGCTGGGAAAAACATTGTGAAACTCAACAACATCCCAACAATCAAATAAAACCCGCATCAGGAGCTCTGAAATTCACATTTTGCACCTTTAGCTAATGAGAAATACAAGGTCAATGTGCCGTGATACTCTTGACCACAGCCATGCGCCTCAGTTTGCTAAATAAAATTGGGGCTGGAGTGTCTGCCTGCCAGGCTCCTTGCCAAGAAAAGAACAGAGTTGTGAATGATGAGCTCAGCTAGATGCATTGCTTGCCTCTGTTTTTGAGGGGAAGGAAGGAAAACAATTACTGTGGGAGGTATCCCAGCAGGTCATAAGGCATTCAACAGTGTCCCTGCAGGTAGAAAGGCTTTCTAAAAGGGATCACAGCTGAGAAGCTAAAGCTCTAAAAGCCAACTTTACAGCAACACTGCAGACCTATGGGTAAGGACCAGTCCTACCAAGACTGCAGGGAGCCCACCCATCCATAAAACACTCAGGGGCCGATTCCGATCTCGGCCGGTAGGGCTCCGAATCGGATTCGGCTTTACCGGATCCGATTCGGAGCCCTGTTTCCCGACCGAATCGTACGCGGGTCCGGCCGGCGAGTACGATGCGAGTCGCCGACCGACTCGTCCGGGCGACCCGACCGCTCCGACCGACTCGTACCCGGATCGTACCGCTCCGACCGACTCGCTCGGACCCGATTCGCACCGCGCAATGGAGACGTTTTCCGGCCGGGTAAGTACGATGCGCACCTCGACCGCTCCGACCGACTCGCGCCGTCCGACTCGAACTTCGCTGTCGGAGCCGTACTTTGGGGGTCCGTGTCGGACCCCTGTCTGCGCGTACCCGTGCGAGGCGCACACAGGGGGACCCATGGGTCCCCCTACCTGTGCGTGTACGCCGCGAAGCGCTTCGTGGCGTACTCGCTGTAGGGGCGCCCTTGTTCGCCTCGCACCCATTGAGGCAATGGGAGCCCGCGTACGCGTTGTACGACCGGCTCCCATTGAGTTCAATGGGAGTCCGACCGACTCGTGTCCGGTGGCATACGAATGCATCGGACTCGTTCGGTCGGACTGCACGGGTCCGATTCGGTCGGAAATCTCTCCGGCTCGGTCGGAGAGATTTCCGGCCCGAATCGGAATCGACCCCTCAGTGTGCACCCCTCATGCCCCCAACTTTGGACAGAAAAACACGGCACCCGCCAATGCATGATTGGTCTCTTGTTACAAAAAAAACACAAACACCCCTTATATGAGATTTTTGGTAGCTCAATAGGTAATCACCAACTAAAAATAAATCAATTAGGAGATTCCAAACCTTACCAAATTGTTTAAGGTTTCTGTTGGAATAAGTGTTGTTAAATTTCAATCTTGTTTAGTCAGAAACGTTTGGGAGAGTGTTCCTGAGACGATGTACAATGTTAATTGAAGTTCACTCTCCAGAAAAATCTTTGTTAGAAATTGGATCTCTAGTCGGCAGAGGTATGCACCCTGTCCACGTAGGGGATGGAGCAAGGACTCACAAATGAGACTTGCTCGAATGCAATCTTCTCACAGTATTAATTTATTAAACTTTGTATTGTTCATACTAACTCTTGCATACACAAACATAAGTAGCAAGGAAGCTTGCCTATGTGTCTAAACTAACAAATAACGCTTGTCTATTCCAAAATGGCCGCTAAAACGCGGGAACTTTACTGCGCATGTCTCAACCATATCACGTGGTGTGACGTCTTTCTTTGCTTGGTGGGAAACTCTTGCTTCTGCGCAGTGGGCATTAAAATGGCTGCTTTATGTTTTCACGTGCTACAGCTTGCTCTTGTGTTGTATTTAAATTGTCGTTTTTTAACGCTATTAATGCGGGATAGAATTTATAAGTAAATGGGAATAGAGTAGAAAGAGTGGGTATACAGTGAAACATTTTATTTGTAATTTTAATATTTTCTTCTTTGACTTTTATTAGTTCGTAAATTGGGCCTGGGGTTTGGTGAACTGAAACTCGAGAGACAATGATTCTGCGCATGCGTCCTGCATAGCTGCCAAGAGAAAAGGATGAAGTCAACCTGGACGTCGTCCAAGGCCATGACCTGATGGTCAACACTGCTGTACTCATGATGTCCCTACTAATATGCAACAATGTACATGAAGAATGTATAAACTTTGTCGTGAGACGGGTGGGAAATAAAGCAAATGTATTAAATGTGATGGGCGGTATTTTAAAACAATGGGCTTTAGGAAATTGAACTAAATCAATATGGTGTGAGGATCAACCCCTGTCCCCGTCCAATAAGAAGTAGTGGTCCCATATTTTTGCAACATTAATGGGAGGTACATGGGCATAGAAGGGTATAATAGATATAGAATTAGCAAATTAGTTGGAGGAGATGCTAGACCAGACCAGACTTTGGTGCTCGACAAGCTGATCGATTGCAGACAGAACCGCTGTCCAGAGAGGTCCTGAGGAGGGGGCGGCGGAGTCCATTAGAAGGAAGACACATGAGAATCGAGGAGAAGCAGAAGTATCAGAGAGGGAAGCGACGCAGGCGTCGTAGGTAGAGAGGTCACCGGTCCTCCCTGAACCTGGAGGAGGACTTTGCTCTTCATCCTTCCTGGGTCCTATTTCCAACTCCTTGGCCAATGGGTTTGGTTCTCGCACTTTAGGTAAATATACATGCAACCTATAAGTTGCGCTGCTGTCTCTATCTTCTCCTTTCTGAGGGACCGTCATTAATCGATAATTGATATTCTATGCTTCATCCTTGATATGCGATTAAGTATCATGCAATTCTGTACTTTACTCTGCTAAAATCTTTAGATAAACATTTTAAAACTTCCTGACTCAGTGATTATTTCAGGATTATGAATTGTAATGAATGTCACTCATTTTAAACTTCCCAATTAGCAAAGGATTCATTGGTAAGTCATTGCTCTTCAATCAGAAAAGTAATTGGTAGCAGGGATTTTGATAAAGAGTACAACTGACTCAACAGCGTGAAATACTAGCGTAGTATGAATCAATGGCCCCAAGTGAGTATCTGATGTATGAATGCTCGTTGCTAGTGTCGCGCTGGATCAGTTTTCTGGTTAGCAGAGGATGGTTGTGTTTTGTTAATTGGGTAATGAGAATTTTTATTTTTATGAACTAACATCCGTTATTGTTTAAAAATTTGTTTCATGTTGTCCAGAATTCCCCGGGGGAGGAAAATTGAATAGCGGATGGTAAGTGGAAGCCATACTGCAGTGAGGTTATCTGTCAGGCAGAAAAAGTACTGAAAAGTTAGATAGGGCTATCAGTACTTGTTAGGGACTCTATGCGTGTGAGTAATAGCAAAGGAATACACTGGTAAAATTTGATGTTATATCACCTAGAAAGGGTAACATTGAAGAAGTAACAGGTATTTCTGAAACTTGTGTGAAGAGTAAACGGAAGGGTTTTACTCGTAGTGTATGTTAGTAAACGGAAAGGGTTTACTAGTGTGGACGAAAACTTATCTTTTTCAATTAGAGAAACTGGCACGATAGCGAATGTTTTATGTTGTTACTGAATTTTAATTAAAATCGTAGAGAAAATAAAGTTTTGCGTATGATTTTGTAAAGGGAGGGTCAGTTGCCGGAGAGGGAGCTGACGTCACAGGTGCCGCGCTGGGATTGGTCGAAAACAGCGAGGGACAGAAAGGAGCATATTGTAAAGGAGGGGTTGTCAGTCAAACGTCACAGAAAGGCCGCGCTAGGATTGGTTCAGAGATAAAAGTTAACTGGCATTTGATTGGTTGTTACCATAGAAGCTGAAATCCTAGTGGATAGGAGATTGCATGTTAAAACGCAATCCAACTTTAACAGGAACTCGTCCGGATAGGAGATATCTAGGTTTTGCAGAATATAATTTTACACATCGAGATTTAAAAATGTACGGAGAGAAGAGAAAAATGTCAGTTCTACAAAAGATTAAGAATTATTTTAAAAAGGATAAACCAATCAAAACTAGGGAAGGAATTATCATTCCACCAGCTAAAACGCCCGCTTCATTCATGATGATGGAGAGAGGTTATCATACTTGCGAATGGTTAGAAAATTGGATAGAATATACCAAAAATGATGGAATATTAGCGTTTCCTGAGAATGGTACTTTCAATGGGAGAATTCTTCAAAATTTGAGATTAAGGATGAATGATTTAGAACCAAGACCTAGATTAACCCAATATGAAGCCTTAGAGGAATGGGAAACTGAGGCATTCGAACGAGACCGATCCAGAAGTAGTAGGGGTTATTGGGGATTTTTTCCAAGATACCAAAATGAGTGAAGGGACGGTCAGATGAAACAGTGGAGAAGAGCGATGCTTACAGAAGGTCTGTATCCAATATTAATGGCAGGTGAGCCATTAGGGAGCAAATGCACCGAAAAGACAAAACACTTGACTAGATTTGGAGATTCCGAAGATGAATTTATGGAAGAGATATTAACGAACCCGCCACCATATCAGGAAGGGACAAGTGGATGCACCCCAAGTGCACCACTGTTAAGGACACCATTAGTACCACAAGTATTGCATGATTCCCCAGCTAGTAGGGTACTTCACGACAAAGAAAAGGAAGCCATAGATAAAAATAGAGTAGAATTAATACAGAAAATAACACAGTTAAAAATACATCCTGATTCCTTGACCATACCTGTAACAATTGGTACAGTAGTTCCCTTATATAGTGACAAGGTAAATTATCCCCAACCTCTAATTACGCCTACTCCTGTGAATGTTCCTAAACCTGAAGCATTAGTAATGGTTGAGGATCACTTTAGTGATTGTGACTCTATGATTTCATTAATGGACTTGCCCATTCGAGAATCTGTAAATAGTACCCCCAGAAGAGCTACACCTGGGTGCTCAAGAGATGTAAACATTGTAACCTCATCAGGAACCAAAAGTGGCACAGTAGTAACACCAGAAGACTTAGAAAAGTGGGCACAAGGATCAGACAAACAGAGTTCACCCCCAAAGATCATGGACATTTATAAATTAAAGGTCGAAATAGAAGAAATAATAGCAGGAAATGTAGGAGTAGATCGCCTAAATACTTACGATGAAGAAGAGCTATTGTTTGTATGCAGGAGTATCACAAGAAATGTAAAGATATTCCATGAGAAATTATCGGATTTAGCTCTGCAGATGGGAATTGAAATAGGGAAGTCAAAAGTGCTACAGAAACCCTATAGAGCAGATTTTTCAGACAAAGATTTAGAAAACATGAATGCCTCTGGAAGAAAGTTACAAATAAAGGAATTAATGACAGCCTTACAGAAATGGGGAGACCTAGATAAATGGAGAGTTAGATGGACCAAGAAAAAGGAAGCGGCACGATACAGTAGAACAACTTCAGAATATTTAATGAAGGAAACAGGGAAGGCAGATCAAATGTACCCAATGCGAGAAGTTCCAGGAGGGGGATATGTACATGTCCCATGGAGCAGACAGGATATTTTGTCCTTTACGAATGATTTCCCAAAGTTAAGAGAAAAGCCAATTGAATGGTACAAGCAGGTTGAGAGGTTTGTGAAGGTGTCAAAGGTATTGTTGAAAGATTTGGATGGTTTGTTCGACATAGTGGTACCTGCCGATTTATGGACAGACTGTAAAATCACAGTTGATTGGCCCAGTGAAGAGTATCCTAGAGATCCAAAGACAGGTGCCCCGTCAAGTGATGTCATGAAAAAGTATCAGCAGGTAATAACTTACCTGAAAGGGAAAATACCACCAAAAGAAACAGATTGGGTGAAAATAGACAGAACTACCCAAGAAGCCAGTGAATCGGTACACGCCTACTATGAACGTTTATTGCAGGTATTCAAGCAGTATAGTGGATTTGAGGATATTGGAGATAAAAACATGAGTCAGTTTGTCTACCGATTTGTCTATGGTCTGAAGCCAGGGATTTGTCAGATGATTAAGCAGCATATGTTGTGTTGGCAAGGGAAGCCAATTGATGACATTTTGAAATATGCAAAATATTGTGGAGATGACATTGAGGACAGGCACAAGAAATTGCAGGAGAAAGTAATGTGGGCTCAGGTAAAAATGGCTGAGAAACAGGGAATTAATTTGGATAATCCGAGTGAAAATCAGGGAAAGGATTCTGGAACGAGTGGTGACACTGGGAATGGTGGAAAGGTGAGAGGACGAATGAGCAGAGAAGAGGCTAAAAAGAAATTTCCTTGTCATGGATGCGGAAAATTGGGGCATTGGAAGGATGAATGTAAAAAGATTCGGAATAATAATGGCACAAATCAAAATTTAAATCCACAGACGCAGAATGACTCACAGCAGGGTGTAAATCCTCAGAGTCAGTTGCCACCTGCACCTATTCAGGGTAATGTAAGCAGAGCAAAGCACGGTACAGCCGTCGGATATCAAGGAGGAAGTGGTAAGAATGATTATGTAACATCACAATTTCTTTTACAGGACGATTTGTGTTCCTATAGTCAATGACGGTGCCTAGGAGAGGGGAAGAAGGAGTGCGTACTTGGCGCATCCTTACCGGTAGATCAGTCAGGTCCATATGTTGAAGGGAATGTGAAAGGTAATGATATTACTTTCCTTTTGGACACTGGTGCTACCAGGTCTACTGTGAGAACAGCAGATATTCCAGACCTTCCTCTCTCTGGTGAAGCTATCCAAGTTGTGGGGGTGGCTAATCGAAAGATTAGAACGCCTCTTACTGAACCAATGGAAGTAAAAATCGGAAACTTTAGAGAAATGCATCAATTTGTAGTGTGTGATTCCAGTCCAGTAAATTTATTGGGCCGAGATTTGTTATGCAAAATGAATTGCACAATTTTCTGCACACCGGATGGTGTGGCAGTTCAGACCCCAGATGAAGATCATGTATATAAGTTTATGATTGCAAAACAAGGTACAGAAGTAGATGAGATGTTTTCTTTGATAACAAAAGACGAGTTGCCAGAAGAATTAAAAACTACAGTAAATCCTATAGTATGGGATTTCACGGGAAAAGAAGTAGGACTTATGGCCAAAATAGACCCAGTTAAAGTTACAGTAAAGGAAGGTGCAATTTTCCCAAATACCAGACAATACAAAATGAGTGCAGAAGTAAAAACAGGAGTCATTGAAGAAATAAACAGAATGGTAAAACAGGGAATATTAAAAGAGGTAATGAGTAGCCCTTGTAACTCACCAATCATGGGTTTGAAGAAACCTAGTGGAAAATATAGGATTGTTCAAGACCTGCGAAAAATAAATAAGATTGTGGAACCCTGTTGTCCTATAGTGCCAAATCCTGCAGTAATTCTATATCAGATTCCTTGGAGTGCAGGATGGTCTACTGTGATTGATTTATGCCAAGCTTTCTTTTCGATACCCTTGCATCCAGATAGCCAGTATCTTTTTTCATTTAAATTTGAGAACAAAGTCTATGTATGGAATCGTGTTCCTCAGGGGTACACGGAAAGTCCTTCCATCTTCAATCAGATATTGAAAAAGTGCCTAGAGAAACTAGTGATGCCAGGAAGCTCAGTCTTAGTGCAGTATATAGACGACTTACTGGTGGCATCTAACACCAGAGAGGACTGTGTTGTTGATTCTATTGCATTATTAAATCATTTAACTGAAGAAGGGCATAAAGTCTCACCTGAAAAATTGCAGTTTTGTACAACAGCAGTTAAATATCTGGGACACCAAATTGAGAGGGGAAAAAGAAGAATAACGTCTGAGAGAGTAAAGTTAATCAAGAAAATGCAAATGCCTGTAACCCAAAGGGAAGTGAGAATGTTCCTTGGAATAGTAGGTTATTGTCGACAGTGGATACTAGGATTTTCTCTGTTAGCTAAGCCCTTAATTCAAATGACGAAAAAGAAGGCGAAGGACCCAGTTGAGTGGGATGATGAAAGCGTAGGAGCTTTTGAAAAATTAAGAAATGCTCTATGTGCAGCACCTGCCCTAGGCATGCCCGATTATAAGAGAAAATTTGCATTATTTTGTCATGAAAGAGAAAATTGTGCCCTTTCAGTCCTAACTCAAAGACATGGTTTGGATAGACGTCCTATAGCATATTTTTCTGCTACATTGGACCCAGTGGCGGCTGCATTGGCAGGCTGCTTAAAAGCAGTAGCGGCTACCTGTTTGAGCATTGAACAAAGTGAGTCAATTGTAATGGGACATCCTGTAAAGGTGTTTGTTCCACATGCGGTTGTGATTCTGTTGACAAGAACCCGAACTCAGCATCTTACTCCTAGTCGGCTGACTAAATATGAAAGAATAATACTGGGTGCTGAAAATGTGACCATTGTAAGGTGCACAATAGTAAATCCTGCTACCTTACTACCAGACTCATATCATGAGGAAGTTAAAGATGACGAAGAAGAACATGATTGTTTACAAGTCACAGAGTTATGCACGAAACCACGTCCTGATATTCAGGAACTACCCCTCAGGAAGCCAGACAGGGAGCTGTTTGTTGATGGTTCATGCCAAAGGCATGAAGATGGTAAACTAACTGCTGCCTATGCAGTGTGTGAATTAACTGGAATAGTCGAAGCATCCTATTTACCAGGAGTCAAATCTGCACAAATAGCTGAATTGATTGCATTGATAAAGGCTTGCAAAATTGGGAGGAATCAAAAAGTAACTATATTTACAGATAGCCAATATGGTTACGGGGTTGTGCATGATTTTGGCCAACTATGGATGCAGAGGGATTTCATGACTTCTTCAGGATCCCCCATTAAAAATGGACAGTTCGTAGGGGATTTTTGCTGGAAGCAATACAATCACCAAAAGAATTGGCTGTGGTGAAATGTGCCGCACACCAGTCAGGAGATGATTGGGTGGTAGTCAGCAACAGATACGCGGATCTTGTGGCTCAACATTGTGCTAAAAATAGATTGGCAGTCAATAAAAGGGTGGAAAGAATGGGAATCAGCTGCCAACTTATGCTGTATGCACCACCTGAAACATGGAATGATGTAAAACGAATGCAAGATGATGCTGATGAGAGTGAAAGGAATACATGGATTAAAATGGGATGTTCCCAAAGGGGAGACGACGATGTATGGATTTATGCCGATGGAAGACCAATCATGCCTGACTGTCTGCTCTCACAAATGGCCAGGATGTTTCATGGAGACACACACATAGGGAGAGATGCAATGATAAGGCTCTTCAGACAAAATTGGTACAAACCAAGGTTCAGGGCCGTAGCAGAGAGTCTTTGCCAGAGATGTTTAACATGTCAAATGCATAATCCAGGAAGAAAAACAATAATTGGGTTTGGAAAAATTGGAAAGGCAGAAGGTCCATTTATAAGATTGCAATTTGATTTCATTCAGTTACCACCATGCAGAGGGCTGAAATATGTACTTGTCATAGTGTGTCTGTTTTCAAAGTGGGTGGAGGCTTACCCTACCAGGAGGAATGACAGTATTACAGTCGCAAAGTTGTTGCTACGAGAACTCATTCCTAGGTTTGGTTTCCCAGTAACTCTGGAATCAGATAGAGGAAAGCATTTTAACAGTGAAGTGATTAAAATAATATGTGAAGCATTCCAAATTGAGCAAAAATTGCACTGTGCATATCGTCCAGAGGCTTCTGGAGTGGTTGAACAATTGAATGGCACTATAAAATCCAGACTGGGAAAAATGTGTGCATCAACATCATTAGAGTGGCCGGATGCATTGCCACTTGTTTTAATGGGACTCAGAAGCATTCCTGATAGAAATACCGGATTGAGCCCACACGAGATAATGATGGGAAGAGCAATGAGACAAGCACATGTTCCCACAAATAAACTGCTGAATATATCTGATGATATGGTTCTGGATTATTGCAAAGGATTGGCTGACCTAGTGCGTTCTGTCTCTCACCAGGTTGGAGAAGACGCAGTTTCCAGGCAGCCTGAACAAGAACATGATCTGAATCCCGGTGACTGGGTGGTAGTGAAGAATCACACCAGAGAAACGTGTCTATCACCTAGGTGGGGCGAACCTTGTCAGGTCATACTGATCACAAACACAGCAGTGAAGTGTGCAGGATTTCCTAATTGGATTCATGTAAGCCACACCAAAAGAGTACCAGACCCTGAAGAAGAAAATCCTCAGACAGTATCGATCACTGAGGAAGCTGAAGGTTGCCCAGCTGAAGAATCTCAGGTTCGAGATTAAGGGAAGCTGAAGAAGAACAACCGAGCACAAGTCAGGACTGGATACCAGTGGTGGAAATTCCTGAAGTTTACCACAGAACAAGAAGTCAAGCAAATTTGGAAGAAATTGAAGAAGATCAGATAGGTGAAGAAGAAGCAGCTCAGGAAGAAGAAGACACAATAAGAGAACCTGAGCAGGACCAGATAGGGAAAGGAAACTGGGCTCAAATTAATGACGAACCAACAAGTTTTGAGCAGGGACAGACAGGTCTAGAAGAATGCGGTCAGGCTGCAGAAGTACAAAGTGCAATAAGCCCTGATCAGAATCAGTTAGATCCAGGAAAATACACAGAAGAAGAAGATCTCGAGAAACACGAACATGAAGAAATAAATCAAGAACCAGGTCAGTTATTAGAAACTCACAGTGGAACTTCTGAAAAGAAACCAATAAGACCAGAAAAAGAGCAAATAAGAGAAACAGTAATTGCAGAAAACGAAACTGTACTAAACCCTGAAAATAAAAAAAATTCTGAAGAAGAAAATAAAGAGACAGTGCAAACAAAGAAAACAAGAAAAGGTGATCATTGGCCTAGTGTCATTAAAAGAGTAAAATACCACATAACAACCAGAAGTGAAGATCCAGAACAAGTAAACGAAGTAACAAGCCAAACGGGACAAGAAAGCAGAACTGAGAAACGGAGAAGCAAAAGACTGAAACTTATTAACAATAAGTTTAAAGGTCCTGATTGGACTTATATTATTCTCGAAGATTACGAGAGTTCAGAATCAAGTGAAAGTGGTGACGAAGGAACCAGTGCGGAACTGATCTATGAAAAAGAAACAAGACCACCTTGATAAAGTGAAATAGTGGTATAAAGAAAACTGAAAATAGATAAGAAGAGCAATCTTCCTTGTCAAAATGTCCGACGATAGAGTTACTGGGAGATCAAAACAGAAATGTTGTAAAAGATGCTGTGCAGTATGCATATGTAGTCTAGTAATGGTGCTTCTAGTTTGGTTAGTTCTGATCGTAGCAATTCCTTACCTTATGATAATGGATAAAAAGATTAATAACGAAACTAAGGAAAGGACAGCAAACTTGAAAAGTAATAGAGTAGAACTGATGGCAGAAAATGAACCAGAATTTCATCATGAAATAACTGATAACGACACTAGTTTGAATGTTTTCACAAAGTTATTGTTTCAATATGTAGATACCATGGAAGTGAGTAATTGTTATGTCTGTATGAAGTTACCCGAATCAGTAGCAGAAGGGTTAACGTATCATCACTTGCCATTAACCTATGGCATCTCATGTAGTGTATTGGCTAGTTTATTTTATAGAACAGGGAGACTTCAGTATTATTATTCAAACATAGATGTGATATTTTCTGAGGTTCCGATTCGAAAGAGTTTGAACCCAGTGCTTAGTAGTCAAGATGCACAGTTTATGGGAGAATTTTTCTTAACAATGAAATTGATAGATATAACACATGCACATAGAAACAATCTAACATGTTCTTTACATGAAGAAGAAAAGATATTTTTGAATTTAGTAGAAGATAGAAGACAAGATTTTCAAAAGAAAGCTTCTGAGCATAAGGCTCATTTGCCACCTTGGGCTGAGAAAGAAGGTAGTTACACACCTGGCAGGGCTCAAGCTGCTATGGCTCTGGATTTTGTAAAGACAGGGAAAATTTGTCTACATAGATTAAAGACTGATTATAACAATATTTTCATCAGTACCAGTGAATGTGAACATCATTTTTTAATTCTTGGAGGGTGGGGAATCAAAGGAGGAACAGATTCAGTTTTTCATGGAATCTATTATGTGTGTGGGAATAAGGCTTACTTTAGGCTTCCTGCACGGTGGTATGGAAGTTGTTACTTTGGAATAGTATTTCCAAAAATATACCACGTAAAAAGAAACACTGGGAGCAATGAAAATAATGGCGAATTAACACGTAGCAAAAGAGCTAGGGGCATATTATCAAGAACGGCGTTAAAATTATCGCCGGTTTAGCGGCAGAAAACTGCCGCTAAAGCGGCGATAATGGGCTTGATAATATGCCCTGGGAATTCCAATAGAAGCCCATGTTGACACCAGAACATGGGCTTCTATTGGAATTCTCAAGGGCATATTATCAAGCCCATTATCGCCGCTTTAGCGGCAGTTTTCTGCCGCTAAAGCGGCGATAATTTTAACGCCGTTTCTTGATAATATGCCCCCAAGTTTTTCTGAAATTGTAGGTGATATATTTGGTGCATTGATACCTTCAGTGGGAATAATTCTGAACTCAAGGAAAATATGTAAATTGTCAACAGTGGTTGATCGTTTATCAACGGATACTGCTGGAGGTTTTCTAATGATTAATGCGGAGATGGTTGCGATTAGGTCTATGGTTATGCAAAATCGACTTGCTCTTGATATTATATTGGCAAAAGAGGGCGGAGTCTGTAAATTATTGAAGACGAAACACTGTTGCACTTACATACCTGATAAAAGTGCAAAAATTGGAATGTATATACAAAATATAACAAAACTTGAGAAGGAACTAAAACCACTGGAAGTTGATAGTGTATGGGAAAGATTGACAAATAGTATTGCGTCAATTGGTACCTGGTTTGCTAATGTAGGGAAAGGACTTATAGGTCAAATATTAGTACCCTTAGCAGGGATAGCAATAATAGTACTGTCGATAATAATATGGTGCAAATGTTGTAGAAAGAATGAATCGTATAATGTGACAGGAAAAGGAAAGAAGCGAAAGTTTGAAGAAATTGAACTTGAAGATTTGAGAAGTGAATTATACAAGAAACTGAAAGGGGATGTGAAAAATAGAAAGTGTAAAAATGAAAATGAAACTATTTTATGCTAAAAGTTGGCATCTGATTGTGGGTAGTATTTGATGGCTCAGAAACGCCATCAGAGAGGGGATTGATGGAGCAAGGACTCACAAATGAGACTTGCTCGGATGCAATCTTCTCACAGTATTAATTTATTAAACTTTGTATTGTTCATACTAACTCTTGCATACACAAACATAAGTAGCAAGGAAGCTTGCCTATGTGTCTAAACTAACAAATAACGCTTGTCTATTCCAAAATGGCCGCTAAAACGCGGGAACTTTACTGCGCATGTCTCAACCATATCACGTGGTGTGACGTCTTTCTTTGCTTGGTGGGAAACTCTTGCTTCTGCGCAGTGTGCATTAAAATGGCTGCTTTATGTTTTCACGTGCTACAGCTTGCTCTTGTGTTGTAATTAAATTGTCGTTTTCTTAACGCTATTAATGCGGGATAGAATTTATAAGTAAATGGGAATAGAGTAGAAAGAGTGGGTATACAGTGAAACATTTTATTTGTGATTTTAATATTTTCTTCTTTGACTTTTGTTAGTTCGTAAATTGGGCCTGGGGTTTGGTGAACTGAAACTCGAGAGACAATGATTCTGCGCATGCGTCCTGCATGGCTGCCAAGAGAAAAGGATGAAGTCAACCTGGACGTCGTCCAAGGCCATGACCTGATGGCCAACAGTGCTGTACCCATGATGTCCCTACTAATATGCAACAATGTACATGAAGAATGTATAAACTTTGTCGTGAGACGGGTGGGAAATAAAGCAAATGTATTAAATGTGATGGGCGGTATTTTAAAACAATGGGCTTTAGGAAATTGAACTAAATCAATATGGTGTGAGGATCAACCCCCTGTCCCCGCCCAATCAGAAGTAGTGGTCCCATATTTTTGCAACATTAATGGGAGGTACATGGGCATAGAAGGGTATAATAGATATAGAATTAGCAAATTAGTTGGAGGAGATGCTAGACCAGACCAGACTTTGGTGCTCGACAAGCTGATCGATTGCAGACAGAACCGCTGTCCAGAGAGTTCCTGAGGAGGGGGCGGCGGAGTCCATTAGAAGGAAGACACGGGAGAATCAAGGAGAAGCAGAAGTATCAGAGAGGGAAACGACGCAGGCGTCGTAGGTAGAGAGGTCACCGGTCCTGTCCTGAACCTGGAGGAGGTCTTTGCTCTTCATCCTTCCTGGGTCCTATTTCCAACTCCTTGGCCAAGGGGTTTGGTTCTCGCACTTTAGGTAAATATACATGCAACCTATAAGTTGCGCTGCTGTCTCTATCTTCTCCTTTCTGAGGGACCGTCATTAATCGATAATTGATATTCTATGCTTCATCCTTGATATGCGATTAAGTATCATGCAATTCTGTACTTTACTCTGCTAAAATCTTTAGATAAACATTTTAAAACTTCCTGACTCAGTGATTATTTCAGGATTATGAATTGTAATGAATGTCACTCATTTTAAACTTCCCAATTAGCAAAGGATTCATTGGTAAGTCATTGCTCTTCAATCAGAAAAGTAATTGGTAGCAGGGATTTTGATAAAGAGTACAACTGACTCACCAGCGTGAAATACTAGCGTAGTATGAATGAATGGGCCCAAGTGAGTATCTGATGTATGAATGCTCATTGCTAGTGTCGCGCTGGATCATAGGGACCACAATCCTAGTCAGTGTAAGCTAGATACACATGTTAAATTACCTGGGCTTACCCTCTGGTAGCTGGGCACAGAGCAAGCAGGCTTAACTTAGGAGACAATGTGTAAAGTATTTGTGCAACACACACACAGTAACACAATGAAAACAACACAAAAAGACTCCACACAGGTTAGAAAAATAAAGAATATTTTTCAGAGTAAAACAAGACCAAAATGACAAAAATCCAATCAGTAGAATTTGACATATGAATTTCTAAAGATTACATGCAAAAACAGTGCTTAGAAGTCACTAGAGGTCGTGAGGGACCGGTGGAAATTCAAAGTTCAGACCGGTCACGATGGAGGGCAGGCTTGCTACAGGACACATGCAGTGCCCACTGAAAAAGTACCTTGGATGGAGCAAAGCATCAATTCTGAGGGCACGATGTGTCGATCTTTTCTACGCTGTCAAGTCGCTGCGTCTTGGTTGGGCTCGCTGACGTTAACTCAATGTGTCATCATCGATTCATGCAGAGCATCATCGTCGAGCAGCACAGGCTGTAGAACCACTGTCATTGAACAGCCTCTGAGTCAGTGTCAAAGTGTGATGCATCAGTTCCGATCACCGCAAAGGTGACGATGCATCAGTTTTGTAGCAAAACAGCTGCTGAACCCACTTCTGAGGCCCAGATCTTCGAGAGGGCACTTCAAGCAAGGTTAAGACTTACAGAAGGCAAAGTCCAGCAGCACCAGCAGGATTGCAGAAAGTCTTTTGTGTCTGTGATACTTCAGAAAACAGGAGGCAAGCCAGCAAGCCCTTGGAGTCACTCTGGGTTCTATTGAGATGGGTCCAGTCCGTGTCCTCAGCAGGGCAGAGATCAGCAAGCAGAAGGGCAACTCAGCAAAGCAAAGAAGCAGTTTCTCAGAACAGTCCGTGAAGGCAAAGTGGCAATCCTTACAGCACAGTGGTCTTTACTCCAGCAGAGCTCTTCCCAGGTCCAGTAGTGTACTGATTTGGTAGGGACAGAGCCCCAGTACTTATACCCAAAATTGTCTTTGATGTAGGGAGTGACTTCATAGGAGCTCTCTGAAGTGCATGAGGATCCCTTTCGACCTAGTCCTGTCTGCCAGGCTATCTGTGGAGCATAAATCAGCGCCTCCCATACTTCCCTGCCCAGGAAGACCCATCAGAATGAAGATAAATGCAGATGAGTGCTCAGAATGCAGATGAGCCTCACCTTCTCAAGTTTGTGGTTGTCTAGAGGAAATGCACAATGTGTAGCTGTCACCCAGCCAAGGGGTGTATTGGAAACAGGCTGCAGACACACAGAGCAAAGTTAAGAGCAGATAAATGTCTACTTTCTCAAAGTGGCATTTCTATAAATAGTAATGTCAAATACAACTTTACCATTAAAGAAGATTTATAATCACCATTACAAAGAAACTAAACATGATTTAGCTACTGCTATCTAATCAAGAATTACAGTTTAAAGTATTTTAATCAATTCCCAGTGCTATAGCCAATGAGAGTGGGAGGCCTCACTGTAGTGAAAAACATATTTGGGTGCTTGTCACTACCAGGACATGCAAAACGTAACAGTACATTTTACTTACACAGCACCCTGTCCTATGGGCTGCCTAGGGCCTACCTTAGGGGTGACATGTGTAATAAAAGCGGAGTTTAGGGCTTGGTAAAGGGCTTTGAATGGCAAGTCAAAATGGCAGTAAAACTGCACACACAGGTTCTGCAGTGTCAGGCCTGAGACATGTTTACAGGGCTTCGTGTATGGATGGCACAATCAGTGCTCCTGGCCCACTAGTAGAAGTTAGATTATAGGCCCTGGGTATATGCTATTTCTCTTTACAAGGGAAGTAAACTAAATATGCCAATCAGGTGTACACCAATGTCACTATGTTTAGAGGAGAAGCACATGCACTTTAGCATTGGTTAGCAGTGGTAAAGTGCCCAGAGTCCTAAGGCCAACAAAAAGATACAGCAAAAAGTTTAGTTAAAACAGGCAAAAAGTGGGGGGAATTCCACCCTTAGGATGACAGGTCTAAGAATCTCAGTTAAGTGTAAGAACCACAATACTTCTAGTTCCTCTCCCACATGCTCTCCAATAGAGACCATACATGTTCAAAAACATTCTAAGCAGTTATCTTTGTGTATATTAGCCATTTCTCAGTACTTTAATGCTCACTTTTCCTGGGTTGCTTGTGTTCCAGTTCAGGGAGGACCTGACCTGGCAGCAGAAATCCCGCAAACCCCACCCGCGAAGCGGAGTTAACCGCCCACCCTACTGGATTCTAGATAGCTTAGCTGATGTGGGATGAAACCCCATAATTGGTCCCAGGATGCTTGTTTTCTGGTTCAGTGAGGACCTGGCCTGGCCGTTTGGGCTAGACTGTTCCCACGAGGGACAGGGTCAAGAATGATTTGCATATGGCTTGGTCCAAACTGAGGTGGCATGGTGGGGGAAAAATGATGATTTGAGATGCGGCCTGAGTGATTTCCAGTGGTTGAGATTAATGCAAGCATTCCATCCATCATCTTGTTTTTGCATTTGAAGCCTAAGTACGCCTGGTATGCCGAGACGTGGTTCCCGGGCTCACTGTGTCACTGGAAGCGAGCTATACTTGGCTGCAGAGTCCATAACAAGGGTGAAACCGGTCCTTGGTTGCTTGTGTTCTGTGTGTTCTGTGTGCTGGCCTAGCAGTTCGGGCTGGACTGTTCCTATGAGGAATAGGGTCAAGACTGATTTGCATCTTGCTGGGTCCCAACTGAGGTGGCATGGTGGCTGAAAAATTAAGGATTGGGATGTGGCCCAAGCGATTGCCAGAGGCTGAAATTCATTCAAGCAATCTATCCATCACCTTGTTGTTTTTGCATTTGATGCCCTAAGTGCACAGTGTATGTCCATACGTTGGTCCCGGACTCACTGTGCCACTGAAACCAAGCTAAACCCGGTTGAAGAGCCCATAGTAACGGTGAAAGGTGTCCTGGCTTGCTTATGTTCTGTTTGAGGGAGGATCTGGCCTGCCAGTTTGGGCTGGACTGTTCCCATGAAGAACAGAGCCAAGACTGATTTGCATATGGCTGGGTCCAACTGAGGTGGCATGGTGGGTGAAAAATGATGGATTGGGATGCTGCCCGAGCGACTGCCAGTGGTTGAGATAAATTCAAGCCTTCCATCCATCACCTTGTTGTTTTTGCACTTTTTTTACTTGGCACATTTAGAGCTCTCTTGTATGCCCACTTGGAGTCACTTTGCATCGAAATGTAGGACTAAATAGCAGTGGCGACTCTCCACTAAGGCGGAAGAGCATCGCCCCACTGCTCAAAAGGGAAAATAAAATGATAATAACATATAGTTATGCCTTTGAAAGGTAGAGATGTTTTTTATACTCTTTTAGTCAGAGTATTAGCTGGTATTGATCTGTTTTTTAACAAGTGTATTTTATTATGGTTTTTATACTTACTGTGATTAACTATGGCGTGGTTACGACGATAGATAATCAAAGAAGGATTGTTAACATGTACTGCTGTTTTTATGTTTAGAATGCTTTTATGGTTGTATATTATATACCGAATAAAGCTTGATTGAATTGAACATATAGTTATTATCATTTTATTTTCTCTATTGCAGTCAGTGGTGGGGCAGGGTGGGGCTGGCCAGAGCAGGGGAGGAGTGGTGTGCACTCCCTAAGTGCGCATGAACTGTTTGGCTGGCCCTCTTGGGCCGACCAAACAGTTTATGTGCACTTTGCATAGTCCTACCAGGCTGCATTACACAACCTGTTAGGGACATGCACAGACTCCCTGTTCCAGTCTGAGGGCCGATCCATGGTGCTCAGACAAATCACAACGCTGCAGTGCAGCATTGTGATCGGCTCAGGGGAGCTTGTCTGCCCCGGTGCTTCCTGTTGCCGCTGGCCGGGACAGGAAGATGAAGAGGACGGAGGAGAGGCGGCAGCCGGCCGTTAAAGGTAAGTCCTTTTATTTTCTTACACCCCCCCCACTGCCCCACCACCCCCATCCGGTAGCAGCTGCTACTCCTAAATAGATGCAAACTTTCCAACTATAACACATCAGTAACCCTTTGTGGTTAACACCCAAGCACTATTTTGCCTCAAAACCTCTATCACACCATAAAACCATCCATCAGCTCACCCTGCTATCTTCTCCAAAACCGCCTCTGCCCTCTCTGCTGTTCAGAACAGGGATTTCTGGTCTGATTTTAAGATGACCCGGCTGAAATTTCATTTATGAGGCATAAACTCATTTAATTTTCGGCATTATGGTTGTGACCTTGTACCAGTAAAAATTCTAATGTGGTAGCATAAGAAGAACACAAGCGAACCAAACACATGTGGCTGCTTACGTCACGTGATTTTACACTATTTTTTCCAGCACGAAATGTGTCTTTGTGCCAAAATATTTATGCCATGACGCATTTATTGCTAATACTAAAGCTGGAATTTTGCATAATGGGTAATTTTGCTTCCTTTTTTGGTCATTTCACATAATTTCCACAGAGGAATTTACACCATGTTATGGTAAGATTAGTTAAGCTTGGCATGCCCATCCCTCATACGTTTTCGAAGAAATGCATCTTAACACTTTTCAACGTTGTCCTCCCCCTAATTATCACGTGTACAAGCACTCAATAGATATGTATGTTGTGCCAATCAAAGAATAACTCTCCCTTCTCGCTCCCAGAGGAGCTTTAAGTCCCCACCAGTGCCTTCAATACTTGAGGCTGTAGATCTGATAATTGATTGGAACATCTTGGCTCCTCCACTCGGTTTATTTTTGCGAGCTCTGAAGTAAAGTTTATCACATGTTGCTAAATCTTCTCTAATACTCTATTGTAATCTCCAAGATGAAACAACAAAGAATTGTGGTAAGTGAACCTGTCATAGTTTGTGGTATCATTTCCCATGATGACTCATTTTCTTCTCAAGAAAAATCAGTAATTTATGTCTGATAGGGATTGCAAAAAATCATCGTCTACAAACAATAGAAGTCATAAGTTTCTGAAACTTTCAATGATAGAATCAAAGGGGCATATTTACAAGGAGTTAACGCCACCAGAACGTCACTTTTTCCGACATTCTGGTGGCGTTAACTCCTTTGCCTTGTAGGCCGCCTTGTAAATAAAGGCCCTATTCACGCATAGTTTATCTTGAAAGGGGCGTGCAATGGGTGTTGCAGTGGGCGCTCTGCAGTGACACCCATTGCTTTTGACGATGCCCCATATTTACACGGTACAAAAATGCCGCCAGCAAATACCTGGTCTTAAGCGGGAAATACGAGGAGAAATGTTTTATTTCTCCTCATATTTTGCTCTTTCCACGTGTTCTGCATTCTGCAGCACACATAGATAGAGCGAATCGCCTGTAAAGATTGTTTATGTGCAGGTAGGTGTCCTTTCCTACACATAAACAATTGCCCTGCAGTGCAGGCAGGCACTCTAGCGAAATGGCGCTTGGGTGCCTGCGCTGACGCTGAGCAGCTTTTTTAGCACCAGCGCTAGGGGTAACACAGGGGTACGTGTCATTCTTGTGAATCCTGCGCAACACTGCGTTTTGAAACTGTCGGAGTGCGATGTTACCAATTTTGGCGTAACACCGCATTCTGCCAGTTTCTTGCAAATATGCCCCAAAGTCTGCTAAGATTTTTTACCAGGCTTTTGCTCCAATTACAGACAATGGGTGTACATTTAACAGAGTCTATGTCCTAGGATGACATCTCATTTAAGCTTGCAGCATGTCTTACAACAAAACTCTAATAGTCTTCGGTAGAGCCTGAGTCTGTTTTTTGACATCAGAGAAACGATGGCATGCAAAGCCTACTGAAATGTGAAGAACTTAAAAAAGAAATTAAACATTATGTAGGATGATAATCTGGCGATATTCTGGGGATAATTCCATCCAGTACCCCCAGACTCCTTGTAGTTTGCATTTCAGCACTGATCAGCACCTATTGAAAGGGTAGGATAATGCTGTGTCCCAGGGTTAACTTATTGCATAGAGACTATTTACAGGAACCATCCACTTAAGGGTTGTACTGTTATGGGAATAGTGGCCAAGCTCAGAGCCTAGCTAGTCCCCGCTCTGTGGACCTTATCATTGGATGTACCATGCCTATTACCTCTATGTAATACTACATAGGCTAGGTATCTTTACTATTCTAGCAGTAGTACTCACCAGTTGTGTTGCTGAAGTAGAGGTGTCATGATATTCATGTTGATGCAGTTGTTAGGTGTTGTTGAAACACAGAGCAGCTCCCGCTAATAAGTATGTAGTTACAATATTGCAAATCTGCTGTGTTCAAAACACAGAGCTCACATAATTGAGGTGATATTGGTCAGCTCTATTTTTCAGGCAGCTTGCGTCTAAAGCATGCTGTACCTCAGTGAGTTGGTGAGTGATGGAAATACCTCACCAGTTGAGGTGATTGTATGATGTCTTCAATTATGTCTCCCTATGTGTCCAGTTTAGCATCTGGTGAGAATCTGTTGAGGGAATGTTGAAGGTTATGCCTCCTCAACATACCTTAGCTACCTTCCACTTGTGTTTCCCATCTCCACATTACTTAGTCTCCTGATTTAATTGGCTACTCCTGGTCCAAACCAGATGTTCCCATTTTTTAATGTGTTTTAGTCTTCACCATGGTCCATTGGGACTGACTCTAGCTCATGGCTGGTTGTCGTTTTTAGGTGGCTAGACAGCGAATGCGCTGTCTCATCGAGACGTTTACTGTTAGTGGGTTGGAGGTAACCCATTATTTACCATTTGATGGCTTCAAAGTCACTCTCAATTGCTTGCTTCCTGCTGGTCAGCTCTGCGATGGCCCTCTTCTTGCATGTGACCTTCTCCTTGAGCATGGCCGAGTATGTATGTCCTTACACTGCTTGTGCTATTGGGAGCTATTTTTTTCTTTTTATTGAGCCACTCTACAGAGTGCATCATTTGTAGCTGGATTTGGTGTCTGCTCCCTCCAGTTGTCTGTGTTTGCTTGTTCCCCTTTCCACCCATTGCCATGCCCCCTACAGAGCACAATAAATGAGCCAGGAGGACAGATGTGTTTGTCCCGTCCTCTGATTTTTCGTTTTGTTGCAGCTTTTATATAGCACAAACTCGACCCAAAGGTGTCTGAGCTCTCTACACAAACAAACATTCATTTTGTGTAGGTACGTAAAGATTAAGCGATTTGGCCAGAATCACAGGATTTTGAGCCAGCGTCGAGACTCGAACCTGGCTCCCCAGTTCCACAGTCCACAATGCTAGGCATTAGGCCACTGCCTCTCCCCATGTCAACTACACGTTTGTTTGAATTGTTCCAATTGTCTTGTTACTTGAAGTTATGCTTCCCTAGTTCCTGCGCACATCCAGAAGCACATGGCAATTTGACTGACATTACCTTTAGCCATTCCATCATTGGAAAGAAGATGTGAGCGTGCCCCAGCTCTGCTATCATTTCAGGGGCACCACTCTGACTTGTGAATGACTTTTCCGAATCCTACCTGTATTTTAATAGCTGGTCAAACAAACGAAACCTGGCAAGATATTGTGCACGAATGACAGCCACATCCTGGAAGTATTTCGTAGTCAGCAGTCTGTTATTAACAATAATTTCCACTACAGATCTTTCTGGAGATAGCAAGCGGGTGGTGATGATACAGAGGAGACGTGCGTGATGAATAGGGCATCTCTGCTTCGCTCTTTCTCTGAGTGCGTGTCCCTATCACACCTGGAAGTGTGGCCTAGACTAAGGGAGACTAGCTCAGGGAGACATTGAGTCTGCAAAGCTTGCCCGAAAGGGATGGGGCGCAGTAGGCGGGGCATCATATGAAGGGGCGTAGCAATGGTGTGGGAGAAGCAGAGGCGTTGCTGACATTTTTTATTTTTGCACTGGGAAGCTTGATTTAATTTCATCCCGTCCTGCCCCATATCTCTTTCTTCTTCTCCCAGCTGCCACCCATCATTGTCCACTCCACATAGTTCCACTTAATGCCACACAATGCCACTCCACATAATTCAACCCCACTGCATGCCACCAAATATCATTCCACACAATACCACACAATTGTATGCCACACAGTTCAACAACACAGAAATGCATACCGCATTATTCCACTGCACACAACACATTTCAACATCTCACAATTTCACACCACACAATTCACCTCCCCATGATTCCACCCCCTGGCACATAATTACAATCCAACAAATTCCACTCCACATATTCATGCCGCATAATTCCACTTGACAAAATACAACTCCACACAACATAGTTCGACTCCACTCAATCCACATAGATACACTCCACGCCATGGGTACTCTCAGACATTTTCCCGGGGGCAGCAAAGTATGGTTTTTGGTGTGACTGAGGGCCGCACTGATGCCAGCGGGGGAGGGGGTGATGTAAAGTGTGTGCAGGGGAAGTGAAGCATGTATATCTATTGGCTGAATTCAATTGCGCAATGTGAAACCAGAAAACCTGGGATGAATCCCAGCTTCTCCACTTGACCGAATTGTGTGACCCTGGGCAATTGTTTTATTTCAATTTCCCTCCTTTTTCTTCATCATCACATATAAGAGGACTACGAAATACATGACTTCCGGATGCGTGCTGTACAAAACCATCTGCTGTGCTTGGATGTATTCACTAATGACATTGTTGTCAGGGTGGGGGTGAGGGGATAGGAAGCATGAACAGTGAAATTAACCTTTAAATAATGGCTTGCTGTATATTTAATTTTTTTTAATGTTAGTGCTGAGTCGGGTAAACAGCAGCCCAGTGCTGTTGCTGCTATGGGGGCCGTATGTAAAGGTCAGGAGGGCCGCATGAGGCCCCCCGGGCCGAACTTTGAGTACCACTGCTTTACGCAATAAAATTCAACTCCAGATAATTCCACTACACACAAAACAATTCGATTATGAATAATTCCACTCCATGCCAGCTCCAAAAGACAAAATGACACCCCAAAAATTCAACTTCACACTATGCCACATAATTACGCTCCACACTATTCCACTCGACACCATGTCACATATGTACACTACACATATTTCAACTCCACACCACATGCATCCACTCCACTCCATAACACATTATTCCACTCCCTTCCCTACCACATAATTCAACTCTACAACATTTCACTCCTCCTCATGACACATAATTCCTATCCACATAATTCCATTCCACAACACATAGTTACATGCTACATACTTAAACTCTGCTCCGTGTCACAAAATCCCAATAACATAATTCCCCTCAGCGCCACACAATTCCATGCCACACAATTCAAATCCACACAATTCCACTCCACAAAATTCTACTCTACACCACACAAATCTATGCTACACAATTCAATGCCACATAATTCTACATCACATAATTCCACTACACAACACATATTTCTACCCCATACCACATAATTCCACGCTACAAAACATAATTCACCGCACAACCCATAATTGCAATTCATGCCACTCCACACCACAATGCTGCTCCACATAATTCAACTCTGTGCCACATAATTACAGTCCACATAATTTCACTCCACACCATACAACATAAGAACACTCCACACAATTCCACTCAATGCCACAGAATTCCATGCCACACAATTCAACACCACACAACTCCACGCCACACAATACCACACATCACAATTCCATACTACAGCACTTAATTCAACACCACACCGCATCATTCCACAATACCACATAATTTCATTCAAGCCAAATAATTCCACTCCACGGGAACAAATGGAAAAGCCAGAGGCAATAGTCTTGAAAGTAGACTTATTGGCTTTGCCAATGCTTGCTTGGTTATTACTAAGCATTTCGTTTCTTAAGACACTCTACCAATATTTATGAGGTTACCCTGTTCTGCCAGCATCATCTAGCATGTTAAAATAATGAGTTTTTGAGACTTGCTTATGCCTGGTCTTATTTTGGGTGGTGATGAAAGCCAATGTCTGGTGGCATTATTCAGTGGCCTTCTGGGCAGCATTGGATTTTCTGTCGGTTGAATGGACTTTTGTGATATCTGAATGTGTTTTGTCGGTAGTGGTGTGTGCCTCGACAAAAGTATTTCAAGGGATTGTATTTTAATAGACAACTTGAACAGTGGCGTAGCTTGGTCACTAAGATTAGGGGGTGTGAGCTTCAGATTTCCCAACAATCATGCTGGAATATCTTGTTAACATACATTATCTGAGAAGCAGGACATAAGGAGGGCTTAAGGGGCAGTGGAAAGGAGCGAGCAGTGCGGACTGTTAACGTTACTTAAAGTAAATATTTTGTAAAATAACCAACATTTTTTAAGAGTTTCAAAACAGAGAGGAGAGAAGGTTTGTGTGTGTGTGTGTGTGTGCATGTAAAAATCCTAGGTGAAATCCGGTTGACACCTCACCATACTCGACTGAAAGCACCTGTTCCCACCTATTTACTAACTAATACATTTATTCGGGGGTGTAACACCCCAACACCCCCTCCCCCAAGCTATGTCCCTGAACTTGAACACCAGTTCCTAGTTGCATTTCTGTTTTTTTTTCTATTGGGGTGAGAAGAACTTTTGCCAGTAACTCTTATGTAAAAGTGTTAGCATTTTTAAAGCCTATTCTGTTGTATGAACCAGCGGCTTAGCAAGAGCGTCATGTGCCTTGATACTGCCATGGAAAATATAAATTGGGCCTCTATCCCACTTTTGAGCAGTAGAAACATCCATAAATGGGGTGCAGAGGGCCCTTCACAACCAAGGGACCCGGTGTCACTGCATTTGCTGCACCATTAATAGCTACTCCCCTGGTATGGACATATATTTTTGATCTGCACTCATATGTCACAAAGCTTTGTATTTGAGTAACAGTGCTCTAGTTGTGTCTATGTACATAAATTAACGAGGCATTAAGTGTTTAAAAGAAAGCGACTAGTGCTCCTTTATTTCTTTTGCAAAAATTCAGCTTTTATCATAAATTTCTTACTAAAATCATGAAGATCCTTTGCATAACACAGCCCTTTTTATTTTAACCTCAGGTTCCAATATCGCCATGCTTGACAAAGAGCACATTTCTCCTTTCTATGCCCACGCTTGTTCACAGATGGTGTCTCTGATTAATTTTATTGATACATTTTTTTGAAGACACAAAGGAATTTCTCAGACCTGTGCCAAATGTAAACAATTGGCTTCCCCATAGCACTATTTGCTATGCGCATTTATGTCTGCTTCGAGCATCTTTCATTATTACTAAAGAGGAACCTGGCCATCTTCCTTTTTACTTGTGCCCTGGTGGAGATATTGGATACTATAATCATTTAGAAGATTGGAAAGTTATCTCATGGGTTATGAAAAAATGCAATCTGTAATACATTTTTGATACCCTGCAAGGAATGCATTATTTCAGCTGTATTTATTGTTGTTAAACTGCAGGGCCTTCTCTTTAGAAAATGGATTGCTGGCCACATTTCTGCCAGCTTTAAGATGCCCTCCCATCCCTAAGAATTCCCAGCCATGTTTGATCATGGTTGGTGTTCTACCAGGCTAATACTTCCTCTTTCCTCGCTCTCTTTTCTCTACAGTCAATGCTGCATTAAATTCACATATTCCAGCTGTCTCTAGAAGGGTCGGATTTATGCCACATTTTCAGTACATCTGTATAAATGGCCAAACAAAGAATCTAAATAGATCTCAGTTACATTGTGATTATCTTGAAAAAGTACAAAGTTCCATCTATCCTGATGCTAAGTTGGTCTCCTTTGAGGTATTTTGTATTCTCTGCTTTTCCATCAGTGCAGTGTTAAATTGACTTTAGTATTTGAGTGTGTGCTTATCTTTCTTCTGTCCAGGGTCACAATATACCATATGGAGACTGTGGAAAGAAAGTTGATGGTTTGATGTCTTTGTCATTTTCTTCAACTCTGTCAGTCCTCTGCAACCCCAAGAAGGTGGGGAAGGCAGGTGATGCTTTGTCAATGACTTACAATCCCATCAGGCAGTGGATCTCCCCCTGCCTCAGTAAGAGCTACTGTCACCACAGCTTTATCCAACAAAGCACTGTCCCCATGCCACATGCTCTACACTCTCTCATAGTAAGAGTGACCCTTACAGAGGGTGGAGGTGGTGACGTTCACAGGAAGTTAGGGGGTGTGCAGGAAGTGAAGCGTAGCTTGCTTTTTTGTGGGAGTGAACTGATGGAGATCGGCTACTATGAAAGGATGAAAGGTATCTGCTTTAAGTAAAATTAATGTAAAGGATGAGCCAATGAGATGTAAGAAACGTGTCAGTTATCCAGTTATGTTTGTCATTTATTTCATGAGGGTGGTGGCGGAAGGTGGAAGGTGGTAAGACACTGTGTATTTATTTTTAAAATATAATTTGCATAAGGAGGGAGAACAGAGCCAGAGTGAGGTATGAGAAGGTGGTAGAACACCATTTATGTTTTGTCAAAGTATGGGATGTGGTTGTGAGGTCGTTGGAGGATGGTAAGTAATCCCAATTTGGATATGGCTCCCTCAAGAATCCTCCTGTCCTGCAGGCAGAAATGATGTTCATAGAGGCCCATGCACGGTGTCGTGTAGTTCCTATATTACCCATACAGGACCTGCGCGTTCGGATAACATAAACTGTGGGCTTGGTGGCAGACTGATTCTGAGCACCCCCACCGAGAATGTTAGCCTGTTTGCAAAAGCTAGCTCACAGTGCCACTAGTGTCTCCTCTTATTGGGGAGAGAATAGTTTCTGGCAACCTCAGAACAAGACAACCCTGATCCCTCAAGATCATGGAAACAATGTACTTCTTTTCCCTCAGTCTCTCGTGCTCACTTATCTCGTCTCAGAGATACACAGAATAAACAGCCTGGGCGTTTCAATAAAAGGTTTATTGAACAGTTGTTATTCTCGTGTAGAATATATGAGCTGCAACAACCATTAGACAGTAGCAGAGATATATGATTAGCAGTACTATGAATATAAATGGATAGTACAGTTCTACCATCTTGTAATAAGCATGAATAAATACATGAATATAAAATGCATTGATAAAAGGGAGTGCGTACTCCTACGATGCCTATCTAGATGTACCAAAGTGTACCTAGCATGTGAGTAGGTGTGAAGCCAAGAATCCCTCTAGGATTTAGTCGAACCCCATTACCTGGAGTGAGAATTTAGGAGCCCATCTTGGTCTCGAGCTGGACACCCCGCAAGGGATGTTCAGACCACTGTCAGCTGGAGCGTCTGCATGCAGGAGCCTCAGGGTCTCTGGACAGTGTGTCGGTCTGGAAGTCTCGGTTCCCTCTATCTAACACTAGCAAGAGGTGCTATATTTAAACAGAAAGTATCTAGGGCTCCTTTGTCCCTTGTTGCTTGTATTAGCCATTGTTGGATTTGAGGATGACGTATGGGATGAACCGTGTACGTAGATGTGGGGAGGAAGGTGGTGTAGCCCCAGCCTGGTTTCTAAGAACCCTTATGAATATCCATTCATACTGTGTGAGTCTATTGATGGAGTTATAGGACTCTATTGTTCAGGAGACACCCTCCTTCTGCACCCAGGACTAGAACTAGTTCAAGGTTCAATCCTAAAAGGCTTGTTACAGTGTAGTGTAGGGGAGGTAATGTAGGTGAAGGGGTATGATGTTCCCCGGGCCTATATTAGGGTACCTATATGAAACATAACACCCACTCCTCTTCCGAACAGTCAACAATGATAACAATACTAGTGCACCATTCTTTTTACTAGACAGTAGTTCATAGAACATTTTTAAAAGAGCTTCGTTAAAATCTTGTTTTAAAATTATTTTAAAAACAGTTTAAAAAGGTAAAAATTAAAAATCTTACTACGAAAATTAGTCGTTTGGAATTGTCACTTAAGCAACAGTCCTAATTGAGTTCGTTTATATAAGTTGAAGGTCTACAAGCGTCAAAAGGCCATGCTTTTCAGCGAGAGAGTGTCAATTTTCAGGAAGTGTTACAAATTTAGTTAACTTTAGAAAAAATGAAAATCCGAATTCTTTCCCAGCACACGATGAGCCAATTACAGATTAAATGTCCTGGCTGGGAGACGCAACATCATCGCTGCTTGCTGCTGCAGGGGACGGTCCTTGTAACACCTCACAGAGTACGTCAATAGAGCACAGATGATATTCAGTACTGCCAATAGCTGGTGTAGAGGCAGACGGTGCTGTAGTCGATACCCCGGTGCTAGTGGCGGAGCTAAAGCTTACCCCAGTTGTAAAAGGCACCTTCGGATTTTCGAGGAATGCAGCCATCAAGATGGGAATACGCTGGGGACATTGCCGAGCATGGGCCCTCAAGGGTTCCAGCCTGGTACTCAAGTCCACAGGCGTGTCCGTCGCAAGTGTCAGACAGAGGTCCAACACGCATTCTTCACCGCAAAACAGGCATCGTACAGGTAGGATGCAGTCCTTCCAGACTGGTCTAAACGATAGGAACCAAGAGGCGCTTAGTTCCCTCAGGCGAGGTGTGCCCAGATGTTGTACCAAGCATTCACGGTATTTCCGCTCCAGGAGCGCTTTTGCCATCTCGTTGGTAATTGGGCCGTCCATTGCGTATTAGGTAAATGACAAACAGGACTCCCGCTATTGATAGCAGGATCAGAGGTAGACCTCCAAAAATGCTTCCAAATACGGAGTGTATAAAGTTCGGGATAACTCCGAGGATTGTCTGAAAGGTGCTAAGAAGTCTTGACCCTATGGTCTTAAATAGGTGTACAATACCACTCGTATCAGACATATTAAAGATACGACCCACCATTTCTGCGAAATGAATGGGGCAGTTTGTACGTATAAGTGCCTGTATCTCACTTGAGGTCCTTGCGATTTGAAGATCAAAGGTCTCTCGAGCGGAGGTTAAGGGTATGGTTTGCTGTAAAAGCATGGCTTTCAGTCTGCTCAAAGTATCAAATTGTATAAAGGAAACATTCAATGAAGGCCATAGCGGCGCCTCCCTGACTGCACTTGTTGGGGGAAGCAATACTTGCATCCAGCAAGTAACACTGGAGTTTACAGTGACCAGATAGGCAGTGCCCGGAAGCATACCACAGCAACCTTGATCGTTCAGCATCAAGTAACTCCCATTTGAGAGCAGCTCGAATACCAGTTTGATCACGGCAGCTGGAGTCCCCTTCATGTGGCAGGACAAGTTTGCTATCGAACCATTACATGCTCCGTGCAAGGTAATGTCCCGGCACATGAGAGAACCGCTCAAAGCGCTCTTGCAGTTTGTACCACTTAGAAACACTTCTCAATCCCCACTCCGGCATCGGAATCTATACGGTAAATCCCAGTATTCCCTAATATATTCCTTACCCATTTTTTCATATTTGCCCCACTGCCATTGTTCAAGGCAATATTGAAACTGAAAAATAGTGACCGGTAGAGTTATGTGGCCATGGATCAGCCATTCAGTAGACGGAGCTTCCGCTACTGTAAATGGTAGTCGGTCCAGTTTTTCAATACGCAACATTGTATATTTAGCTCCCCTTTGTGCCATTTCAACCTGTTTATCTGTTAGATTATATTCAGAAAACAGAGACGTACTGTTTATAAAACGCCAAGGCACAAAGCCTGCGTGCAAAGATTGCAGCGTCCAGCTCAATGACATGATAGAACGTAATTGAGATTGCCCGTGTTGTAGTATGGCCAAATCTTGTTCTAGGATATCTATCGCTGAAGACACAATGTTGCCCAAAGAATATATTCTGGAGGAGAAAGTTGTTAACCCATTGTCTACCACAGCCAACGATTTTTCCAGGTTAATACGGTCTATTTCCCGTATTCTCTCTGCGGCCTCTTGTTGTGATATTTTCCACTCTTCATTATAGACGGCATAGATGCCAGCATATATGAAACGTTTCTGACGTTGTTTCCTGGGACCTTGTAAAAAATCCCTAAGATCCATGTCTTGTGAGAGTAAGGCTAAGAGTTGTTTCACTTCCGTTAGTGTTGATGTTTCTAGCCAATCAAAGCACAACTTCCCAACACTATAGGATGTCACTACCCCTGGATGTTCTCTTTGTACATAACATGGGTCTGGCCTGTGGATACTGTACCCTTCGGTAATACCCAAGAATCGTTTATGACATATGTTTGTGTCTAAGGGCCAAACCACCCATTTTCCCCAATTTGGGTCTGATCTATTGTACTTTAAAATGTCATCTACTGTTGCCCCTTCCTGTGAAGTCGAATTTTGCCACCCTGCCATCTGTTATGGTGTTGGAAATCGAGGTGTGTTCAGGTCCTTGACCTTGGCTAATCCAAGACAGGATGTCTGTTGCACAGTTTCGTTTAGAAATATCATCGGCTGTGGAATGAGGCATGCTCTAAATAGCGCTTCTGTTCCCTGGACTTGCCAGTCCCTAGAACCCCAGACTGATTTTAAGTCTATTGTGTCCTTCCATAGGTCAAAACCATGTTCAGACAGTTGGGCAATAAAGGAAGCAGAGTAAATCTTTTTAGTGTTTGTCAACATAATTTTCAGTGTTGATGTTGGTCTAACCTTATAATAATATGAGGTCGGGTCAGTGGTGTTAAAACCTGAAAAATATTAAAATTTCTGTGCAAATGTATGCGAACTACCTTTTGGTGGTGTTGGGCAATGTTCCCACTGATGGTACTCAAACACATTTCTAGGTGAAATAGATTTGTGCAGAAAATGATGACCATAATGTTGGTAACAGTACAAAGTGTGATAGTCTGAATTACTTTCTAACATTTCAGTGTTCAGAAATGCAGCAGGTTTTTCTAAATCAGACAACATGTTATTAACAGTTTCAGAGTCCCAATCATCAGAAAATGTACTGGAGATAATGATATCACTTAATGAAATTTTAAATAAATGAGAAATTTTTAAAAGTTCAGTCGGACTGAATATTTCGAAATCAACTTTGTCCCAAACTATACCGTCCGGTATAGGAACTGCTGTGATGTTCACTGATAACAAGTCTCTCTGTTCACAATGAGACGATTGATGTGGTTTTAAAATCAAATTAACTTTCGGGGCTATAGAGGTTTACTGAAGATAGCGGCCATTAATAAGCATGCTAAAAGTCATTACTAAGCCTAGCCAGAAAAGAAAAAATAGAATCCCAGTAATTACCCAAAGTTCAATCCAAGACGATACCAGGTAAGTCTTTTTAAGAAATTTCAAAAAGTCTCTAGCTTGCTGTTTACAAGATTTTTGGGCTGGCGTTGTTTCCGGTTCACTTGGATCCAAAGAAAACGTATCAAAGTTCATGAAGTAGCCAGAAGCAGTTCGATCAATTGTAGGAATTGTATCGGGATTTGTTGAAATCGCATTTTGCTCTCGTCGAGGCATGTTGACGTAGACATCTGTATTTGGTCTGATTGCAACTTGAGTGTTGTTTTGAGTTTCATTTTGTAGATGAACTTCGGGTTCAAGGGGAACGAGTTCCATAGCATTGTTGTTTAGTCCTTCATTCCTCACAGGAGGCTCTTCAAACGTGATGAGTCTTTCTGTTTGAACTTCTTGGATTGTAGCGAGAGGAGGGCGTCTGCTACTGTGGAGTCCACAAGGCCTACTGTTCAGTATTGGCCACATAGTGTGGTTTGATTTAGTCAATTGAGACAAATCTTTTCTCCTTTTTCCTGGCAAGAGGCGGCAAAAGAACAGTTCGTGTTCCTTGAATTGCTAGGACAGGTACAGGCTTTCTGTATGATGGTCCAAATTCTTTTTTGTCCGCTATTTTCTCTCTGACCAGATCCCCGATTTTCGGGATCCAGACAGGTCTTGCCGTGTTTGCCTTGACTTCCCCAGTGGCGGTCTGTTTCTGGACAACGTTGCTTTGTTGTGTCCTGGATTCATTTAGATCCTGTAAAACAGCCAAACGATCATTGATATCAAATGGTTTCTCATCCGCCACTGTGCCTTCATACTCAAGATCAGCTACCCACATTCTTGTCCCAAATAGGACCTCATATGGAGTGACACCCCCTAGAGAGTTTCTTGGCTGGTTGTTAAGTGCTCTTTGTACCCCATAAAGGTGACTGACCCAACTACCGCCCTTGCCTAATACCCAGCTGTTAAAGATTGCTTTAAGTCCTGGTTTTTCCTCTCCACAACCGAATTTCCTCAGGATGGTATGGAGGGGAGTACCGCAGTGCAACGCCCATACTTTTCATGGCCTCTTTGTAAGCCAGAGAGCTAAACGACGGGCCACGGTCAGAATGTAACGTGCCAACTGCGTATGTCCCGATAAAGACTCGCAAATCTTTTATAACAGTTTGAGCGTCAGCCGAGTGCTGAGGCCAAACCCATAGGAATCTTGAGCAGGAATCCACTGCAACCATGATATACTTGTAAGCCCCATCAGATTGTAAGGGGCCGCAGTGGTCCAGATACATGCATGCGAGAGGTTTGTCAGATATAAGTAATGGTGTCTGCGCTAGGCGTGTTCTGGTGGAGCCTTTCATCTGTTGACAAATGTCGCATTTCAAGACATAGGGGCATATTCACAAGAACGTGTGATAACCATCGCAAGTTTAGCTTAACGCAACTTCTAACATCGCAGTCCGTCGCGGGAAAACAACGCCGTGTTAACGTAGCATTCTCAACCTGGCGTCACCGTGCGATAGTCCCACGATAACACGTCAAATGACCGCGTTAAAAACAACGCGACGCCGAAAAAATGCGAAACACCAACGCGAATAAAGTTGCGATGAGGCCAACCACGAAAAAAAAGCGATAGGCCTGCAATCCCCACCCGTCTGGCGGGAAAATGCACCATAAAAGCTGAACAAGCAAAACACACCATAAACAAATCAAACTGCGCCGCAACATGGATGCACCCGGAACGAGTGCCCAGGTCAACGAGAACCCCACAAGCCCCACAGACCACCAGCAATGAACCTCGGGGTCGGGGAAGGCCAAGGAGAAGAGGAAGAGGAAGACGGGGTACAGTCCGCAGGAAAACCCGATCGTCGTCACGGACCACACCACCAACAACTGTCCGTCACCACCACAGTGTCATTGGCAATACAGACGGAAAAATGGCATCCCATCGTGAATGCAGTCGGAGTGCCGAGGAGGCCAATATGTGCTGGCACGATGTCAAAAGCCAAACCAAGCAGAAACCCGCTGCCAACAGGAAGGCAGCAACGGCGAATGGAGGTGGGAGTCCTGCGCCACAGGAGGAGCTGGAGCAAATGGCGCCCACAGTCATCAGTGTGGAGACGGTGCAAGGAGTCGGGAGTCCGGACACTGCTCGACATGACCTGACACAACAGCAACAGGGTGAGTAACAAACAGGGACTGTGGGGACGGGGGCAGGATGGGCACAATGGCACACATGCACAATGACGTGTAGCACACCGCACACCCACAATAACCCTGGGTCATGTCCCTGATCCCCGTGGCACACTGCAGCACACATACAAACATCAAGTAGGCCCCCGTTCACCATGTGCCCAAAGGGGTCCCACCCCACACAACACCAATTACACCACACACACATGCACCCGTGCGAAACACAGCAAATATGCGTATGTGAGAGTCACACTGACAATGAAAGTGACACCACATGACCAACAGCATGGTTGGAGCTCAATCACCATGACACTGTGAACGCCACGAGACTGAGGTGGCTGAGTGTGGACCACATCCGGAAAGGAGCAGGTCACACTCTGACACATCCACCTGCACAAACAACCACTGACGTCAACAACACATCTGCAGACAAACAATGCACAAGAGTACAAAAACCGTCCAAGAGCACAAATGACCCAACTCGCAAACATTACAGCACCGCAAAAGCACAAAAGCCAAAGGCACACTGCCTCCAAGGGATAAGGGGCAGCAAAATCACAGCTGCAGGTGCGACTCCCACACAAAGCAGCACACACACATAGCAATTACAGCACACCCACATGGACGACAATGTGGTACACAGCCCAACACCTACACTGCAGAACAGAGGACACAACTGGGTCTGCCTGTGCGTAGAAAATGGCCAATCACATCTGACATAGCAGGAAACTGTGAGATGCAAAGGTACGTGTACAACCTCACCTACGTCATGTAGTCCAAATGTCCACTGTCCCGCATCAAATAGTCCGTCCCTCCCCAACAGTCACAATGTACATTGTCATGAAGTCTGAATGTAAAGTTGAACAATGCTGCAACATACATGCCGACACAATGTCAACAAGCATCTCCCCCCACATTGCAGAGGGACAAACAACACCCCCAGCAGAGCAGACCAGACAACTCTACAGTAATGCTGAAGAGGACCACCACACTTCCGACACCTAGGCCCCACAGCAGTCCATGGACATCTAAGGCAATCGACCTCCAGGAGCAGGGGAGCACCGCTGCATCGAGGACAACCCACCCCCTACCCAGACAACACAGCTGGATGCACCCACCACCCCGGCTGACTCCCATCAACCCACCCAAGCACACATCGCATTCCAAGGCCAGGTGTCAGACTGCCAGAAGGGGGTGGCCGAACATGTGCGGGTGGGCCACTACCTCATGGAAGCCGAACCAGATCACATACGTGGGTGTCCAAGTCCCATCAGGGCCCACCAACACTCCCCAACGGAGACCCACACTGCGACAGAGACACATGCCTTTGCACATTTCCAGTACTGAATCACACCCAGAGCCACGGGATGATCATCCACACCCCCACGCCGGTCTGGCGTACGCCAGCCCAGTTCACTCCTTTTACATATTGAGTGGGGGACGACAAAGCTACATGTGCAATGTCCCACCCGCTGCCTGCGGTGACATGGCTGCGTCCTCTGTACACGGCACAATGTAATGTTGTAGTGCCCGGGGCACAAATGCATACATCATGAGCACACGGACACACACAGATAGTTCGTTGAACTGGCCACGGGCACGTGCGCTCGACACCTTTATTGGCATGGTCACATGTACAGTGACGCAAGTGCTGGATGTGTGTGGGGTGAGTGTAAGCCAGCCCTCATGGAGTCGTCAGTGCTGGCAACAATTTGAACAGTGATCACAATTGAAACAGAAACATAAAACAACAGCACAACAGAAACAAGTGTGAAGCATCATGGTGGTAGCCGGAGGGAGTACAGTGTTCTCCCAACATGCAAGCAGAATGTTCCTTGATTTTGGTGCACTGAGTTAGTGGCACCTGAAGAGCTGAGCAGGGTATCAAGCTGATGATAGCCCCCACGACAGGTGTGAGCAACTCTGAGAGTCTGGCAGTGAGACACCTCTGACTCTGGCACCTGTTGTTTGGAGTCGGTCCTGGCGGTGGTGGCGTGTGCATCCTGCGGTGATGCGACGTCCGGGCAGGTCAGGACTCGATGTGATGTGTGAGCCAAGGTGGACCGCAGTTGAGGCCGGAGGCAGCAGACAGCGCAGGGCCACAGACACATGGCGTTGATGACCGCCAGACCATCGACCCAGAGGCCATCCAACATGCCATCAGACTGGGGCCATGGTTTGAGCTGCACAGAGTTAGTGGCCACGGATGCACTGCGGCCGGCACAGGCACACCGCCACGGGACGGTGACTTGCGGTGCAGTGAGTTAGGCCATGCGAGGTGAGTGGGTCCTCATCGATGTCGAAGGTGAATGTAGCGGAGGATTGCGGGGGACAGTGGAAGGTGTCCTCCAGGGCATGATGCAGAGGGCAGGAGCCGGCCGGAAGTGGCAAATGGAAGAGTGGAATGCTACAGCCTCGTTCTGGCCACATAGTCAGTATCACCGACATGATGATGAAGACAACCCCCAGTCCATGGACTCAGACACCAACAAATCTCAAGAAGAGAGTGTCCATGGTTGTTGGGGAACAGACTTAGTGGCACCGGAGCTGACAGGGGATGCAGTCTGCGACGAGGCCAGTACAATGATATCAGGTCTGCCATAAATGAATCATGACTGAGTTCCCAATGTGTGCCCTACTCAACCGATGTGTAGTCCGGAGGCAGCGGCCAGCGCGGGCCAAACGCTGTTCAGCAAGCTCCTCCTGGAACACTGACACACGGCGTTGAAATGGCATGTGGGGATGACTCGTGGTTGACCGAGGCAGTAGCAACAGAGCTGAGCGGGTGTTTGGCCAGCGACGATGCCGTGTCCTGCCTGGTACGGACTGGCATGGATTTGTGTGGGGCCTGCAGGACCGCAGTGTAGTCCGAAGGCGTAGTCATCAAGGGCCCACAGACACGTGTGGTTGGGATGCCATGCACATACTTTGTGTCACCACATCAAAGGGAGTATAGTGATATAAACTCAGCCATAAAGTGTGTACTCTGCCATAGCATAATCAAGACTCAGTTCCAAATGTGTGACCTGTTTGAGCGTAGTGTAGACCGGAGGCAGCGGTGGAGTACGTAAACGAAAAAGGAATAGAGCGGGCCTGTGTTGCGGAGGCCGTGATGGTCTGAGGAGGCTGCGAAGGTCGCGGGCCTCGGGCTTGGAGCTTGCGCCGGCACGTGGTGGGCCCTCTTTGACACATGCCGGTGTCGGCAGGTGAGCAGTGAGGCCTGGCTGCGCAGGGGCGGGCATGATGGCTCCGGGGACCAGCGGGCCGGGGTGCAGCAGGCGCACAGGATCGCAGGCCACACCGCTCACAGTGATGGCGTCGGCCTCATGGCGGGGTGGGAGGTGCCGCCCTGGCAGACGTGTTGGGCATTCCGAAAGAGAACCACGCCCAGTGCTACGTGCTTTTTATTCACACCCCTGCACTGGCCTGGCGTATGCCGGGCCAGCCCACTCTGCACATGCTTACGGGGGGGACGTTACAAGCTACATTTCCGCGATCTTCCCCACTGCCTTGGGTGACAGGGTTGCGTCCACTGTCCACGACACTCCAAATACCAGCAGTGCATGTAGACATGGCTGTGTCTGTGGTCTGCATACTGCAGTCTGTCCAGCACATCTCCGCCGCACTTGGCATTGTGTACATACTCATTCATGGCTCACTTGCCTCCTTCGCACATGCCTGGTTCCCACCTCTCCCCACATTCCGGTATTGTGTGGCTGAGGTGCCATGCCGTCGATGGCTCATGTACATGGCTGACCAAGGTTGCCACAGTAAGTTGTGCTGTCGTGTCTGGTGGGGGGGCATGTTGTTTGGCATGTTGTATGTGATTTTGTGACGTGTGCAGTGCCAGAGTTGTGAGTTGCATGATTGTGGGGTTGAGGTGTGTGGTGTGTTCATTTGGTACTTGCCAACGGGCAGTGCATTCCCATGGGTGCCATCCTGGAAGCGCTGGTTGATGTCGGACTGTCGGAAGATGAAGGGAACATGCAGACTGCCTGGGTAGTTGGCCCTGACATTGGTGAGGAGTCCCCTGTGGTCCACTATTGCCTGCACGTTGATGGGATGTGTGTGCTTTCTGTTGGGGTATTGTGTGCGGTGTTGGCAGTGGGCACAAGTGGGACAAGTGTGCAGTCGATTGCCCCTGACACGTGCAGAGCTCCAGCTATGGCGTATAGTCCTTGCTTGGTCTCCAGCTGTTCCTGCGCATTGTGGGGGACGTATGGGTGCTGGGGTCCCTAGCTGGTGAGGGCATCTGGGACAGGTGTGAGGAACTTGGATGGGGCTGGCTGTGTGACTCCTCCGACTCGGGCGGTTGTTGTTTGGGAGGGTACCAGAGGCCAACAGGTGCAGCACAGCCAGCAGCTTTGACTGCGGAGGGATGTTGGTTGTCCGCTGTGTTGGTACCGTCAGCCTGTGGGCAATGATGTTCAGGATGCGGAGGATGGTTGTCCTTTTGGGCCTGTAGTGGACATTGGCATTGTCTGGTGTTAGGTCTGTGGGGCTGGTGCATTTCCTGAAGGTCCGCTGTCTTTGTCTGCGCTGCCTCTGTGGTGGTCCGGGGGGTCCGTTGGGGGTGGCGGTCCTGGGGGTGGTGGCGGTGGGTGTTGTTGCCCTCTGGGAGCTCTGGGGTGCATGGTGAGTGGCTCCATGGAATCTGTTGTTCTTCAGGTGTGGCTGTGGGCTGGGCTCCCTTTTCTTGTGCAGGTTGAAGTCCGACTTTGCACCAGGTCAGAGTGTTAATTTCCTGCTCGTAGCGCGCCATATCGCCTGTTTTGTGTTCCTATCGCAGATGTGGCTGGTCATTGAGAATGTTGCGTTGTGGTGTTGTCGCGGCTTTTTGCTCGGGAACGCCTACTCTGCATCTCATTAGCGTTAGTTGCCGGGGTCATCTGTGATGATGTTTTTTGCGACTGCTTTCGCAGGGAAACTGGTGTTATGGGCTGTTAGCACCAGCTTGTGAATGGGGCGATAAATTTAGCGCGACTTTGGATGCGTTAAAGTGCCGATAACTCAGCGATAGCTCCTTGAGAATATGCCCCATTGTCTTTAGTTTGCTTTGTTAGACCGGGCCACCAACAATGAAATAGTCGCTGTAACGCCTGTATGTGCAGAGCCCAAACCCTTTTGTGCTGCTAGTATTAAACCTTGCCTGCAATCCATATTTGGTATTACTCTGTCCCCCACTCCAGGAATCTGAGCATATGGGATTTTGTTTGCATCTAACTTGTAGGAGTACTTGAGTGGAAATTTCTTTGGTACTGCTCCGCTGTTTTTGCTTGAAGCAATGACAGCGACCATAATCTCACCGTCTATTCTCGTTTTTGAACGAGTGATTGCAGCTATGGAAGCTGTGCGTACAGCCCCCTTTGCGGCTTCGTCAGCCAATGAATTCCCTTCAACGTGAACGCCATCACGCTGATGACTCAGTGTGTGTATCACGTGAGCCCTTGGTAGGTCGTTTTTCAACTCCACTACCTGTTCCCATAGCATTTTATGCTTAATTGTGCCACCTTTTGCATCTTTAAACCCGTTTAGTTCCCAATGATGTAGATCCTCATTGTATGACTGCACACAGTAAAAGGAATCACACACAATTAGTGTGGGGAATTCATGATCTGTATTTACAAGTGCCAGTATCAGTGCTTTTAACTCTGCCAACTGAGCCGTGCAGTCTCCTAGAGATTGCGTTTTGTGGCAACTTGGATGGAACTTTCCATCTCGCATGCGACCTTTAACGATTGCACATGCTGCACTGTATTGTTGCTTACTCCCTATGGCCGGTTGAGCAGATCCATCAGTGTAAATAATATATTCATACTGATCTAGAGGCAAAATTTAATTTGGTAAAGGATATTCTTGTTCGTATTGCAGAAATGCTTGTGTTTTTAGACTTGGATCAAATCTGTATTCAATGTCCGTTGCAGTAAGAGAATTAGCCCATTGTATTCACCTCGGATGTAAAGCTTTTGCATTCGGAATGCTAGCCTTTGTAACAGCTTCTAAAGATGGTACTGGGGTTACGACAATTATGCGTTTCCCCTGAGCCAGTGCTCTTTCTCTTGCTACAGCGGTCTGAACTGCTGTCAGGATTTCTTCTGTTGAAGTAAAACGCATTTCTGCGTTTGTGTACAGGTGTGATTTGTATGCGATCGGTACTGTTTCGCCTTCATTAAGTGTACCCGCAATGACCCGCTATTACATGGATCACCAAGTTGTGTGCGTTTACGCGTGTCTGTAAGTGTTTGGAAGCAATCATGTCTTCTTGTAATGAACGTAGGATATTTGAATGTTCCTGTGTCCAATGTCTGACCAAAAAATCAGGTTTTATTAATTCGTAGAAAGGTTTTACTTTTTCTGCGTAATCTAAAATGTATGTTCTGCCGAAATTTAGGAATCCCAGTATTGATTGTAGATTTTTTAATGATTTTGGTGGTTGGAGCAGCGCACACTTTTCTAAAAAGTTAGCTGCCAGGCTTTTCCCTTCACTTGAAAGCTCGTATCCTAAAAACAGGACACTGAGGTGGGCTATTTTAGATTTCTTAAAATTAAATTTGTAGCCCTCAGAGGCGAATCCCATTATAATGGTGCTCACCCTGGTCAAGTGCTTTTTTAAGTCATCGTCCATCAGATAAATATCATCCACATAGGACAATGCTTCCTCATCAAAATTTTGGAGTAACTCTGTTACTCTCTCTGAGAAGACCCCCGGGCTGTTCTTATACCCCTGGGGGAGACGACAAAATTGCCGCTGGGACCCCAACGCTGAGAATGCAGTCAAATACCTGCTTTCAGGCACTATATTTTGGCAGAAAAATCCATTTGAGATATCTAATGTAGTTTTGTATTTCTTCCGCACAATGTTATTCATTAATGCAGCACTGTGTGCGTTTTGGACAGCGAATGTCTTTGTGCATGAGTTTAAATGTCTGTAATCCAAGACTAGATGATATGTGTTGTCCGGTTTTGATACAGGAAACAAAGGGTTGTTCATTGGTGAGGTGCATGTTTCAATCACCCCTTGGTATTCAAGTTGATCTAAGATCTCCCTGACCTGTTTTTTAGCTTCTTGCTTTATTGGGTATTGCCTCTGAGCATTTGGTGAAACTTTTAACGGGATCACGTGGTGGGTTGAATCCTCATCCCAACTGGCATGATTTTTGTATAGTGCTGGAGCTAGGGCAACCGCCCGCTCCTGTGCATATGCATGTTTAAGATGTATGGGAACGTGGTCGGAGAATGATGGAAAAATTACAGTTTCTCCCCTGGGGCACTCCATAACGAATGTTGGCGGCCATTCTTATTCTGCTAATAGGATGTCATAACCAGATGACAGATTTTCCCAAAAGAGACCTTTAACTTTCCTGGGCTTGTCCCCCTCCATTTGGAGTGTTATTTCGTGTAACTTATGTGGGACGCTCACCCTGGTGTCTGGTGTTTCCACCGTGATGTAATCATTCAAGCCCGCTGTCACCAGAAATTCCTTCAGGTTCTGGCAAGCTATTGTTACTTCTGCCGCACTGTCTAGCATCGTCAGAGCCCATTACCCGTTCAAAAGCTGCGTCCTCAGAATTCTGGGCATGTCTGATTTTTATGCCTGCAGCTTTCTTCTTCTTAAACTGTGGTTTTGATTTTGGTTTTTCTTCTTTTTTGGAAGTATAGTCTTGAGCGTGTTGCTTGTCTCTGGACTTTGCACGCTCTTCTTTGTGTTCTGACCGTCCTTCTCTCTCTGAGTTTTTCGTCGAACCCTGAAAGTAACGAGAGGAACGTGTATCAGTATTCTGATACCTGTCAGGTTTCCTAATATTATCCCTATTCCTAAGGTTGTACCTCTTTTCAGAGGGCTCCTGTGGAGGAGATCTGCCTCGGGATTGAGATCTGTTTTTGAATTTTTTTTATTTTTTTATTATCCCACTTCTTTTTAGAAGAAGCAGGTGTCTGCTTGGTAGTGTCCTTTTCAGGACTGCCCATCAGTTGTGGTTTTATTGCTTTCCCACCCAAACTGTCTCTGCCTAATTCTGCATACGGAGTTTCAATTATTTTGGGCAGTTCGTGTTGTTGATCCAATGGACTGAACTCCCTTAGGCATTGGTGTATTGCCACTGATGCTGCTTCCCCTTTAATATTAGCTAGTATTATGGCTGATACCTGGTCATAGTTATTTAATAACTTCATCCCTAAGTTCAGGGCAGGTTCTGCTCCGTACTCATTTTGTATTTGTCTTAATACATCAGGTACTACTGCTAATGAAGGAATACCATGTGTTCTGGTATATATGGCAGCTAAGACTGTACCCCAAGAGGTGCAGTCCTCTACTTGTGGTGTCATCCCCATGGGCAAGCAGATTGTTAGCATTCTGTGTTTTTCAAATGGGGTAGTATTCGGAAATACTGCCTCTAGCTGAGATATTTTCTGAGCTACCCAGAATGGCATTTGTTCACGTTTTGTGGGCATTTTGCCCATTACCGCGTGTAATGTTTGTGGTGTAATTTTAGTTGCTGTACCCTGAATTTGAGTACCATTTGTTGCAAATGATGTTGGTTGGACTGTGAAAGTCCTCATGACAAACTGTGTCAGGTTTCTGTAGATTTTGATTAAGTCCTTGGGTTGTAAGAGTAAGTCTGGCTGCGGCATTGTGTCAATGTCAGGATGTGGTGTGTAGGCCGCTAATATTGGCCATGTCGCACCGACTCCGCCGAGCGGGCCTAATATTACTCTGTTTCTCATATGGGGTAGGGCGCCTTTAAACCAGTAGAGGTGTTCCTGGTAAGTGAGTGGAACTTCTATGTCTTCGAACAGACCATATTCCTGTGGTGCATCTCCTTCTACATAGTAGTGAAATGTCTGCATTATTGCATTTGCTGCTAGGAATGTAACCCACGAATAAAATACCTCTGTCTTGTTTGATTTGTGTGCCTCAATTACGAAAGCTACTATACCACCCCTAGGTGTTAAACCATATTCTAATAGTTTCAGGGTGATAGTACATCTGAATTTTTGTGAAATTTGTATTGCATTCGCATCTTCTTCCTCGTCTGTGAGGGGAGTGCTTGCTGTAGCGGGTCTAAGACCGGGTAGTAGTCATTGTGTATAGAACACAGACTAATGTTTCAAGGAAACTATGATACGGTGTTTCTGCACAATTTTAGGAACAAAATGTCCTTCAAGCTTGATTAACCAACAGCCAATAAATAGGATTTCTCGCCTACTCAGCTGTGGCGGAGTTTTGTGCCCACCCACTCCAGATGTCTCTGCTGTTTTGTGAGTAGGGGTCTCTGAGAATAGCACGACTGAACTACTCAGATTCTACTGTTAAATAAGAGCCCAACCATCGTTGGTGGCACCATGCCGTGTAGTTCCTATATTACCCATACAGGACCTGCGCATTTGGATAACATAAACTGTGGGCTTGGTGGCAGACTGATTCTGAGCACCCCCACCGAGAATGTTAGCCTGTTTGCAAAAGCTAGCTCACAATGCCACGAGTGTCTCCTCTTATCGGGGAGAGAATAGTTTCTGGCAACCTCAGAACATGACAACCCTGATCCCTCAAGATCGTGGAAACAATGTACTATTTTCGCTCAGTCTCTCGTGCTCACTTATCTCGTCTCGGAGATACACAGAATAAACAGCCTGGGAGTTTCAATAAAAGGTTTATTGAACAGTTGTTATTCTTGTGTAGAATATATGAGCTGCAACAACCATTAGACAGTAGCAGAGATTTATGATTAGCAGTACTATGAATATAAATGGATAGTACAGTTCTACCATCTTGTAATAAGCATGAATAAATACATGAATATAAAATGCATTGATAAAAGAGAGTGCGTACTCCTACGATGCCTATCTAGATGTACCTAAGTGTACCTAGCATGTGAGTAGGTGTGAAGCCAAGAATCCCTCTAGGATTTAGTCGAACCCCATTACCTGGAGTGAGAATGTAGGAGCCCCTCTTGGTCTCGAGCTGGACACCCCGCAAGGGATGTTCAGACCACTGTCACCTGGAGCGTCTGCATGCAGGAGCCTCAGCGTCTCTGGTCAGTGTGTCGGCCTGGAAGTCTTGGTTCCCTCTATTTAACACTAGCAAGAGGTGCTATATTTATACAGAAAGTATCTAGGGCTCCTTTGTCCCTTGTTGCTTGTATTAGCCATTGTTGGATTTGAGGATGACGTATGGGATGAACCGTGTACGTAGATGTGGGGTTGAAGGTGGTGTAGCTCCAGCCTGGTTTCTAAGAACCCTTATGAATATCCATTCATACTGTGTGAGTCTATTGATGGAGTCATAGGACTCTATTGTTCAGGAGACACCCTCCTTCTGCACCCAGGACTAGAACTAGGTAAAGGTTCAATCCTAAAAGGCTTGTTACAGTGTAGTGTAGGGGAGGTAATGTAGGTGAAGGGGTATGATGTTCCCCGGGCCTATATTAGGGTACCTATATGAAACATAACAACGGGGGAGTGGTCTGCACGCCGGAGAAGATGGCGGTGTTCGGCTGAGCTCTGCTCTGGCGCGGAGCTCTTTCTTCTGTATGCAGCCTTTCCATTGTGCTTTGGGGCAGCTGCACTTTGCTACGATGTTCTCGACGGTCAGAGAGGCATTTTGAGCTGCTTTGACCCTTTCTCCATATTTCTCCGACCCGGAGCTACGGCGGTGAGTTTGTCTCCTCAGACGCGAGTGGCCACTGCTACATAATTCTGCAGCTTGCGTCTTATGGCTCCCTGCTGAGGAAAATCAACGTTTCAATTATTAAACACCTGGCAACGTTTTTTTTCGTCCTGCTTTTTTTGAGCACTACCCTCTGCATTGTATAATTTCTATGCTTATTATGGCATTTTCTTTATTTAAATGTCTTTTTTTCCCTTATAAATACCATTTAAAATGCGTTTTTTGCTATAGTCTCACAGCATTTTCTACATAGACATTGCTACTTATTTCTCATGCTGGGTTTTTGTGTATTTTTGAGTACTTTCTTTGCTCTGGATATATGGCTCAAAGCTGATGCATATTTTTCTTTCACATCTGCGTGCTTCTACGCATTGTTCATAAAGCATATGGGCAGGCTCAGGCCGTCACCAAGCTGAAACATCATCCTCTTCATCACGCTGCAATGGCCAGTGATCTTTTAGCTTCTACTAAGCCTTCTTCTTCTGGTAAAAAAACCTAAGCGGGTGAAAAATGATCCCCCTCACCCATTCTGATGTCGCACAACCCTGTTCTTGATACTATCCTTGAAGAGGTGAGGGGATTAAAACCTTTCATGGCTGCTACTAATGAAAAACTTCAACAAATTAAGGATAAATGGATCACTATGGAAGCGAAATTGTTTGACATGGAGCATCATATAAGTGATTTACATGATGCTACTACAAAGATGCCTATCTTGGAGCAAGAGATCCAACGGCTCAAATTGCATATTGAGGATCTTGAAAATCGAAATAGACGTAATAACCTTCGGTTATATGACCTACCAGAAAATTTGGAAGGCCCAAACCTTCTTATCTTCTTGTAGAAGTTCCTACCTGAGCTTTTGGACCTTCAACATGATCCTCCATTGAACATTCAACGTGCACATTGTCTTGGTCGTTTCCAACCTCATTCTACCAGACCCAGAGGAATTATAATGTTAGTTTTGGAATTTACAGATCTCATCCGTGTGTAGAAGGCAGCAGAAGTGAAACGTCGTCTTATGTGGTCTGGTCATGCCATTTATATCTCTCAAGATCTTTCTAATACCACCATGGCCAAAAGGAAAGAATTTCTTGCTCTTCGTCCACTGAGACAATTACATATTTGTTATGGCATTTTGCATTCTTGTTTATGTAAAATTACTCATGAGGGCATTACACGCTCCTTTGAAGATCCTGTCAAATTAAAAATCTTTTCTCCAAAGTATCTCACAACACTCTGTGGATACTTCTTCCCAACACCCCTAAATTTATTCTAACTAATTCTTGCTACTCTCACATTCTTCTAATAATTATTTCTACCTCTTTCTATAATGCTTCTATATGGCTGTTAACTCCTTCATATCTTAGTTTTTTCCCTCTTCCGATCTTCTTGCTCTTGGTGCTGTTGCGTCCCATGAATATCTCTTCTACTCCTCATCTTAGATCTGAATCTCTTTCCATGATCTATCTCCTTATCCTACTATCACTCTTTCTCCCTCTTCTACTAGTTATTTTTTACTCTCTTTTTTTGTACTGTTTGATGAATGTTCTTTTCTTTTTTTCTGTTTACATTGTGTATATGTTATTTATTTATTGAATAAATGGTGTCTTTCAGTTTTCAGCAGTGTCCATGCAGTGTATCACCTGTATTCCTGTATCGCTCATCCCACTCCCCAATATGTGTAACGTTGTCTTGTGGAATGTTCGTGGTCTGGGACATCCTGCCAAAATACAAAAGGTACTATCTCACTTGTCCAGATTGAACTCACATATTTCTTTTTTGCACAAAATTCATTGTAATGATGTAGAATCTCTTAAATTGAAACGACAATAGGCATGCCAAGTAATATATACTCCTGCGATTAATTGTAAAGGTCGTGTTGCTATTCTTTTTTCATGAATCGTTGCATGTACAAATTTTATCAACTCAATGTGATAGTGATGGACGATGGGTAATGGCTAAGGTTATCATTCATAACAGGGAAATCTTTTATTTAATATCTATGGTCCACTTAAACCGGACCCAGATTTCTGGAACAACATCAAGATTTTATTAGCCTCTCTTGACAACCCTAACATTATTGTTGCAAGAGATTTTAATCAGTGGTTAGACCCATTTAGTGACAGACAATCTAAATGTAAATGTAATCATAACAAATCTCACAAAGCATTTAAATCTGCCATTACCACCCGTCCATTATTTGATGTTTGGAAAACTTGTAATCCTGATTCTTTTGAATTCATGTTTTTCTCCAATGTTCACCATACTCATTCCAGAACTGAATATATTTTGGTTAGTAAACCTTTACTTCCCTCCATCCAATCCTCAGAGATTGGCTCTATTTTATTTCTGACCATGCTCCTGTTTTTCTTCATTTGACTTATCTTTGAACAATTCTAAAACTGGTCGATGGAAATTTAATTACTTTCTCCTATCCTATAATAACTTTTTGTCTGAAGCTACTACCTTTATTAACGAGTTTTTAAAAAAATCAATCAACCTTCAGACACATCTGTTCCTAAAACTTGGGATGCCTTCAAGGCCTCTTTTCAGGCCTTCACTAAAGCCTACGCAGCAAGGAAGTAAAAAACCAACCATGCCAAATATACTACTTTATTACAACAACTCAAAACATTAGAACATACTTACTTTTCCTCTAAATCCTCTTTTGTACTACATGAGTTAATTAAAGTCTGGTCTGCTCTTAACAAACTTGCCACAGTTGATGCCTGTAATATTCTCCTTAAAGTTAAATCTAAGGATCACAGAGGTCAAAACAAGGCGGGCAAGATGTTGGCCAACTTCTTAAAAATCAAATCTGAACAAAAAAATATTGGTCTGAGTCTAAATGAACATACCAACTGTTGGACTTGGCCCTTTTTTGGCTGAAGTTCCCTAAACTTTTTGCCTTCCCCTAGACCTTTTTGCTGACATAGTGGTGCCAACTTAGATGCTTTGGGCGCTTTGCCACTGCTGATGAGTGTCAAAGTGCAAGTGCTCCCTGTATAAAGTGTTATGGTAATTGGTTGTCCATAATTGGTATGTTTGCCTTACTAGTAAAGTCCCTAGTAAAGTGCACTATGTGAGCCAGGGCTGGTAATGCAAATGCTACTGGTGGGCCTGCAGCACTAATTGTGCCACCCACACAAGTAGCCCTAAAGAGAGAACTCAGGCCTGCCACTGCAGTGCCTGCACGCAGTTTGCTAACTGCCATGTTGTCCTGACAAGTGCACCCACTTGTCAGGCCTTACAGTTCCCTTTCCCTGCACATCAGACACCCCTATAGTAGGCCTATGGTACCCCCCTGGGCAGGGTGCAGTGTCTGTGAAAGGTAGGACATGTACTGAGGTGTGTACCATGTCCTAACAGTGAAATACTCTCCATTTCGTTTTTCACTGTTGCAAGGCATCTTGCCCCAGGTAAGGCTTGGACTCCGGTCGGGAGCCGCAAGCGTGTGTGGCCTGGGGAGGCGCAGGAGGAGTACCGAGTGCTCCTGTCTCTCTCCCGCTGCATCGCGTTAGACGCGCTGATTCCTCAAGTGGCCCGGACCTGCCCGGCAGTACCGGGGCCGCCCTCGGAAGTTCAGGACTGTTGTCTGTGGTTGGGGCCTAGTGGTGCCAGCGCCAATCGCGTCGATTGGCCTGGTATTATTCCTGCATTACGAACTGCCTGATTCCGTGCATCAGAGATTGTATTATTCCTGCATTACGAACTGCCTTATTATGTGCATTAGGGATTGTATTATTCCTGCATTACGAACTGCCTTATTACTTGCATTAAGGAGTGCGTTATACTTGCATTACGAACTGCCTGATTACTTGCATTGAGGATTGCATTATTCTTGCATTACGAACTGCCTTATTACGTGCATTAGGGATTGTATTATTCCTGCATTACGAACTGCCTTATTACTTGCATTAAGGAGGGTGTTATACTTGCATTACGAACTGCCTGATTAATTGCATTGAGGATTGCATTATTCTTGCATTACGAACTGCCTGATTACGTGCATTGAGGATTGCATTATTCTTGCATTACAAACTGCCTGATTACTTGCATTGAGGATTGCATTATTCTTGCATTACGAACTGCATTAGTCTGATAATACGAACTGCAGTACGAACTGCATAGCATTGCATTAGGACTGCATTTGAACATCGTGAACTGCTCATTAATACCGCAAGAACCTACAAGTGTTTGTTGGCCTAATAACCGGCAAAGTGAAATAGTACGAATACGCATATGTTGGATTTTCATCGTTTGGTCTTACCGTATTTTTCTGCTTGATAAAGATACCGCTATTTTCATACATCAGTGTGGTGTCCATTTGTGGTGTTATCACTGTGTCACTGGGAGTGTGGTTGCAAATACTTTACACCTTGCCTTGAAGATAAGCCTGGCTGCTCGTGCCAAGCTACCAGGGGGTGAGCAGGGGTTATCAACGAGGGTGTCCCTCCGTTCCCTGACTAGAAGCAAGGGTCCCTATTTGGACTAAGGTAACTGCCTCAGCCAACTAGAGACCCCCAGTTCTAACACCAACATAATGGCATCCTCTGATGCAGATATTTCTACCACGTTTCAAGAATATTACCAGTTATTGTACTCTGATGACACTAACCCTTGAGAACAAAATATGCACACCTTTTTTAGTGGCCTACCTAATCCCTCCATCTTTACTTAATAAATTTGATCTATTAGAAACTGAGATAACTCTCCAGGAAATAACGGATGCCATCAGATCCTTAAAAAAAGTCAAGGCTCCTAGTCCTGATGGCCTTTCTGTTGAATTTTTTTCCGCTTTCTCCTCCATTTTTGCCCTTAAACTACTTGAACTTTTCAACTCTTTTCTTGCAGAATCTAAGGCCACTGGTTCTTTTCTAGAAGCCTTGATTGTCCTTATTCCCAAACCTGATAAAGATCACTCCCTTGTAAAATTATCGTCCTATTTCACTAATTAATTATGATTGAAAATATTTGCCAAAATCCTTGCGTCTCGTCTTGAGATTATTGTTCCATTACTGGTCAACACCGATCAATATGGTTTTGTTAAGGGCAGACTGGCTGCTGATAATGCTAGAATGTTTTCTAATGCCATTACTTTTGGTAAAAAACCTCAATCTCCTCTAGCTGCATTGTCTCTCGATGCCAAAAAGGCCTTTGATCGTATTAACTGGCAATTTATGTTTACTACTCTTCGATGGTATGGTTTTGGCCTTAATTTTATTTCATTTGCAAAATCATTATACTCTGCTCCACGTGCTAGTATTTTTGTTAATAATCGTTTTTCCCAATATTTTCAGTTACATAGGGGTACTCGGCAAGGATGTCCTCTTTCCCCTTTGCTATTTGTTTTATGCTTAGAACCTTTCCTTGAAAGTATCCGTGTTAACCCACTCATCTCAGGTTTTGTACTTAATTCCACTGAAACTAAACTGTCGGCTTCTGCTGATGATATTTTGGTTTATATGTCCAATCCCATCTCCTCCTTATCTCCCTTTTTGCACAAAATTCATTTTTAGTCTAGCATCTCTGGATATAAACTGAACTTCTCCAAAACTAAAATATTACCCTTAAATTCTTCATGTTACCAACATATGTTTGCTAACAATGAGTCAGATTCACAAAAGTAATCTGAGACAAAATCCTAACTTTACGACTTTCGGTATTCACAGAAGGCATTTAGGAGTACTAAAGTTAGGATTTTGTCTCAGTCAATCTTAAGTTTTGGTCTTAAGTTAAACTTAAGACAAACTTAAGTTTAACTAAGACAAAATCCTAACTTTACGACTAGGATTTTGTCTCAGTTAAACTTAAGTTTGTCTTAAATTTAACTTAAGACCAAAACTTAAGTTTAACTGAGACAAAATCCTAACTTTAGTACTCCTAAATGCCTTCTGTGAATACCGAAATCGAGAGTTAGGATTTTGTCTCAATCCTAACTTTAGTACTCCTAAATGCCTTCTGTGAATACCGAAAGTTGTAAAGTTAGGATTTTGTCTCAGATTACTTTTGTGAATCGGGCCCAGTAATTTTACTTGGTGCCCTACCAAAATAAAATATCTTGGAATTTGATTTTCCTTTACCATTTTGAACACAATAAGTTGTACGTTTAATGCCTTAACAATCACACTCCATAAATTACTTTCCTCATGGTCTCCTTTGCGCTTATCATGGTGGGGCAGGTTGGAAACTATTAAGATGATGCTTGTTCCACATGTCCTTTATACGTTGTCTATGTTACCTTTTAAGATTCCCATTTCTTATTTCTCTCAAATTAATTCACTCTGCACCACATTTCTATGGAATAATAAACATTCCCATATTGCTTTGGCTAAACTCAAACGTCCCAAGAATGAGGGTGGTGTCCTTTTTCCTGATTTTAAATTATATCACTCTGCAATTTTAATTAGACAATTTTTTGCTCTAACCCATTAATTTGGTGATACTTCCATACCACGATGGATTGAGTTTGAATGCTCTTATTGAAGGATTTCTCATTTGAAAATGTAATTTATATGTCTAACTGCACCTTTGTATCAAATAATCCTGTACTGAAATACTTCCAACAATTTTTACACAATGTATTTTCTGCAGGTTTCGACTCTCGTCAATGTTTATAGGCCTCCTCTATTTGGTATAACAAATTTATCAAATTTTGGCATGTCATTCTATTATAAACACTGGAAGGAGAAGGGTATTATGTTGATTTATCAGCTTGTGCAACGTAACTCTGTTTTTCCCTTTTCCCAATTGCAATCAGATTATAATTGACCAAGTTCGTTTTTTTATGATATCTTTTAATAATGTCTTCTTTGCAGTCTTACTTAACAACTAATAACTTTCCCTCAGTCACTGTACTACTTACTCCATTTACAATGTCATACAATATCTCTCATGACTCTATACCCAAGGCTGCATTTTTCTATAAGATGTTACTGTCACCTATCCCTGAAAGATCCAAAACACCCATTGAGCTACTATGGGATGTTGATTTATCCATTTCGCTTCCTACCTCTGCTTGTGATAAATTCTGGCTTAAATTATTTAGAACATCTAAAGCAGCTCGTATTACACAATCTTTATTTTTGATTTATAACAGAGCTCCTATTACTCCTGAATATATATCCATGTTCTCTCCCACCTCCTCTCCTTTATGCTGGTCTTGTTCTTCCTTCACAGGGACTTTAATTCACCAATTATATTATTGTTCCAATATGTTGAAATTTTGGGAATCTATCTGGGCAAAATGTCTAGAAATATTTCAATGTAATTTTACATTATCAACGCAAAATGTTTTCCTCTGATCTGCTTCACCAGATTTTGACAATATTTCACCTAAACCTATGTTACTTGATCTTTTTATTGCTCTTGCATTTAAAGTGATCCTCTCTTGTTGGTAAGACACCTCTAAATTAACTATATTAAAATGATGGAATTTTATTTGTGATGAACATAGAATGCTGCTGTTTCTTCATTCTCATTGTCTCAGACGATTATGATCTATTTTGGCTACCTTTCACTTTGTAACTTTCTGCTCACACACCTATATCTTAGTTACTATATATATATATTTTTCTCTTCTCTCTTTTCTTTCTTTCCCCTCTTCTTCTTTCCTCCCTTTCACGTTTCATAATTACAAAACATAATAGGTATATATTTATCGACTGGTATTGCTCTTTTTCATTCTCTAAATTATTACACTATTTTGTTTTCTACTGGTTGTTATTTAATATTGATATTGTATTGCTGGTATTGCTAATGATCTTTTCTAAAACGTCAATAAAAATTATTAAACAAAAAAAGAAATATAGGCCCATGCACTGTAAGTGGCTACCTGTAAAAAACTTGGAGACTTTTACCTCGTGGTTCCAAGTGACACCCTAATATCTATGATGTCTCCTGGAACCACTGGTGGAAAACTATTCAGTAATTGACATCTACCCATACAAGGTAACACTATGCCACCACAAATGTTTAGTTGTGGACTAATCATTCGGTGTTGATATCACAAATCAATACTCATATTGTATTTGTAATTTTAATATCACAGAACCTACCTGCATGGAATATTTCACTCCAAGATCTCAACTCCATTGCCAAAAGTTCTCTTGGGCAGCTGGGCGCAGATCTCCGCATAGAAAGGATAGGAGAGGCAGAGTCCTACACATATACATTAGTGAATAGCATTTTGTAGTAGTAAGTAGTACAGAATGCAGTTTGTGGATAGGCTCCTCAACGTTTAGATCTAAAATTCAAGAAACCTATGTGTGCAGTAATCTTGTTCCATGTACCCACAGAAGAATTGGCAATATTTGAATTTGTACACATATTGTTTTCTGAAAAAGTCATGCACTAGCTAGTCAATGAACGCAGTCCTTTTTTAATGGCTTGTGTATAATCAATAAATAGAAAATTGATATATTCTTCTTGATTCTTCTTATGTTTATATTTAATATTCCATGATGAAGTTATCTCTTCACATTTTAGAAAAGATTCTTTCCCTTCTACAGGAGAATCATGAAATGCCTCTGCAATACATTTTACAGTGCTTCATTTAATATATCAGGCATGTATCTATATACTCTGTCAAATTAATGATAATAAATAAAACACGAAACTGGAAACTTACCATCAAAACTTCTGTTGAATAAAATAAGCCGTACCAATACAAGTCTCAAATCTACAGAATAGGAGGTCAATCTCAAAATCTCCATTCGTTGTGTCTGCGTCTATTCAAACTGGCCACCATATGTGTCCATTTCCCTCAGTATTCCTGTTCATGATCTCCAAATCCTAACTGCTGGTTATCCGAAGTTGTCATCGATGTAGCACTCATTCTGAGTGTGTTTTCCATATCTATTGTAGTTTGGCTTGATGCCCATAATCAACAGAATCAGCTAATTCTAAAAGAACATTCTTCCCAGTTGGTTGCATAGTTTGTAAAAAACATACATCCACCAACATTCCCAGCATCTATTGCAGTCACTCTGCTGTTACTTGTCACAATGGGTAACTTTCAGGTAGTGTGAAGAGGGGCGGGAAATTGAATGAGGGGCAATAGAAACAATGATATATTGTATGATGGAACATGCATCAGTGGCAGTGTGCAGCGTTGGCAGTTGAAGTGGGCGGGTCCTCAGTGTGCAGCACTAGCATTGCCCTTCAAAGACAAGGTTTGAGCTCTGGCATGTTTTTACAAATAAGCACTGTATGTGACTGTAGTGAGGTTTACACACAAGGAGTATGGGCTCAGATGTAGTAAGGTCACAAACAGTGTGATTCGCTAAATCACAGAGATTGTGACCGCAAAGTACCTTTTTCTTATTTAATAAACACATTGTATGAGGCAGTATGAGTCGACTCATAGAATCAGTTTAGAAATGCTTACCTTTTGGGAGGTGGATGTTTTGGGTGTTCCTTTCCAAATTGTGAATCGTCACCATATGTATCTATGGTTTGAAACTGTAAATTCTGACTTCTATTTTCTTCCTCATTCTATACCTTCCTCTTTGGGAATCAGGGTGTCAGCTTCAGGGGAGTAGGCAGAGGTCAAGGAGACCATTGTCAACTTTCACTTAAGTATTTCAATTTTTTTTTTAAATCATCCCCATTTCTGTTAAGGTTTACTTTAAAACAAGCATGTACTTTTAAATTATAATTACAGAGTTTGTAAGCTGCTGTCACTTGACGGGCAGCATCCCTGTGATTTTAGTCAATTGTAGGGGGGCGCGGATTGCGGCCTGCCTCATTTATATTCATTAGGCAGCTCATTCTGTGATCCTCCACAGTTACAATTTTGTGAACCGATCTATTAGCAGATAGGTCAGTGTTAGACATGACATCTTTGGTGTAGTATTTTCCCTTCATCTCTCCTGTATTTCTGAATTCCTTTTTGTTGGCATTAGGATTCTGTGAACTTTACAACTGCTAACCAGTGCTAAAGTGCTTGTGCTCTCTCTCTAAAAATGGTAAGATTAGTCTATACCTGATTGTCACATTTAATTTACTTGTAAATCCCTAGTATAAGGTACTATAGTACCCAGGGCCTGTAAATTGCATGGTACTAGCAGGCCTGTAGCACTTATTGTACCACCAACTAAAGTAGCACTTTAAAACTTATCTCAGGCCTGCCACTGAAGCCTTTAGTGCAGTTTTAAACTGCCAATTCGACCTGGAAAAATAAACCTTTTGACAGATCTAAACCTTCTTTTTTACTGCCTATAAGTCACCTCTAAGCTAGGACCTAAAGGCTCTCATAAGGCAGAGTGCATTGTAATTAAAAAGTAGGACATGTGGGTTTAGGTTTTACATGTCCTGATAGTGAAATGCTCCTAAATTCATTTTTTACTACTGCAAGGCCTATCTGTCCCATTTACTAATGCTTGGTTACCTTATTACATTTAATAAGTGCTAACTTTGCATTCAGAACAGGTTGAGATATGGTGTTTGGACTCACATGAAATGTAATAAAAAATTCTCTATAATGGTAAAGTCGGATTTTAAGTCAAAGTTTTCAAGATTCTGCTGGACATGACTAGCTCCTGAGGCCTTGAACCCTGCTGCTGACCTCTGCTGCAGTGAATCCTAATGCCCCAAGTGATGACCTCCCAAGCCCTTGACCCTTAGGAGCGGTGTTGGTGGTAGTTCTCTAAAATCGGCGACTTAAAAATTCTGTATCAAAAACTTACTGGAGAACTGACAGAGGACTGGGACCTACCTGCCAGCCGATCCCCCCAAAGTGCCTCGCTGGTCGACCTGACTTTGCGGTAGCTCCTGCTATGTTCTTCTCCGCAGCAGCAAATCTTGTTCAGCATGACATCTTGGTAAAGGTATCCGGACTTGTGGAGCCTTCTTTCGCTACAGCCTGCAGCTTCGCCCTGCTGGAGATCTTCAACTTTCAAAAAGTTGACTAAGTCCGAAAGTAAAGATCTTTACTTCAACATCGTTCAGTGGCTCCCCGACAACACCTCCTCCTCGAACACCGCCTGCTGCTCTGCCCCTCTGAACGCTACCGTCCCCGGAACTTTTCTTCAAAAATTCTCCTAAGTCAGAAGGTAATCTGATCCTCTGCTTGTATTCGGACCATGCTCCATCACGGTCAGCTTTAACTTTTGACTTTGACCCACGACTGGCGCTATGATCGTTTAGGTGCTATTTTACACTAAAAACATAAAAACTTCACAACTCTGGTTCTACTGATTGGATTTAATTAGTTTTGGTTCGTTTTATTTATTATAATTTACGCTATTTGTCTAAATTGTTTTGAGATTTTTCTTGTGTTGTATTTTCACTTTATTCCTGTTTGTGTACTCCATAAATACTTCGCACATTGCCTCCAAGTTAAGCCTGACTGCTCTTGTCTCAAGGTACCATAGGGTTAAGCATAGGTTAATCTAATGAATTGTTGTGCTTCACCCTAACAAAGATTGTGGTTGTTTTCCACCCCTCTCAACCAATAAGCCCATTTCTTACAGTCAGTTTGCAAAATTATATGCTGGTTGCAAAAAGTCTGGTCAGAATTTGCAACCACTTTTTGTGACCAGTATCTTAGTAAAATAACTTGATTCTGTTTTTTGAAGGAAGCATTCTTCTACTAGGCCTCACTTTAAACAAAATGCTGGGCACCTTTTATTGAAGCAGTTGGAATAAGTTTTGGGAGAACTCAGATGACACCATCATGACTTCCATGCCATAGCAGACTTCTTGGCTCAGCAGCTAGTGCAGTTCCTCAAGTTGTACTTGTAATTACTTTAAATGCCAGTAGGGATTTCAGTGTAATGCTTTAAATATGCAAAGGATCAGATCGTGTTTTGAAAAAATAAATAAAAGTGCCGGAAAAAGGTGAGTCAGTTGACTGTGTTTCTTTTTTATAGATCACACATTTAAATATTTACATTACATCTTTTAGAATTCATTTTATATTTTTTGTTTCTAATTGTTTTCCTGTCTGTGACACAAAACAGTCATTTCTAATTATCTCTGATGGTAGCACTCACTGGTTATTTTATTTTGATTTATCAACAGAGTTTTGAATATCTTTTTCTCTTGGCAAATGCTGCTAGTCCCCAAAGAGTTTCCAGATGTCAGACTTGTACATGTGTAACATCATTCCTACTGAAAATGGAACTTTGTGTTCTTAATATAATGAAAGACATCACACAAACATTACTCTAATTGATCAAACGAATACAAAAAAAGATACCATGCTTACTAATCTTCATGCAGCGGATCACTGTGTGGTGGGAAAACATCAGCACTGTGCTACATGACACTGCAAATTTAGCGCAATGACAGAATTTACTTTGCGTTTACAAACCTATGTGCGAGGTGTACTCCTCCGCCTCTCCTGTTTACTCTGTTCGGAGATCTCCACCTTGACTGTGTACTCTACCAGTGAAGAAGCATTCCTAATTTAAGATCTGTTGCTACATGTACAATGCCCTAAAAGGCAAAGGCCCGTTCTATCTCCAAAAAAAGATAACAGCCTACACCCCGAGTCACAATCTTAGATCTAGCGACAAAACCTTACTGTGTGTCCCCCGCATCTGCCAAACACGCACTGGGGGTAAGGCCTTCCCCTATCTTGCCCCAAGGTACTGGAACAAACTTCCTCTAACCCAGCGATCCACCCCCACATACTGCAAATTTAGGAAACTACTAAAAGCCTATTTATTCTGAATCCATCTGGTACGCACCTCCTGATAGGATCCGCAACAGTGCCGAGATGCCCCCGGGTGAGTCGAGCGCTATAGCAAATGATGTTAACATAACATAACTCTCCATTCAAGCATGCATCCATTTTTGTAGCAAATGTGGGAGTTATGGGAGAGTGGCTAGAAAATGGGGAATATTTGCAAGTACATGGGGAGGGGTTAGGGAAGAGGAATGAGGGGTTAAGGGATGTCTCCGAAAGTGTTTAGTGAGGTACAATCACCCACACACAAATACGCAAGTAAGCCCATTCCTTTTCACAAACTGCATTTCTAAAAGTACTACAGCCACAAAGGACGAAAAATAGTCATAAAGAAAGTCTAGCTCAGACTGGGAGTAAGTCAAGCACAACACGTAGCCAACCACTGGTACTGCAGTATCCTTCTATAGAATATGATGGAGGTAGGGACTTAAAATAGAATCCCATAGGAAATATTGTTAAAATCAATACATTTATTTCAGCTTTTTAGTTATGTGTATTCATATAATGTAATGTTACAAAATAGATGTAAATAAAAAATAAATATTATTTTATTTTAAGATGTTTATAGCCCTAAAAATGCATGTAACCTTTTAAAACAATGAAATTAATTTAAATTAGTTAGATACCTAACATGTAGTAACAGAAGACTTTCTCAAGATAGCTAAAAATATCATTTTAATTTAATGTAATAAATGTAAATTAATTAAATATTTAATTAAAAATTGAGGTGTTGTAGCATTGTTTTAACGGTGCTGTGCATTTAACATAATTATATTAAATTATTTTACATTAATATGTAACATAAAAATTGCTTTACTATTTCTTCTAAGTTTAATAAACTTTGTAGAATTTCTCAAAATGTTACCATAGTGAGGTATGTGCAGATCTCTGTCTACATTTGAAAAGTTACTAGTAGTACCTTTAAACTTGTAAGCTCCACCTCCTGATATTCAGATGGTGGAGTCTTGTAAGTCTATACTTTGTAGTTGATTTACACTCATACATGTTGAATAGCCAAAAGGAGTAAATTTACTACAAAATGTAAATGTAATGTACATGTGTATATTTATTTATTTGTAAATGTACTTTCATGAATAGCCCCCATTGTGTTGCACGATGGTGCAATGCATCACACAAGTGTGCAAAATAGCAGGAAAGGTGCTGGAAAATGGTTTGTGTATGAGAACATCATCTAAATACTCCAAAATGTCAGGATCTGTGAGACAGGAGCAAGGGAAGAATCCAGGGAGCTAGGAATCCTAGAGCACAGATTGGAGGAATAGAGGCATGAAATTCACGGGTGAGGAGGCAGAAATCCTCATCAGTGAGGGAGAATAGACACCAAGAAACACTTTGACTCCTCCAATTACAGCCAGCAAAGAATGCAGCCTGAGCAACTTCAATTTGGTTGCTCCCAGGAACTGTGGATGAATTAAAAAGCTGCTGACATGATGTAAAGTGAGGCACTAAGGCAAAACTAGTACAAAATTACAGTGATTCATCAAGAGCTATGGCTCCTCTGGATATTTACCACAAAACCATTGTCATCATTTCATATGCTTGCGGTTTAATTTCATTGCCCTGGTTCATCTCTGACGTAAAAGGGGATCCCTTTGTCTCTTTGACATAGCAAACCTTATAAGCAGTAATGGCTACAGGTGCTTGATCTGACTGCAAGGGGCAACTGAGTATAACAGAAGAGCAAGTGGCTGCTGTTATTGCACCTGAGTTGATCTGCAGACTCAACAGGCAGGACACCCCAGACCTATGTGATGAGACAGCCAAAGATAGCAATGTAGCACACTATACTGTGTAACTAATGTCGTGTAGTTCCTATAAGACCTATATAGGATCTGCGCGTTTGGACAACATGCACTGCAGGACTGGTGTCCGGACTGATTCCAGACACCCCCACCGGGTATGTTGGCCTGTGTTCCAGCTAGCTCGCGATGCCACTATCACTTCCCCTTACCAAGGAGAGAATAGTTCTTGGCAAGAATCGAACATGACAACCCTGATCCCTTAGGACCGTGGAAACAGTAACTTACTTTTCGCTCAGTCACTCGTGCTCAATTGTTCTCAGAGAGATACACAGAATAAACGGTTGGGACATTTTCAATAAGTATTTATTGAACAGTCGTTATTCTAGCGTAAAATAAGTGCACTGAAATCACCAGTAGACAGTAGCATGAATAAATGAGTAGAAGCACTAAGAAAGTAAACAGATGGTAGGTTTCTACCATTTTGCTAAAATCATAAATACAGGCAAGTATATAGAATACATGGCAATAAAATGTGTACTCCTACTATGCACCCTAACTAGATGTGCCTAAGTGTACCTAGTATGTGAGTAGGTGTAAAGCCAAGACTCCCTCTAGGATACAGCCAGCCCCATTACCTGATGTAAGACTGCGGGACCCCGTTCTGGTCTCGAGCTGAACACCCCGCAAGGGATGTGTTAGACTTGGCATCTTTTGGCGTGTTTCCCCTGACTTTTTGCTTTCTGACCTCCCGGTTTTGACTCTGTTTTTGCTGGTGTGATGATTCTGCGCACTTTCCTCACTGCGGTCCAGTGGGAAAGTGCAAGTGCTCCTGTATAAAATGTGTTATGGATTGGTGTTTCCATGATTGGCCTATTTGGTTTATCTGTCAGCCCCTTGTAAAGTGCACTGCGAGTGCCAGGGCCTATAGACCAAATGCTGTTGGTGGGCTGCAGCACTCGATTGTGCCACCCACGCAAACAGCCCGTAAAGTGTAACTCGGGCCTGCCAACGCAGAGCCTGTGCGCAGCCTGGGGCTGCCATGTCGACTTGGCAAGTGCACACACTTGCAAGTCCCTAAACCTTCCCTTTGCTACATGTTAGTCACTCCTAAGGTAGGCCCAAGGTACCCCTGTGGGCAGGGTGCGGTGTATGCGAAAGGTAGGACATGCCCGGGTGTGAGCGGCATGTCCTGATAGTGAATTACAGCCTAGTACGTTTTTCACTATTGCAAGGCTACCTGTTCCCCTAGGCCAGAACGGGCGGTTTTGATTATTACAGTATATAATCCTAACTGACCCCGGGAACATGGTAGAAATTCGAGTTTAGTATGCCTGGACTCAGAATGATAAAATGCATCTTTTAGTGAAGTTGGTTTTAACATTCTGCGTTTGAAAATACCACTTTTAGAAAGTGGGTATTTTCTTGCCTAACCATCCAAGCCTGCCTCTGCGAGGTTGTGTATTCCTTGTCTGGAATGTGAGTGACAGGGGCTGGGGGATGCCAGGAGACAGGGTGAGTCAGCGCCGGGCTGAATAGCCAGATCGACCTGTAGATGGGTGGGAGGGGTCGCACCTGGGCCCTGAATAGGACAGTGCCTTCCCTCCACAATGCTGGCTCCACCTCCTGTGGTGCGTCTGATGTCCCTGGCCTACTCACTGAAAGAAGGGACGGAGACTTGTCAACAAAGTGCTCCAGAACTGGTTTGGACTAGGCGAAGGCCTCTCTGCCTTCAGAGAACAAAGGAATTTGGGATATAAATATTGGGGCCCTGACCCCATGAATTTAGATCTCGCTGGAATCAAGGAACCTGCCAAGACGAAGAGCTGGAAGAGCTGTCAGGAGGAGTACTGCCCCTTTGCTGTGTTGTTGCTTTGTTGGGTTGGCCTGCAGCTGCTGCTTCTGTCTTGGGCAGTGAAAGGACTGGACTGAACTTTCTACAAACTTGTGCTGAGTATCTCCAAGGGCCAGGAACCGAGCTGGCCTCCTGTTAAGAAGTCTCAGGGACTACAAAGACTTCACAAGCCTCTGGGTACCGCTTCTGGAACGCTGTTTCAGTCGCCACAGAGGAAGGGAACTGCAACCGACTCCGTCAACCGAATCCATCCCTGGCCGGTGACCTGTTTGCACCGCAGACCGCATCGCCCCGCTTCGCATCGCAACCCTGGTCTCACCGTGGGCGACGTCCAACGCCGCCAACATCGAGCCGCTGCTTGCACCGTGACCTGTGGGCACCGCAGTTCGCATCGCATCGCTTCACTGGGCCAGCCGGACCAGACCGACACTGTCGCTGCAACTGGCTCAAGAGTCGAGACCGCACCGCATTTGGGGCACCGCTCGCACGTCTGCGACGCACCGCTCCGACTCGCACCACTGTCCGACGCCAGCTCCCGCACTCCGGCTTGGTCGCCTGCATCGCAACCTGTCAGCACCGCATCGAGCATCGTCTCGCCCTGCATCGCACGCCTTGGACTCACCGACTCCGTCTGCCCGACGCTCATCGAGCCGCTGCCTGCACCGCATCGAGGGACACCGCACCTTGCATCGCTCCGTCTTGCACCGCAACCGCGACGAACGCCGACCGGCTCGTACACTCCGTACCAGCCACAACGAGAAAAGGTACTGTGACCGAGTCTGTTCACGACTCTGCTGGCCCGTATCGACGCGGTCGGCTGGAACTGTTAGACTCTGGGGTTTTCAGCATCACGGTAGGCTCGGACGGAGCTACCGACTCGTACTGAACTTTGCTTTTGTGCTATTCCTGCCAAGAAGAAGTTAACGTATCAAGTATTCATTACGTAAAGTATAGTATTGTGGATTTTTGACGTAATTGGTCTTGTCTTGAGTATATAAAATATTGGTTATTTTTCTAAACTGGTGTGGTGTCCGTTTGTAGTGCTTACACTGTATTACTGCTGGTTATGTGCAAATGCTTTACACACTGCCTCTGAATTAAGCCGGACTGCTCGTGCCAAGCTACCACGAGGGTGAGCAGGGGTTACTTCACGAGTGTAACAACCCTTACCCTGACTAGGAAGAAGGGTCCCTACTTGGACAAAGGTGCAAGCCCTTGCCAACTAGAGATCCCATTTCTAACATTGGTCGTCAGCGGTGAGGATAGGACTTGTGTTTGCACTTGACTTACAGTGATTGGTGTGCACTACTACCATATCGCAGACCATTACGTACCACATACTGGTTCTTTTTCTTTTGGCCTATTTTTGATCTTGCCAGTTTTCAACTCACTACTTTTGTCATGCCTGAATCAATTGCATCATCCGTTGCATCTCTGGAAGTTATCTTTGAGGAGGACAGGTTGGAATCCTACGCCGTAAAGGAGTTACGAGCGATTTGTAAAAACCTGAAAGTCCAAATTAAAGGCCTCACAAGGAAGGAGGAGCTACAGAAGGCGCTGAGGGCCTGGGTAGCAGCCAGACATGCCAATGGGCAGCCTGGCGATCTCAGTGAGGAGGTGGAGGAGCCTACTTCCAGGGTAGATGTGCTTTTGGGTAGGGGGAACCCGCCAGGTCAGGCAGCAGCAGTCTGTCCCCAGAGGAGCTGGAGGACAGGCGGGAGGCAAGGCAGTTCGAGCTGCAGAAGCTCAGGCTGGAGAGTGAGAGGGAGGAGAAGAGATTGGCCATAGAGGAGAGGAAGATGCTCTTAGAGCATGAGAGAGAACTAAAGGAGCTAGAACTTAGGAGTAAGTCAGGCTCAGATGGTGGATTTGCAGGCTCCAAGGAACCCGTTGAGGGTCCTTCACGTGAACCGCCTCAAGCCCCACTTCGAGAGGTCCGAAGTGAGTATGCTCTTGGCGACAGATGATGGGGTGGAAGAGGAGAGCGAGCCTCTCCCTGACCTCCTGTCTACCAAGGAGCATGATGGGTCAGTAGAGGGTGTGATCCTCTCCCCTACTCTGACTCAGGAGCAGCAGGGGACTGTCGCCAGTTGTTGGGTCAGTTCGCCCCACTGTTCTCTCTGACTCCTGGTGTTACTCACTGGTGTACCCATGACGTGGACACCGGTGACAGCCATCCTGTGAAGCACAAGATTTACAGGTTGACTGACCGGGTCAGAGCCAGCATCAAGGAGGAGGTCTCTAAGATGTTGGCGTTAGGGGTGATTGAGCCCTCCCACAGTCCTTGGGCCAGCCCAGTGGTCTTGGTCCCAAAGGCTGCGGCGCCCGGTGCCACTCCAGAACTCCGGTTTTGTGTGGACTACCGTGGGCTCAATGCCGTCACCAGGACTGACGCGCACCCCATCCCCAGAGCTGATGAGCTCATTGATCGGTTGGGAGCTGCCCGGTTCCTCAGCACGTTTGATTTAACGTCTGGGTACTGGCAGATTGCCTTAACCGATGGGGCCAAGGAGAGATCAGCATTCTCAACCCCAGAAGGTCATTACCAATTCCGGGTGATGCCCTTTGGGTTGAAGAATGCCCCTGCCACCTTTCAGAGGTTGGTCAATCAGGTGTTGGCTGGGCTGGAGGATTTCAGTGCCGCCTACCTGGATGACATTGCTGTGTTCAGTTCCAGCTGGGAAGAACATTTACAGCACCTTGAGAAAGTGTTGAGGGCTCTGCAAGGTGCAGGCCTCACGATCAAGGCCAGTAAGTGCCAGATCGGGCAGGGTTCTGTGGTGTACTTGGGACACCAGGTAGGAAGCGGCCAGGTGGCGCCCCTACAACCCAAGATTGACACCATTCTGGCTTGGGAACCCCCAAGACCCAGACAGAGGTGAGAGCCTTCTTAGGTCTCACCGGCTATTATAGGAGATTTGTTAAGGGCTATGGCACCATCGTTGCCCCCTTAACAGAGCTGACCTCTAAGAGGCAGCCCAGGAAAGTGATCTGGACTGAGTCCTGCCAGAAAGCTTTTGATGCCCTGAAGGCAGCCATGTGCACGGCGCCCGTGCTCAAGGCACCTGACTTCTCCAAGGAATTCGTCGTGCAGACTGACGCTTCAGAGCATGGTGTGGGAGCGGTGCTCTCACAACTGAACGAAGAGGGCCTGGATCAGCCTGTAGTCTTCCTTAGCAGGAGACTACTTCCCAGGGAACAGAGGTGGAGTGCCATAGAAAGGGAAGCTTTTGCTGTGGTCTGGGCACTGAAGAAGTTGAGACCATACCTGTTTGGGACTCACTTCCGGGTTCAGACAGACCACAGGCCCCTCAGATGGTTGATGCAAATGAGGGGTGAGAATCCAAAACTGCTGAGGTGGTCCTGCTCCCTACAGGGAATGGACTTTACGGTGGAACACCGTCCTGGTACAGAACACGCCAACGCAGATGGTCTGTCCAGGTTCTTCCGCCTTAGTGAAGAGAACTCCAATGGGGTTGGGTAGTTCTCCCTACTTTCAGCTGGAGGGGACATGTGTTAGACTTGGCATCTTTTGGCGTGTTTCCCCTGACTTTTTGCTTTCTGACCTCCCGGTTTTGACTCTGTTTTTGCTGGTGTGATGATTCTGCGCACTTTCCTCACTGCGGTCCAGTGGGAAAGTGCAAGTGCTCCTGTATAAAATGTGTTATGGATTGGTGTTTCCATGATTGGCCTATTTGGTTTATCTGTCAGCCCCTTGTAAAGTGCACTGCGAGTGCCAGGGCCTATAGACCAAATGCTGTTGGTGGGCTGCAGCACTCGATTGTGCCACCCACGCAAACAGCCCGTAAAGTGTAACTCGGGCCTGCCAACGCAGAGCCTGTGCGCAGCCTGGGGCTGCCATGTCGACTTGGCAAGTGCACACACTTGCAAGTCCCTAAACCTTCCCTTTGCTACATGTTAGTCACCCCTAAGGTAGGCCCAAGGTACCCCTGTGGGCAGGGTGCGGTGTATGCGAAAGGTAGGACATGCCCGGGTGTGAGCGGCATGTCCTGATAGTGAATTACAGCCTAGTACGTTTTTCACTATTGCAAGGCTACCTGTTCCCCCTAGGCCAGAACGGGCGGTTTTGATTATTACAGTATATAATCCTAACTGACCCCGGGAACATGGTAGAAATTCGAGTTTAGTATGCCTGGACTCAGAATGATAAAATGCATCTTTTAGTGAAGTTGGTTTTAACATTCTGCGTTTGAAAATACCACTTTTAGAAAGTGGGTATTTTCTTGCCTAACCATCCAAGCCTGCCTCTGCGAGGTTGTGTATTCCTTGTCTGGAATGTGAGTGACAGGGGCTGGGGGATGCCAGGAGACAGGGTGAGTCAGCGCCGGGCTGAATAGCCAGATCGACCTGTAGATGGGTGGGAGGGGTCGCACCTGGGCCCTGAATAGGACAGTGCCTTCCCTCCACAATGCTGGCTCCACCTCCTGTGGTGCGTCTGATGTCCCTGGCCTACTCACTGAAAGAAGGGACGGAGACTTGTCAACAAAGTGCTCCAGAACTGGTTTGGACTAGGCGAAGGCCTCTCTGCCTTCAGAGAACAAAGGAATTTGGGATATAAATATTGGGGCCCTGACCCCATGAATTTAGATCTCGCTGGAATCAAGGAACCTGCCAAGACGAAGAGCTGGAAGTGCTGTCAGGAGGAGTACTGCCCCTTTGCTGTGTTGTTGCTTTGTTGGGTTGGCCTGCAGCTGCTGCTTCTGTCTTGGGCAGTGAAAGGACTGGACTGAACTTTCTACAAACTTGTGCTGAGTATCTCCAAGGGCCAGGAACCGAGCTGGCCTCCTGTTAAGAAGTCTCAGGGACTACAAAGACTTCACAAGCCTCTGGGTACCGCTTCTGGAACGCTGTTTCAGTCGCCACAGAGGAAGGGAACTGCAACCGACTCCGTCAACCGAATCCATCCCTGGCCGGTGACCTGTTTGCACCGCAGACCGCATCGCCCCGCTTCGCATCGCAACCCTGGTCTCACCGTGGGCGACGTCCAACGCCGCCAACATCGAGCCGCTGCTTGCACCGTGACCTGTGGGCACCGCAGTTCGCATCACATCGCTTCACTGGGCCAGCCGGACCAGACCGACACTGTCGCTGCAACTGGCTCAAGAGTCGAGACCGCACCGCATTTGGGGCACCGCTCGCACGTCTGCGACGCACCGCTCCAACTCGCACCGCTGTCCGACGCCAGCTCCCGCACTCCGGCTTGGTCGCCTGCATCGCAACCTGTCAGCACCGCATCGAGCATCGTCTCGCCCTGCATCGCACGCCTTGGACTCACCGACTCCGTCTGCCCGACGCTCATCGAGCCGCTGCCTGCACCGCATCGAGGGACACCGCACCTTGCATCGCTCCGTCTTGCACCGCAACCGCGACGAACGCCGACCGGCTCGTACACTCCGTACCAGCCACAACGAGAAAGGTACTGTGACCGAGTCTGTTCACGACTCTGCTGGCCCGTATCGACGCGGTCGGCTGGAACTGTTAGACTCTGGGGTTTTCAGCATCACGGTAGGCTCGGACGGAGCTACCGACTCGTACGAACTTTGCTTTTGTGCTATTCCTGCCAAGAAGAAGTTAACGTATCAAGTATTCATTCGTAAAGTATAGTATTGTGGATTTTTGTCGTAATTGGTCTTGTTTTGAGTATATAAAATATTGGTTATTTTTTTTCTAAACTGGTGTGGTGTCCGTTTGTAGTGCTTACACTGTATTACTGCTGGTTATGTGCAAATGCTTTACACACTGCCTCTGAATTAAGCCGGACTGCTCGTGCCAAGCTACCACGAGGGTGAGCAGGGGTTACTTCACGAGTGTAACAACCCTTACCCTGACTAGGAAGAAGGGTCCCTACTTGGACAAAGGTGCAAGCCCTTGCCAACTAGAGATCCCATTTCTAACAGGATGTCAGACCACTGCGAGCTGGAGTAGCTGCATGCAGGGACCTCAGCGTCTTCCGTCAGTTTGTCGGCCGGGAAGTCCTGATCTCCTCTCCCTATCTCAGCAAGATGTGGTGTTTATATACCCTAAGATATCCCCAGGGAATCTACCTTGCTGTGCCAGTGTCGGACTTAGGATGACGTCGGGAATGAACTTTATACACAGTTATTATGCAGGAGATGATGGTCCTGCTGTGATTCCAAGAAACTAAGAATCCTCATGCATAATTTATGAGGCCAGTGTCCATGGAAAAACCCTACGTACTTGTGTGTAGTATTGTAACTGGGTAAAAGGTCAGTCCTTCAAATCCGTTATGTATGTAGTATAGGAGAGAATGTAGGTGAAGGGTTATGATGTTACCTAGACCTATATCAGGGTAGCTATATGAAATATAACACCCACTCCTCATCCGACTGGACAACATTACTAAAATCTAGCGTACTACCAAGGCGTGTAGAGGTTTGTGCGCAACTAATAATAAAAACATTTTTAAGAGAAGTTTAAAAAGCGTTTAAAAAAAAACCTTTAAAAGTGTTCTACAAAAAAATTGTTCAAGTAGCAGCTTTAAAGTGTCCGTTTATATAGTCCGAACAACTAAAACATCTGAAAGCCATGCAGGTCATAAGGTTTCAATTTGGAATTTCGAAAAAGGTAAAAAGCCAAATCTTCCCAGCGTGCGACATTCCAAATGTTTATGTGTCCTTGCTGGTAGACGCAACATTGCTGCTGTCTGCATACGCAGCTGACAATCCCTGTAACACCTCACAAAGAATGTCAATTGAGCACAGATGATCTTCCGTACTGCCTGCAGCAGATGCCGGGCCAGCCTGTGCCACATCCAAGGCCTGAGTGTTGGAGGAGCCGGTGTCCATACCAACAGGAGCAGAAATTTCCCGTGGTGGCTCTAAGAATGCTGCCAACAACATGGGAATGCGCTGAGGACACTGCAGAACATGGGCCGTTATCGGGTCCAGTAAAGCATCAACGTCCGGTGGCGCAGCCGATGGAAGTGTCAGACAGAGGTCCAACACGCATTCCTCTCCGCAGAACAGGCATCGGAGAACAGGTAGGACACATTCCATCCAGACTGGTCTAAATGACAGGAACCAAGAGGCGCTCAGTTCCCGTAGGCGAGGTGTGCCCAGGTGTTGCACCATGCGATCACGGTATTTGCGCTCCAGGAGAGATGTTGCTATCTCCTTGGTGGCTGGGACGTCCATTGTGTAGCTGAAAGGTAACAATCAGGATTCCTGCTATTAGAAACAGGATCAGCCGAAGCCCTCCAGAAATGCTTCCATAGACAGAGTGTATAAAGTTCGGTATAACTCCGAGGACCGTCTGGAAGGTGCTTAACAGTCCGGAACCTATGGTCTTAAATAGGTGTACAACACCCATCGTATCAGACATGTTAAAGATATGACTTACCATTTCTGTGAAATGGAAGGGGCAGTTTGTACGTATAAGTGCCTGTATCTCAGCCGAGGACCTTGCGATCTGGAGATCAAAAGTCTCCCAGGCGGAGGTTAAGGGCACGGCTCGTTGTAAAAGCATGGCTTTCATTCTGCTCAGAGTATCAAACCGTATAAAGGAAACATTTAACGAAGGCCATAACGGCGCCTCCCTTTCTGTATGTGTTGGTGGAAACAATACTTGCATATAGCAAGTAACCCTGGAGCTCACGGTGACTAGATATGCAATGCCCGAAAGCATCCCACAACAACCTTGATCATTCAGCATCAAGTAACTCCCATTCGAGAGAAGCCTGAACACCGGATTAATCACAGCTGCGGGGGTACCTCTTAAATGACAGGACAAGTTCACCACAGACCCATTACAAGCCCCGTGTAGCATAATATCCTGGCAGATGAGAGATCCACTTAACACGTTCTCGCAGTTAGTTCCGCTTAGAAGCACTTCCAGATCCCCACTCCTGCATCGAAATCTGTATGGTAAATCCCAGGATTCCTTAATGAATTCCTTACCAATTTTTTCATATCTGCCTGCCTGTTGCTGTTCTAGGCAATACTGAAACTGGAAAGTTGCGACCGGTAATGTTATATGGCCGTGGATTAACCACTCTGTGGACGGTGACTCTGCCACAGTAAAGGGTAATCTATCCAGTTTTTCAATCCGCAGCATTGTATATTTTGCTCCCTTCTGTGCCGTTTTCATCTGTTTTTCTGTTAGATTGTATGCAGAAAATAATGACGTAATATTGATAAAATGGCAAGGCACATAACCGGCGCACAATGACTGCAGCGTCCAGCTTAATAAAATAGTAGAGCGTAACTGCGACTGTCCATGTTGCAATATGGACAAATCCTGTTCTATTACATCGATAGCAGAAGATACAATGCTGCCCAGTGAATATATCCTGGATGTTAATGTAGTCATGTCATTGTCAACTACGGCTAACACCTTTTCTAGGTTAACTCTATCTATTTCTCTTAATATCTCTGCAGCTTCTTGTTGGGAGATTTTCCAGATTTCATTATAGACAGCATACAAAAAACGCTTCTGACGTGGTTTTCTGGGACCTAATAAAAAATCTCGTAGGTCCACATCCTCTGTGAGTAGAGACAAGTGTTGTTTCACCTAGAGTTGTGTTGAGGTCTTTAGCCAATCAAGGCACAACTTCCCAACACTGTATGATGTCACTACCCCCGGATGTTCTTGTTGTACATAACGTGGGTCTGGCCTCTGGATACTAAACCCTTCGGTGGTACCCCTGAATCTTTCCTGACATCTGTTTGTGTCAGTGGGCCAAACCAACCATCCCTTCCAATTGGGGTCTGATCTATTGTATTGCAATATGTTATCCATCTTAGCCCCTCTTTCTGATGTAAAATTCCCCTTGGTGTTTAAAGGTGTTGGAATTTGAGGCGTGTTCAAGTCCTTATTCTTGGCTATTCCAAGACAGGAAGTCTGTTCAACAGTGTCATTCAGAAAAATCATCTGCTGTGGAATGAGGCATGCTCTAAATAGTGCTTCTGTTCCCTGAACTTGCCAGTCCCAAGAACCCCAGATTGATTTCAAGTCTACGGTGTCCATCCATAAGTCAAAACCCTGTTCAGACAGCTGGGTAATAAAGGAAGCAGAGTAAATCTGTTTGGTGTTTGTTAACATATTTTTCTGTGCAGATATAGGTGCAACCTTATAATAGTGCGAGGTTGGGTCAGAGTGTTAAACCCTGAAAAATATGAGAATTTCTGGTCAAATGTTTTTGAACTACCTTTCGGTGGTGTAGGGCAATGTTTCCACTGGTGGTATGTGAAAACATTTCTAGGTTTGCTGGATTTATGCAAGAAATGATGACCATAATGTTGGTAACAATACATTTTGTCAAAATCTGATGTGTCCTCTAACATTTCAGTGCTAGAAAATGCAGCAGATTGTTCCAAATCAGACAATAAGTTATTAACAGTTTCAAAATCCCAATCATCAGAAAATGTACTGGAGGTAATGATATCGTTCAATGAAATTTTAAACAAATGTGGAATCTTTAAAAGCTCGGTCGGTCCAAATATATCATAATTCACTTTTCCCACACTATACCATCCGGTATAGGAACTGCTGAAATGTTCACGAAGGACAAGTCTCTTTGTTCACGATGAGATGAAACATGAGGTTTTAAAATTAAGTTTACTTCTGACGTTGCAGAGCTCTGTTGAAGATAAGATCCATTGATGAGCAAGTGGAAAGTGATTATTAATCCTAACCAGAAAAGAAAAAATAATATACCGGTGATTATCCAAAGTTCTAGCCAAGGTGATACTAAATAAGTCATTCTAAGAAAGTTAAAAAGTCTCTGATCCGTTGTTTGCGAGAAATTTGGGCTGGCGTCATTTCAGAATAACTTGGATCCAATGAAAAGGTATCGAAGTCGATGAAATAGCCAGATGCAGTTCGATCTATTTTATGGTAGCTCAGCAGGTTTTGTTGAACTTGTAGATTGCTCTTGAAGAGGCATGTTGATGTAGACATGCTTATTAGGTTGAATTGAAATTTGTCTTTCATTTTGATTTTGAAAGTTCGTGTCAAGGGGAACTGGTTCCATTGCATTGTTATCGATTCCATTGTTTTGTAAAGGTGACTCTTCAAATGTTATGAGTCTTTCTGTTTGAACTTCCTGTATTGTAGCGAGAGGAGGACATCGGCTGCTCAGGAGCCCACGAGGCCTACTATTCAGTATCGGCCACATAGTGTGGTTTGATCAGATCGATTGAGACAAATCTCTTTTCTTTTCCGGCAAGAGGCGGTAGAAGTACAGTTCTTGATCCTTCAACGGCCAGGACAGGTACAGGCTTCCGATAGGATGGCCCAAATTCTTTCTTGTCCACAATCTTTTCTCTGACCAGATCCCCAACTTTAGGATTCTAGGCAGGTCTTGCCGTGGCTGACGTGACTTCCCCAGTGGCGGTTCATTTTGTCTCGACGTTACTTAAGGAGGCTCTGGATTCATTCGGATCCTGTAAAACAGTCAAAAGTTTATTGATGTCAAATGGTTTTTCATCCGCCATTGTGCCTTCACAATCGAAATCAGGTACACACATTCTTGTCCCAAACAGGACCTCGTAAGGAGTGGCACCCCCCTAGAGAGCTTCTTGGCTGGTTATTAAGGGCTCGCAAGCCCCCATATAGATGATTGACCCAACTACCACCGAGTCTAATACCCTAGTTGTTAAAGATTGCTTTAAGTCCCGGTTTTTCCTCTCCACAACCGAATTTCCCTCGGGATGGTACGGAGAGGAGTACCACCCAAACTTCCCATGGCTTCCTTGTAAACCCTAGAGCTGAACGCGGGGCCACGGTCAGAATGTAATGTGCCAACTGCGTATGTCCCTATGAAGACTCGCAAATCTTTTATAACAGTTCGGGTGTCAGCCGAGCACTGGGGCCATACCCATAAGAATCTTGAACAGGAATCCACTGCCACCATGATATACTTGTAAGCCCTGTCAGATTGTAAGGGGCCGCAGTGGTCCAGGTAAATGCACGTGAGTGGTCTGTCTGATATTAACAATGGTGTCTGTGCTGGGTGAGCTACGGTGGACCCTTTTATCTGTTGACCGATATCACACTTTAAGACGAAGTCTTTGGTCTGATTTGTTAAACCTGGCCACCAATAGCGTTGTTTCAGTAAAGAAACTGTCTCCATAACTCCTGTATGAGCAGAACCCAGACCCTCGTGTGCAGCCATGTTTGGTATTGCTCTATCCCCCACTCCAGGAATCTGAGCAAATGGAACGTTGTTTGCATCTAACTTGTAAGAGTACTTGAGTGGAAAACCTTTAGGTAGTGCTTTGCTGTTATTGCACGAAGCAATCACAGCTACCATTGTGCTACCGTCTACCCTCGTTTTTGAACAGGTGATTGCAGCTACGGACGCAGTGAGTACTGCCCCCTTCGCGGCTTCATCAGCCAATGAATTCCATTCAACGTGAACGCCATCACGTTGATGACTCAGTGTGTGTATCACGTGAGCCCTTGGTAGTTCGTTCTTCATCTCTGCTACCTGCTCCCATAGTTTCCTATGTCTGATTGTGCCACCTTTTGAATCTCTGAACCCATTTTGTCCCCAATAGTGGGGGTATTCATTGTATGACTAAACACAGGGGGGCCGATTCACAGAACTAATCTGAGATAAAATCCTAAACTTACTACTTTTGGTATTCACAGAAGGCATTTAGTAGTAGTAAAGTTAGGACTCCTAACTTTACTACTACTAAACTGAGACAAAATCCTAACTTTACGACTTTCGGTATTCACAAAAGGCATTTAGTAGTAGTAAAGTTAGGAGTCCATCTATCAGTGTGGGGAATTCTAGATCCGTATTTATCAGTGCCAGTAGTAGTGCTTTTAATTCTGCCAATTGAGCCGTGCAGTCTCTGAGAGACTGCGTTTTTGTACAGCTTGGACGGAACTTGCCGTCCTGCATCCTACCTTTTACAATAGCGCATGCTGCACTGTATTGTTGCTTACCTCCTATAGCCGGTTGAGCAGATCCGTCAGGATAAATAATGTATTCATACCGATCCAGAGGCATTATTTCATTTGGTAGAGGATATTCTTGTTCATATTGCAGGAATGCTTGTGTTTTTAGATTAGGGTCATATCTGTATTCTACATCTGTTGCAGTGAGAGAATTAGCCCATTGTATCCATCTTGGATGTAACGCTTGCCTTTGTGGCAGCCTCTAAGGCCGGTACCGGGGTCACAACAATTATTCGTTTTCCCTGAGCCAGTGCTCTTTCTCTCACTACAGCAGTCTGTACTGCTGTCAGAATTTTTTCTATGGGTGCAAAACGCATTTCAGCGTTAGTGTACAAATGCGACTTATATGCAATTGGTACCGTTTCATCTTCATTGAAGGTTAAGTAAGTGTACCCTGATTGACCTGCAACTACGCGGATCACCAGGTTGTGTACGTTTACACGTGTCTGTAAGTGTTTTGATGATATCATATCAGCGTGTAGGGAACGAAGGATATTTGTTTGTTCCTGTATCCATTGTCTAACTGAAAAGTCAGGTCTTATTAGGTCGTAGAAAGGTTTTACTCTCTCTGCGTAATCCAAAATGTATGTTCTGCAGAAATTCAAAAATCCCAGTATGGACTGTAATTTTTTTAATGATTTTGGAGGTTGTAGCAGCGTGCACTTTTCTAAAAAGTGGGCTGCCAGGCTTTTTCCTTCACTTGAAAGCTCATATCCCAAAAATAGGACATTGAGGTAGGCTATTTTCGATTTTTTTAAATTAAATTTGTAGCCCTCAGAGGCGAAACCCCAAATTATGGTGCTCACCTTGGTCAAGTGTTCCTCTAAGTCATCATCCGTTAGATAAATATCATCTACGTAGGATGATGCTTCCTCATCCAAATTCTGTAGTAACTCTGTTACCCTCCTTGAGAATAACCCCGGGCTATTTTTATACCCTTGGGGGAGTTGACAGAATTGACGCTGGGAGGTTGTAGCAGTGTGCACTTTTCTAAAAAGTGGTCTGCCAGGCTTTTGCCTTCACTTGAAAGCTAATATCCCAAAAATAGGACATTGAGGTGGGCTATTTTCGATTTTTTTAAATTACATTTGTAGCCCTCAGAGACGAAACCCAAAATTATGTTGCTCACCTTGGTCAAGTGTTCCTCTAAGTCATCTTCCGTTAGATAAATATCATCTACATAGGATGATGCTTCCTCATCCAAATTCTGTTACCCTCCTTGAGAATAACCCCGGGCTATTCTTATACCCTTGGGGGAGTCGACAAAATTGACGCTGGGACCCTAGCGCTGAGAAGGCTGTCAAATATCTGCTTTCAGGCGCTATGTTTTGGCAGAAAAATCCATTTGAGATATCTAGTGTTGTTTTGTATTTTTTCCGCACAATGTTATTCATTAATGCGGCACTGTGTGCATTCTGAACTGCAAATGTTTTCGTGCACGAGTTTAGGTGTCTATAGTCTAAAACTAGACGATATGAATTGTCGGGTTTCATTACGGGAAACAAAGGATTATTCATTGATGAGGTGCATGTTTCAATTACACCTTGGTATTCAAGTTGATCTAAGATCTCCCTGACCTGTTTTTCAGCTTCCTGTTTTATGGGATACTGTCTTTGTGGAGTTAGGTTTGTTTTTATTGGAATTACGTGGTGGGGTGACTCTTCATCCCACCCTACGTGGTTGCGGTATAATGCTGGAGGAAGGGTTACCGCCTACTCCTGTGCATATGTATGTCTTAGGTGTGCAGGGACTAGGTCGGAGAAAGCTGTAAAAATAACAGTTTCCCCCTTTGGGCATTCCATAACAATAGTAGGCATCCAATCTCTTTCTGCTAATAGGATGTCGTAGCCAAAAGTCAGGTTTTCCCAAAAGAGACCATTAACTTGTCTGAGCTTGCCCCCCTCCATTTGGAGTGTTATTTCATGTAGCTTGTATGGGACACTCACCCTAGTATCAGGTGTTTCCACCGTGATATACTCACTCAACTCCGCTGTCACCAGAAATTCCATCAGGTTCCGGCGAGCTATTGCTACTTCTGCTGCGCTGTCTAGCATCGTCAGAGCCCATTCCCCATTCAGTAGTTGAGTCCTCAGAATTCTGGACATGTCTAACTTTGAGACCTGCTACCTTCTTCTTTTTAAATTGAGGTTTTGCTTTGGGATTTTCTTCTTTCTTTGAAGCGTAGTCCAAAGTGCGCTGCCTGTCTCTGGGCTTTGAACGCTCTTCTTGTCTTTTATCTGACGTCCTTCCCTCTCAGAGTTTTTTGATGAACCCTGAAAGGAACGAGAGGAACGTGTATCAGTGGCCTGCTACCTGTCACGTTTTTTAATGATATCTCTATTCCTAAGATTATCTCTCCTTTCTGGGGGCTCCTGTTGAGGAGACCTTCCCCTGGAGTGAGATCTGTTCTTTTGCTGTTTATTATTGTCCCATTTCTTTTTTGGAGAAACCGGTGTTTGCTTTGCCTGTTCTTTATCTGTACCTCCCACTAGTTGAGGTTTTACAGGTCTAGCTCCCAGACTGTCTCTACCTAATTCCACATAAGCAGTTTCAATTATTTTAGGTAGCTCTGTCTCCTGTTGTAATGGAGTGAAATCTCTCAGAAATTGGCGTATTGCCACTGATGCTGCTTCCCCTTTAGTATTTGCTAATATTATCGCAGATACCTGGGCAAAGTTATTTAACAACTTCATCCCTAAGTTTAGAGCAGGTTCTGCTCCATACTCGTTCTGTATTTGTCTTAATACATCTGGTATTACCGCTAAAGAAGGGATACCATGAGTCCTGGTATATATTGCAGCAAAAACTGTACCCCAAGAGGTACAATCTTCTAAAGAGGGAGCTATCCCCATTTGCAAGCATATCGTCAGTATTCTATGCTTTTCCTTAGGACCAGTGTGTGGAAACACTGCCTCCAGCTGCGTTATTTTTTGTGCTATCCAGAAGGGCATTTGTTCACGTTTAGTGGGCATTTTACCCATCACTGCATGCAGTGTTTGTGGTGTAATTTTGGTTGTATTATTTTGGACTGGTCCTGGTTGTGTAGCCCGTGTTGGCTGAAGTGTGAGTGTTCTCATCACAAACTGTGTCATGTTTCTGTAAAGTCTTATTAATTCTTTATGCCGTACAAGTAAGCCTCCTCCAGCCATTGTGTCAATGTCAGGATGTGGTGTGTAAGCTGCTAGAACTGGCCAAGTTGCTCCATCTCTTCCGAGCGGGCCGAGTCTTACTCTATTTCTTGTATGGGGGAGGGCACTGTTAAACCAGTAAAAATGTTCGTGGTAAGTTAGTGGAATTTCAATGTCCTCATATGGACTATATTCGTCTGGTATGTCATCTTCGACATAGTAGTAAAATGTTTTTGTCAAAACATTTGCCTGCGGGAATCTAATCCATGAGTAGAATACCTCTGTTCTATATGATTCATGTGCCTCAATCACGCAGGTCACTTGCCCACCCCTAATTGTAACACCATATGCTACTAGTTTTAGGGTGACAGCATTTCTAACATTTTCTGCAATATATATATTGCATCTGCATCATTTTCTTCTATTGTGAAGTTTAGTGCATTCCCTTCATCTACGTCTCCCTGCTCAGTCATTATTTTTAGAAAGGAGAGCGTTTCAAGGGAACTAAGATAAGGTGTTATGCACAATTAGGAACACTGTATCCTTCAAGCTTGATTAAACCAACAGCCAATACATAGAAATTTTCCTACTCAGCTGCGGCGTATTTTGTTCCCTCCCACTCCAGACGTCTCTGGGGAAATTGTGAGTAGGGGTCTTTGAGAATAGCACGACTGAACTACTCAGATTTGACTGTTGAATAAGTGTCAATACCAACGTTGGCGGCGCCATGTCATGTAGTTCCTATAAGACCTATATAGGATCTGCGCGTTTGGACAACATGCATTGCGGGACTGGTGTCCAGACAGATTCCAGACACCCCCACCGGGTATGTTGGCCTGTGTACCAGCTAGCTCGCGAAGCCACTATCACTTCCCCTTACCAAGGAGAGAATAATTCTTGGCAACTATCGAACATGACAACCCTGATCCCTCAGGACCGTGGAAACAGTAACTTACTTTTCGCTCAGTCACTCGTGCTCACTTGTTCTCAGAGAGATACACAGAATAAACGGTTGGGACGTTTTCAATAAGTATTTATTGAACAGTCGTTATTCTAGCGTAAAATAAGTGCACTGAAATCACCAGTAGACAGTAGCATGAATAAATGAGTAGAAGCACTAAGAAAGTAAACAGATGGTAGGTTTCTACCATTTTGCTAAAATCATAAATACAGGCAAGTCTATACAATACATGGCAATAAAATGCGTACTCCTACTATGCACCCTAACTAGATGTGCCTAAGTGTGCCTAGTATGTGAGTAGGTGTAAAGCCAAGAATTCCTCTAGGATAAAGCCAGCCCCATTACCTGATGTGAGACTGCAGGACCCCGTTCTGGTCTTGAGCGGAACACCCCGCAAGGGATGTCAGACCACTGCGAGCAGGAGTATCTGCATGCAGGGACCTCAGCGTCTTGCGTCAGTGTGTCGGCCGGGAAGTCCTGATCTCCTCTCCCTATCTCAGCAAGATGTGGCGTTTATATACCCTAAGGTATCCCCAGGGGTCCTACCTTGCTGTGCAAGTGTCGGACTTAGGATGACGTCGGGAATGAACTTTATACACAGTTATTATGCAGAAGATGATGGTCCTGCTGTGATTCCAAGAAACTAAGAATCCTCATGCATAATTTATGAGGCCAGTGTCCAGGGAAAAACCCTACTTACTTGTGTGTAGTATTATAACTGGGTAAAAGGTCAGTCATTCAAATCCGTTATGTATGTAGTATAGGAGAGAATGTAGGTGAAGGATTATGATGTTACCTGGACCTACATCGGGGTACCTATATGAAATATAACACTAAGAGCCCATATGGTTACTTGTGCACATATGATCTCCTCTTCTTCCATCTAAATATGCACTACACAGCACCTGTACTAGGAAAATGCATCACAGTAAGAGAGTGGATGTGTAGATCAGACACTTCTCATCCAGAACAATTTGGTTAAAGCCATGTGAAATATCACATACTACTGAAAAGACAGTATCACAAAAAGTACAGTTATGCCCATGCCCTTGCAAGATACACAGAAGCAAAATGCCTGTCTGTGCTTCTACACACAATTGTCCATGTTTAACAAGCATGAAGAGTCCTCCTTCAAAGCAGCATGGTAGACAGTATAGAGGGCCATAAATAAAGCAACTTAATACTTGTGTCATGTCATGTTACATTCCTATGCAGCAGAAAATGAACCAACTAATTCCCTACGTTTTGACACAAAACTGCATAATTGTTTGACAGCACTTACCATGACAGCAATCAGTATGTCAGTGTCTACTCCACAGACCTCATACATCTTTTAGTCTACATAAAGGTGTCACCACCTAGATATGATATACAGAATATAACAGATGTTTACATTTTAACATGTTCCACTTCTGTCTATGTGCTGCAACTACAATTGATGATGCTACATAAAAACACTGAAGAGCCATAGTCAATCCACCCTGTCATGACATTCCATGCCATGCCGGGCAGAGATGATAAAAGTATTTAATTGTTACTACTAGACATAACTCTGCCAGCAACACAGAACATCAATTACAGCAGGTATGATTGAGCCCTAACATAACATACATATATAGCGCACTAATCACCGACAGGGTATCTAGGCGCTTGTGTAGGTGTGTGGTCCCTAATGTGCTTATATGAAGAACCGTGTCTTCGGCTTCTTGCGGAACTCAAGCAATGAGGAGAAGGCTCTGATGGTTTGAGGGAGGTTGATCTAGGTCTTGGGTGAGATGTAGAAGAATTAGCAACTTTCATTTTTGCTTTTGCTTGTGTGGGAAGTGTGTGTGAGTGAGACAGAGTATAGGAGTCTGGCGGGTTGGTGAAAATTCAGATATTCAGGTCCTGTTTTTTGTAAGGCTTTGTATGTGTGCATGAGAAGTTTGAATTGGCTGCGCTTGTGAATGGGGAGCAAGTGAAGCTTCGTGAGGTGTAGTGTGATGTGGGTGCACTGTGGGAGGTCAAGTATGAGTCTTGCAGAGGAGTTCTATATAGTCTGGAGTCTGTTTAGGAGTTGTTTGGAGATTCTGGCCTAGAGAGAGTTGCTGTAGACCATCCTACTAGTGATGAGTGCTTGCATGACGGTCTGTCTGGTGTTCTGAGGCAACCATTTGAATATCTTTCGCAGCATGAGTTGGATGTGGAAGCAGCAAGTTTTGCATACTGCGTTGACTTGAGCCATCTTGTTGAGCTTGTCATCTAGGATGATCCCTAAATTTCTTGCGTGATCTGTGGGTGTGGGAGGGTCTTGGTCCTAGCTCCAACACCCACAAGGTGGAATCCCATTGGGAGGTCTTGTTGCCGAAGACCAGCATTTTTATCTTGTCAGAGTTCAGCTTCAGGCAGTTGGTTCGCATCCAGCCTGCCACCATGGTCATGTAGTTGGTGAAGTTGGTTCTGGTGGTAGGTGCCCATCAGGGAGAGGGTGAGTTGGGTGTCATCGACATTGGAGATGATGGTGATGTCTTGTGATCAGATCATGTTGGAGATCAGTGTCATGCATATGTTGAAAAGGGTCGCGCTGCGGGATGATCCCTATGGGACTCTGCATATCATTTTTTTGGTCCTTGATGTAAAACGTGCAGCCTGACCCTTAGGGCTTTTCCCATGAGAAGGGATCAGATCCATTTGAAGGCAGATCCTTGTATGCCAATCTTGTGGAGTCCTCTGATGAGGTGTTGTGGGATACAGTGTTGAAGGCCAGGGAGAGGTCAATCAGGATGAGGGGAGGGCCACTGTTTCTCCTTGGCCCACGATGGTTTGAATGCTGGCAGTGGCCACGATGAGTGATGTTTCAATAATGTGGTTCTTTCTGAATCCTGATTAAGAAGATGGTGAAGTTCGAGGTGGGCTGTGAGTTGCTTGTTGATGACCTTCTCAACCATTTTCGCTGGATAGGGGAGCAGGGAAATGGGTTGGAAGTTGGTCAGTTGATTCGGGTAGGCTGTGGACTTCTTCAGGAGGGCGTTGATTTCTGCCAGTTTCTATTCATCCGGAAAGTGGTGGACGTTATGGAGGTATTGAAAATGTGGGACAGGGTGGAGCTGATTGGTGATGTTCACAGGTTGTAGATGCAGTCGGGGCATGGGTCCACTGGGGCCCCTGAGTGCTTGCTCCGCATGATTGCTGCTGTGTAATTTCTGGTGAGGGTTATCCAGTCCTTCAGGTGGCCATCTTGATTGGTGGTGAGTAGGTTAGCAAGGAGTTCTCTGGGGTTGGGTTAGTATGCAATGTTTCTCTTAATGTTTGCGAGTCTGCTGTGGAAGAATTTGCATAGTTTGTTGCAGAATTGTTGGGCGGCAGCAATGTTGTTGACAGTGGCTGAGGTCGAGGTGAAATCCTTGACAATTGAGAATATCTCCCTGCAGCTGTTGGAGATTCCTTTGATGAGGTTCATTAGTGCTTATTTCTTCGTTTCTCTTATTTGCTGGTGATAACGTCTGAGTGAAGCCTTTTAGGTAGTTCTGTCAGTGGTGTCATACTTCAATGCACGGCATACCAAAAACTCTAAAAAACAAAAGTCAGACTGTCATGGCTTGCATGCTTGACCACGAGGAGGAAACCCCATCTTTAACAACTGCATTAGTACCAACCAGGAGCATACTGCAATGGTACAAAAACAATCAACATTGCCTATGGAACTAAACTCACCACTGCCTCCTCCCAAAGCTTTCAAGGGGAGATCTGCAAATCAAGCTTCAGGATGGGAAACATACTAATGCGACAGACCATCACCTCACCATCTTTGACCGACACTTCTCGTCACTTTTCGCCTTATGTCACATGATGGGCCTGTTCCCTCCACACCCCCTTCCCTTCTACCCCAGACTGTCAACCTAGAACTTATTCGCCTCCAGGTCTCCTCTGTCATGTGGCGCACCATTGCCTCCCCCCGACACATTCCTTAGTCAGGAAAGCACCAGTCCAACCACCCTAGCTAACAAGCACACCGAAACACAGCCCTCTGATGTACACTTTGGTCACGATAGCACTAGTCCTAACCCAAGATTATCCACCATTGAGCCCCCTCAAACACATCGCTGTTCCCAATGGGGAACACACCCAGTCCAAACAATCCCTCTCCATTTCCAACCTCCATGATAAAGGCCTCTCCTCTATTGAAGTTCACTCACCTTCTATAGACACAGGACTCGCTGCATGTCCACCCTCATACGAAACAGGAATCCTCCATGACATACTTACCATTTTTCTTAGCTTAATAGAACAAAAACTTGATTCAATAGATAAAGACATTTCTCACATAAAAATCAACCTCACGATACAGGCCAAATTCCCACGCAGTCGCTCTCTGAGAATAGAGATATGGACTCCCCATAAAGGATTTCCAAGAGACAGCCGGCATGTCGGGTGGACATCCATTCCAACAAGCCACCTGTCCCACACACCCTACGGAGCTCTCAACCCCCTATCCGCAGTGGAAGTGGAATCACTCAATGAATCCTACATCACAAAAACTCCTCAAGTGGATCCCAAGCCACCATCCAGAATCCCAGTAATCATGGGCAGAAACAGAATCCCTCGAAATAACAAATTGCCCAGGCCACCTTCTCAATACACCACCATCCAGACACTAAACCCTACAAATAATACTTCTACCTCTTTAACCTGCAGATCATCAGTTAAACACGCCACAGAAACAGCTGAAACTATACTAGTTGACTGAATCAACATTGCATTCAGATGGAAACCGGGCTTAACGAACACTCAACCCCTATTCTAGAGTTGCTCACATCACCTGGCTATTCCATCATTATACGGGACAGACCAGGATGAATAGGGGGTGGGCTAGCGATCATCCACAAAAATGAAACCCAGCTTAGCACCTTAGAGACCATGAACTACTCAACCTTCAAATACCTTGGAGTCCAACTCACAACGAAAGGTACCACTCCTCTCAAACTCCACAGCATCTATTACCTCCCAGGTGATCGCAGACTCTCCACTGAAGAACTAACTGACCTAATAAGACAGCTCTCCCTAACTGACACCAAAGACTTGTTCTTAGGCAACTTCAACCTGCACTGGAACGACACAGAAGATGTTACAGTCCGTAACCTAATAAACCTTCTTGAAATCAATGACTTCAAGCAACTCTTCAACGAACAGACCTACAACAAAGGTTCTACTCTAGATGCGATAATTTCCAGAAGTGTGCTTGTCTCCCTCTTATCCATCATGCCCATTGACTGGTCGGGCCACCATCTAATACTGTTCAGTCTCAAGGCTTACCCAAGATCCTACCCAACCCTATCCAACAAACCCATACACTGTGTAGGAACATCAAACAAATCCCAGTACATAGATAGAATCTGGGATCAATGCCCAGTAACACTCCCAATCTCTCCCTCACACCTTATATGACCTCACCACCCACTACAGTTCAGCGATGACAGATGTTCTTGACCAAGTGGCCCCTCTCAAACTAAAGAGATATAGTAAAACTCAATTGAGATCCTAGTTTAACGCAGATCTTAACAAAGAGAGGAGACAACTAAAGCTGACAGAAAGGTTATGAAGACAGAACCCCTCACTGGCACACCTTTCACTTCTCAGATCTGAATGGCTCTCCTATAAGAAACACATCTTTAGGGAAAAAGCTACTTTCGTTTGCAATCAACTTGACTGTGCGAACAACATACAAAGGGAGCTCTTCAATGTAATAAAACAACAAACAAACCATACCACCCAACATGAAACAATAGCCACCAATGAACGATGTGAAGAAATAGCCAACTTCTTCACTAACAAAGTTGCAAAAAATTGAACGATCTAATATCCATGACATAAGTCCGACTTCCCAGCCCACCTGCCCCATTCACACACAAACCACCAGGAAAACTACCCCCCCCCCCAAGATTCAACTAATGACTGGAGTACCCCCAAAAGAATTTAAGACAATAATCGCTTACAACTGAAAAACTAGACTAAGTGGACAGATTCCAAACCTATGACAGAAGGAGAAGACTTCAAAATAATCGTGAATTTGAAGCCCACATCCCACACTACTGATCCCTTCCCTTCCACGTTAGCACGGAACCTCAACCACATCATCTGTCCGCTTTGGACCAAAATTATCAACGCCTCTTTCTCCTCAGTCCATGTACCAGACTCCCTCCAACTAGGCCAAGTCAGACCCATTCTCAAAAAACCAGGGGCGGAACCAAATGACCTCAATAACCTCATACCTGTCACCAACCTTCCTTTCCTAGCTAAAACTATTGAGAAGTGTGTCCTACTACAACTCAAACAACACATAGATGAATTCAGACTCCACAACACATTCCAGTCAGGATTCATGGAAGACTTTAGCACAGAAACTGCTATGCCAAATATATGTGATGACATTCACAGATCCTTAGATGAAGGTGACTCCTGCCTCCTAAACCAACACGACTTCTCAGCACCATTTGATACAGTAAATCCTCAGGCTTTACTTGAGACACTACGAACCACACTGGTATCAATGGCACAGTCCTGAGATGGTTCGCATCCTATCTGCAACACTGTTCTCAGAAAATTGAAATCAACAGTTATATCTTGAAGCCTGCTCCACTTCCACAATGTGTACCTCAAGGCTCAAGCCTCTCTCCAGCCCTATTTAGTATTTTCATGAAACCCCTCACAGTTGTTCTGAACAAAGCAGGGGTCAAATATGCTGACGACGCACAACTCTACTATAAAATGACATCACCCAGAGACATCTATCATCTAAATGCCACACTTAATATGATACAAACCTGGTTAAACACCAATCACCTAAAGTTGAATCCCAACAAGACTAAACTACCACTCCTCTCCTCAAAAAACAAACCTTTACCAATCCTAGAATTGCTCAAGAATTTGGATGCACTAAACTGTTCTCTTTCACTTTCTAGCTCTGTACAGTCCTTGGGTATCACCCTGGACAAAAACATGTCAATGAAGGAACACATCAACAACTCAGCCAAATGAACACTCTACACAATAAAACATCTCAAGAACATCAAACTGTTTATTCCCCCTGATAATCTTAAAATGGTAGTGCAATCACTAGTCCTCTCGAAACTTGACTACTGCAATGCCATCATCACTGGAACTCTAAAAAGCCACCTTGTGCTCCTAAGAGCAATTCTCAATGCGGCTTCCAGACTCCTCACAGGAATCAAGGGGTTTGATCACATCTCACCTGCCGTCAAGAGTCTCAATAGGCTTCCCATTGAAGGAAGAAGCTTGTGTCACTCACAAAGCCCTTCATACAAAGAACCTCAAATACCTAGAAGCCAAACAAGTGAGAGCAGGAAGACACCAGGTACTGAGAAGCTCCAACTCACTTCTTCTCATTCCTCCAAAACTGAAGAAGGAATCATCCCAGGTGCGCTGTTTCTCCAGAAATGCTCCTAGGATTTGGAACTCCCTACCTAAGGATCTCTGCTGCAACCCCTCCTTTTCTTGCTTCAAATGAGACCTCAGATCTCTATTGTATAACAACTTCTTCAACACGCTCACAAACTGGGATATGTTTCCCAAAGATTCAACCCCCATCGACAGGATCCTTCGATGCCGTCGCCTGACTCGCTCAGTCTCTAATCTGTCATGAACACATTACTTTAACCCTGTATTGTTATATACTTTTGTGACTGTTTTGACTACCTTAATGCTGTATTGTTTCATATTCCTTTGTTGGCTGTTTTGACCCACACGAATCCCCGCATGTAGTTTGAGCAAACTTAACAAGCGCTATATAAAACTAAAAAATTAATAAATAAATACATAAATTTCACCTTCTCCATTTCGTGCAATATTTAATGCAATTTGCATGGGTGCTCAGTCAGTGTACTTCACATCATAAGTATTGGCTAGTGTTGATGCCAATAGGTATTTGCATTGTTCACGCCCTGAAATGCTCACACTGTACATAATAATGTGGATTTTAAACTATGCGATACAAAGCATATTGATGCTACAATCACATCAACTTTCAGTGCAAAATATATTTGTTTTCAAAAGTTGGGCAACACAGATGTTTGAGCAAGTGCTTCATTTGTGATAGAAAGAGTGCCAGTGCCGCAGGCTCTGCTCAGAAGCCTGCAGCCGGTGCAATTAAATGTCACATGCCAAATACCAAGGCTGCTAGTCTTATATCCACCTCAGACCTCTTTAATTCACTACCAGACACTCCCTGCCCCTTTATGTCACTCTTGCGGGTTCCTGCTTTCTCCCTTTCCTCCGTCTTTCCGCGATGTGTGTTTTCCCTCTCTTGCTCTCCATAAATATATAATGCAGAAAAATAAGTGCTGGTCTCCAAAAATAAGTGCCATTGTCCCCAACAGTAACCACCAGCTCAAATTAAGTACTGGTTTGTGCTCCTCTGCAATCTGAAGCACCACTTGATGTGATACAAAATATCGTGGCTTTTCCAGCCAGTACCGTAGCTCGGATGCCATTGTTCCTCGGGCAAGCAAGGAAAAGGGCGCCTCGGACTGTTGCTGGGGTAGTAAAATACAGCAATTATCACGGCTCAATGGGTCCTTCAGGGCTCTGAGCCATGGTGTACTGCACTGTTGCACCAATGGTAGCTACGCTCCTGATTCCCGGCAGAAGGACAGCTTCTCTGTCTGTGCTTTTCTCAGGCTGGCTTTTTGCTGAATCACCAGGGGCGGCTCCTCCATTAGGGCGGAGGAGCGTCGTCCTACTGCTTTCTTGCAGTGCGAGAAGCAGAAACATAAAATGGTAAAACTACCTTTTTATGTTTCTGCTTCTCGCACTGCGAGAAAGCAGAAGGGTTTGGTTGGGGGTGGGCGGGAGGGCGGGCCTGCTGGAGGGCAGGGGAGGAGTGGCTAGCCCAATGCTGCGGGCCCTCTGGGGCCGATCAAACCAGTCATGCGCACTCTCCCTTTACTCCATGTAGGCTGCATACAGCCTACATGGAGAAAATGGCCTCCCCATAGGCGCTCAGCTGGGCGCCGTCCCCACCAATCACAACGCTGCCATTTCAGTGTTGTGATTGGCTTAGGGAAGGGGAGGGAGGCTGCCTGCTTCCTGTTCCACAGAGCCCGGCCAGGAGCTGAGACGGCGCGGGGCCCGGGAAGGTAAATTTTCTTAATTAAATTCCTCCCCACGTTAACCCCCCCCCACCCACAGCCCCCACCAGTGAGTCATGCCGGCCATGACTGTGAATCACTGGTGAAGAAGAAACATCTGCTCCTGATACCTTGTTCCCTTTGCATCCTTCGGGTCTCGGTCAATTAGACACCATACCTTGCCTGATGATGACCCATCTATAGTTCTGGGTCGACAGTCATCAAAAACACATCATATGTTCCATACAATGTCTAATACTTTGTAATTAGAACTCTGATCTAGTACCTCACAAGACCCTTTTATGATCATATGTTATCTTTCTTGACACTTGTTAAAAACTGTAAGCAGTTCCTGTGAATCACTTTGAGCAATGAGCACCTGCTTTCATTGGTCACTGATTTTCCTTTTAAGATTATTTTGTAATAAATATATATATGCCTGTCAGTACCATTTAAGTGCTTACTAAGAGAGACATCGCCATTTTTATGAAATACACTTTTTATCCCTCATAGTGCTGCTTTCGTGGTTTTATTTAATTGTATTTGAAATTGATTGGCAAGTTTAAATACCACATGTTTTCTGTACAGGAACCATTGTTCTCTTAGTACAGCACTAAACCAGAGGTTCTTGTTATAGTTTTTTGTGGTTCTACCTTTGTTCTCAATACTCTTTAAATAAGGTTCCTTTATCCCTGTTGCAATCATCCGACTACTGAAAAATCTCAGTGATGAACCAACCAACGTGGTTTACTTAATTTCTGTATTGAATTATATGGTTTGAGAAAACATGTTTATACTGAACTAACTGCTCCTGCAAGTTGAGTGGAAGCTTTAATGGGCAGCAACTAGTCTGGTTTCTGCCATCAACATATTTCTGATTTGACCAGTCGCGTCTCCTGGAGGGTGTGCTGCGGGGCGGGGGAGGGGCAGGGTGGGGGGTAGTAAACTCCGGCATACGGCCGAACGGAGTTAAGTACATAAATAAATAAATGAAACGAATTACATTGCGCGGCTGCAACGCCAAATGGCGATGCAGCGCGCAGTGTAATCGTTTCATTTAATTATTTATGTACTTAACTCCGTTCAGCCGAATGCCGGAGTTTATTACCCCCCCATCCTGCCCCTCCCCCGCCCCGCCCCACTGCCCCGCAGCACTCCCTCCAGGAGCCGCGACTGGATTCTACTTTCCTGAATGTCCCTGAGGTGTCTTGGATTGCTGAGACTGAGGACAGGTGGAAATGTACATTTTAGTGGTCATTATAGCTCATTTGAGACTCCGTCTATCTTTATTTGGTAACAGAAAGCCTTGCCCTGAAAGAGTCTGAATAAACTCTAGCAGATTACAGCAGGTAAAAACGTGAGTGTTCCTTTTAGAAGGTTTCCCTGATTGTGAGGCGCCTCATGGATCACCTCTACCTCACCATATTTAAAACGCGACCTCAACCTCCTGATGATTTTTTTCTGTTTCCTGATTTTCGCTGCGAGATCCATGTGAATAATAACTACCTGCATATACGTTTGAATAGGAAAGATAAGGACACAGCTCCTGGGCCGGACAGGCCTTTTATTCCACTGGGCATGTCCCTGGTGGGTCCCAGCCCTTGGAGGCAAGTATTGAAAGCCCAGGGCTGCTTCTGGTGCCCCTGTCACTTTCCCTAGAACCCCGAGGTCAATAGCAGCAGGCTCGGGGAATCTTCGAGAGATCGAGGGTGAAGGTAGAGAGAAAGTGATCTGAGAGGGAGGAGAGAGAAAAAGCAGAGAAGGCAAGGGAAGGGATGGATTGATGGATGAATGTGCTAGGAGGTGAAGGTAGTGGTGCTGTTTTGCTCATTTTTGCCAGGACTGCTTTCAGTTCCCCTATCCCGCCACCCCACCTCTGCTGCCATGCCACGAGGAATTATGGAGAGTTTGAAGATCGCGGACGCATCCCGATTTAGATTCCAGATAACTTCCAGGCAATATTGCCAGAGTACTAATAAGAGAAAGTTGTGGTTCACAGCACCGGCCATCTATATTTTGGAAAGGACAACACACCCTGTGTGTCCACAGACACATTCATTTACCATTGGCCCTGGAACTCTAATTGTCACTAGGAGTTTCCTTTCCAGAAAGCTCCTTATCCTGGCCAGAATCAGTTCTAGCAGGGGTGATACCGGTCCCGCACTGTCCTGAAGAGGCTATAATTGGACGCCGAAACGCGTCGACTTTCACTATCCAGGACAAATAAGATTCATTTAAAAGAAAGATTAAAAACCCAGTGGGGCTTTCACCCAAAAAATCAATGTTGGATACAATTAATTTGAACTATGTACAAGCTGGTCGAGCGTGAATTATTGTTGGTACCTGAAGATGGTATTTTCTATTGAAAGAAGGGCAGGTTATCCATCATTGTGGGCACCTTGTTCACCTAATTTTTAGCCAGTACATTGTTTTCGAATTCTGATACAAGTTTGTATAATGAATTGATATACTATAGCCAATGTGTTGTGACTCATTATTTGCTTTTGAAAATTGATAAAAAAAAATCAAAAAACTATTTCATTAAGTAAACGTTTTGGAATAACAAAGCGACTTTTGCAATCAGTGTCTTTCTTGATTTTTTGGTACCGCAATACCTTTATAAATTCAACTGATACACTTTATATGAATTCAAAAATTATGCAATTACACAAGGTGAGTAGTTCCGCCAGAGGTTACAAATAAAAAGTATGCCTCTTTACAAGTTTTCTATAGATTTATCCTGCTATATCTTTCCTTTGTTCACATGAACAATTAGGCAAGCATTGCTAATGTTTTTTACCATAGATTGCCTTTTACTTCCACCAACTAACCAGGATTATTGGACCTTGCACACATGCCAGGCAACTAATTACAGATTGGGCTGGCGATCCTAGTATGCATTGGTGCGTTCCATCAATGGATGTGCCCAAATATTTATTGATAATCTTTAACTCTATGTTCGTGAAAAGGATCACTATGTACTCTGGAATGAAGCAAATGGCTCTAAAACTATGGAAAGCAAATCTTGTTTGACGGTTTATTAATGAGCAATGTTCACTTGTTGGTGGGAAGGCAGATGTGACAATATTGCTAGCAGAAGAATTTCTTAAATTGCATCTAAAATTTGCAAAAAGAGCAAAAATGTTTTATTACACCCTTTTTAAGTTAATGTGAGTTTTCTTTAATACAGGAAGTTCAATAGACAAAACAATTAGACAGTGGCGGCTGATCCCGATGTGACTAGGTAGGGCGGCAAGGAATGGGGACATAAATCCATTAAAAAAATAATAATATTTACGACTTACCTGACCCTGCATCTGCTCCGTCTTCCTCCTCTCCCGATCCTCGACTGGTGCACACTGCGCAGGCTCCCAAATGTCAATCCCAGTGCTGCTCTCATGCTGGGAATGCTATTCCCCGCATGAGAGCAGTGCTGGAATCGGTTTGAGCGGCCTGCTTTTCCACTGAGAAAGTGCCTGGGAGCCTGTGGCTTTTCTCCACTCGGCTGTACAACATAGCCTACAACGGCTGGCCAAACCTTCATGCGCACTTAGTTGTGCCCACAACTCCTCCCCCTGAAGCTCAGGAGATTGGCCTGGCCCCGCCCCGTGACTCAGCTACCCAGCAGAGGCAACACTGAAAAATTATTTTATTCTCATTTTCTTTTTCAGTGTTGCCTCTGCTGGGTAGCAGCAGTGGGACAACGCTCCTCCGACTTAGCGGAGGAGCCGCCCCTGCAATTAGGCCCTCATTAGGAGTGGTCCAGTAATCCGATGGAGCCAGTATTGGGAGTTAACAGCCCCATAAGGATGACATGTTCCACCTGAACACCCTGGGTTGGGAGTGTTTTGGCTGGATCCTTTGCCAACTTAAAGAAGACAAAATGACCGGGTGCAATACAATGGGAAACGAGGAATAAACATAGTAATTGAGCGTGCTGTTCCTGATTCCCCCCAGAATACTCTGGTCCACAGGGTACCATGAGAGGCCAATTGTAATTAAATGATATTCCACTGGAAGTCCAGATGGCAGTGGTAGTGGTAACTTTAGGGGTAAAATAACCCTATTTCCTGCCTACTCATAATGGTCTCTTAGAATATTATTCACAGAGCTATGTGTGCATGTACGTTCACCCATAGGTAGCCCCTTCTAAAGTTTTAAAGCCCCTTTTCAACATGCATATTGTATTTTTACCATTGTGAAAATATTTACGCACATATGCTATTACTCCAGTATGGTGTACTATTATCAGTGCTTTACATGGACAGGTACTGCCCACTACTGAATAACTGCACTTCAGTCATTTAATAGGAGAGTACCTGCACTTCTCAGCACTGCTGCAATACATTTAATGGGAGAGTACTGGTAATTCTCAGGAGCAAACAGGTATTCTAAAGAGTTGGTACCTACACCTGTATATTTCCATTTAAAGCACTGACTATTACGTGGTGGTAAATTTCTCCCAGGACGGTGAATGGGCAGTGCAGGGATGTGCTCAAAAGTATCTGCAAGCCCTCAAACTCATGAGTGTGTGGATAAACCCAACATTTTTCACAGCCCATCCCTGTCTTGGAAATGGTTGTGAATAGTCACCTCAGGGAAAGCTCCCAGAATTGTAGGGCCAGGGGTGCAAGGGAAGGGATTTCTCCACAGTGAAAAGTTTCCCTAAGAAAATAATAATACAAAGCCATTTTCACATGTGCACAGGAGTACTCTCAGGAACCATTTTGAATAACGGAAATTTAAAAACGCAAGCTCAAATGTATGTGTAAACCTACAAGGATTTTCAAATTTCTTTGAGAATCTTTCCAAGATTGTATTGAGAGGATCCACATACAGAGCCTGATTTAGAGGTTGGTAGACGTGTTACTCTGTCACAAATGTGCCGAATATCTGTCCACCTTATTACAAGTGCATTACATTCTATGGCACTTGTAATCGGGGTGTAGCTTCCATCTGTGCTGCAGGTGCAGTGGCAGCAGGGTTCTGCACCAGAGTCCACTGTGTACTGATTATTTTTGCATTTTATTATTCAGACAGCAACCAGAGGGCCCATTTCCTTTCTTGCACTAGGGCCCATTACATACTGGCTATGCTACATTGTAATAAGGTGGCCAGGATATCTGTTTGTTGCGGAGTACCCATTTGCCAAACCAGGGACGGCTCCTCCGTTAGAGTTGAGGAGCATCGCCCCTCCCTCCAAAGACCCGAGATGGAAAATAAACTGGTAATTTATCACCATTTTATTTTTCATCCCCCCTCCTGAACAGAGCATCAGGATGGAAGCTGGGCCGCTGCTGAGTGACAGCAGCAGGGAGGAGGGTGGGTTGGCTATGCACCTTTCAAAGTGCGCGTGCCCCTTTGGCCGGCCGTCTTGTGACGGCCAGCCAGACATGCACAATTGGAAATCTCTAACCCAGCTGTCTTAAGACAGCTGGGTTGAAGTAGGTGCAGGCCTCCAGGGCACTGTGGAGCGCCGAATGAGGCCACTCCCACCAATCCTAGCACTGCTCTCACAGCATGAGCGCAGCGCCAGGATTGGTTAAGGGAGTTCCATCATCCAGTTCCTGGTTGCATCAGAGAAAGAAGAGCTCCAGAGCCGAGGGCGTTGTAAAGTAAGTCTTTTTAATTTAATTTTGAGAGCGCGTCCGCCCCCGCCCCCCTGCCCGTCCCCCCCTTGCAGGTAGATGCCAGACGCCACTGCGCCAAATGTTAAATTAGGCCCATACTCTGTACACGGTGAGTGGACTTGGTCTTTGGGCTCACAACAGGCTCAGATTAGGATGAGAAACCGTTTGATTGGACAGCCTCTCCTGAGTTTTGTACCTTACGCATTAAGAGTGCAACCTATCCTGCTAGGATGCTTCCGCCTATTAAGCTAGTGAAACACAGTACGGCAGGATGCATAAGACCTGTTTTAAGTAGATTAAAAGAGCCCGAAAGTTCAACCCTTTTGGAACGCAGCTTTCTGTCTTCTTCACCTGAACAGAACCCAACATGACAAATAATATGGTTTCATTTAAAAATAAAAGACCTAATCAAGAGAAAATAGTTTGCCAGAAGAGTTTTCATAACACCCGATGCCCAGAGGCTTCATATAAAACACAATTGTGATTAAGCGGCCCTCATATTGCAGCTCGAGGAGTTATAGCCAATAACAACGTATTGACGTTTATGTGGCCGTGATTGCTCGACCCTGGCTTAGGTTTTCTAAAGCATGTGCCAAGTGCTTCGCGCTCAATTTAAAGCCCAAAACTACAAGTTGAGCAACAGATTAAACACGGATACATGTTAATGCAAAGCTATAAATCTAAACAAGTGAAAAATAAAGTATTGTAAATAATGAGAAAACCTCCGTGGTGTATGGAAGATGATGAAACGTGTTCTAAAGGATGTCACAATAATTCTTCTCTGCGGAAAAAAGCAGTTAAGAGAATCTGGGTAGCATGGAAATCTGTAAACCCTGTGTATTTGCAAACAGGAGCACATGAGGGTCCCAAAGTGGGCCCTTGTATCCCCTGGAATACAGGACCCTCCACACTTGTGGGGGTGGGGGGCTGCTTTAGACCTGCTTGTAACTATGCCTTTGTATATATTTGATCCCTGCATTCTGTCAGTGCCTACTTCCTTTTGTATGTATGTTTAGCTCTCTGAGGCCCTCATTCTGACTGGGTGGAACTATTGGGCACACAACGCGCCTGTGGTAATACCGTTAATGCATGGCAGCAGTATTACCCAGGGCTATTTTTGCACCAAAGTCCAAGTCAGGCATTTAAGTGGGCCGGGTCTCTCCGGGTCTCAGATACGGTAGCTATGGAAAATGGACATTGAAACGGGTCCCTTGAGTGCCCTGTGTTCATGTCCTTAACTTTTCATGCAAAAAGACTGATCGATTTATCAACAACGAGTGTATAAAAGGTTACGGTAACCCATGTCCTTCCTGCTTATGTATTTCACATGCTTTAGTTAAGCTTGCATTCCCTAGGAGTCTTTGCTTTTTCCAGGGTGTTGTGTTTACAGGCACCACCTTACTTTTCTTGTCTAGTGCATAATATAAATTGAGTCGCATCCAAGCGTTCAAAATGGGGCACAACTGGGTTGTGGCTGAAGCCAGTGCAGTGCGGGTTCCTCTCAGGGCTTGTCAGTGTGCAGAATGGTGTTCAGAATATGTGATCATCCAATCCTTGGCCTCTCAGCAAAGCGCACAGAGCAAAGGTCACGTACGCCAACTGCAGTTGTGATTCTCTGCAGATGTGTGGGTATGGTGGGACTCTACGCCAATATTAGCGTATATGTTAAAGCCACGCCCTTAATTATCAAGTCCCCTCCCCTCTCAGAGATCCCCCACTTTTCATCCCCCTTAAAGGTCTGGCCCAAGTCTTGCCTGCTGTAATGGGTTTTACAAACGGTTCAGAATTGCACTTTCTGCACTGTTTCCCAATGCAAATTACACCATGCAATAGTTAAACTAATTAGTCCACATTGACGTCCTGAGCGCAAGAACCATTTGCGCTGAAATCAGAATGTGAAAACGTGCGCAAATATCCGATCAACAGATTGCGCTACTTGAACTCTCAATTAGAAAAGGAAGTCACTTATTCTCCAAATGTAAAAAAGTGCATTTCTTGATAGTTGTTCATTAAGTATGGTTTTTTTTTTCATGCTCATGTCTGTGTTTAGCTGGTCGCACCCATTTTGTTCTTGTGCAGCTCTGAGTCTCTGAGGGATGCTGGCAGGATTCTCCAACAGAGGAGAGGGGGGCGCGCAGGCAATGCAACATTCCCAACATTACATCTATGTGGGAACAAAATGGATGCATTCTGGTGGACCTACCCCTGACACCCAGTGTAAAAATAATGTCCATTTTTTAAAAATTATTTTACAAAGTGTCCAGATTTGCAGTCACTCAGACCTGTCTGGCCATATTTTTTAAAGAGAATCTTCCGTTCCTTTTTCAAAAAGAAATTGCAGTAGTTCAGAAAATGTAGGTTAGTCTTTTGGTGCAACATTATTCATATTATGTTTTTTTTCAATCAACTAAATATTCTCCCAAGTTTATTTCTGCCATCTTCCGCTGTTTTTTGCAATATCTTATTCTTCCCCGACATATTAGCCAAACTACGCCAGGTTTCAAGTTTAGTTAAAAATAAGGTGAAAAAATAAATAGCGATTTAAAAAAAAAAAGTTTATCCCTCTGGCACCATCATGTAAGCATACATATGGGACAGTAAAAATGGAAGACGACACATTAAATGACATTATTATAAAATGCAATACTCTTGGAATGATCCCTTATTAAATTAGGGCCTATGATCCGAGATGAATTTCCCCATCCCTAATCCATCACTGGAGAAATATTAAAAGATAGGTCTCAACTGGCATTAGAATCGCACTCCGTCTCTACTTTCATTATTTTGAATTAGGGTGCTACTGGGGGAAATCCTCTTAATGAGAATTAGAGTGATTCACTGGCCTTCTTTTAGGTTTTGACAAGTAAAATATTAACTCTTCAGTCACAGCTGTCTGAATTAAAATACTTGGCAGCCACAGATGCACAAATTAAATTGGCCTTTATGTTTCTATATTGCTGACCTCCTTTGAGGCAAAAGAAAAACAGCAAACTCAACAATAACGAAAAAAGACACATATGTCATCTCCTGGATGAAGCAGTGTTTATTGAAGTTTGTTGTTGCTGATGCTTGCTGTGGTGTTGCAGCATCGGCTTGAACAAATGCAGAACATATCAGACGGCAGCGTTCATTTCAGCCCTGGGTGATATATAAGGTACATATTGCAGATGAGTTAATCAGACCATTAATCAGGAGGTAACATAACAAATGCAGTGATCCCACGCAGATTACTTTCCAGTTAAGGGCACCATCAATCTGATGTTTAAAATGATGCATTAATGCAAATACACCAGTAGCAACACTGATTAAGAAGTTTGTAAATGCTGCAGTCTCTCAAATTGGAAAAAAAGGTATTTTTTTACCAGGTCAAATTATTATAGGAGACGTTCATTGTGCTCTTGTAAGGAAAATTGCAATTGTATTATATTTTACTTAAAAAAGAAGCTATTATCCAAATACCTAAAACATTATATAAGAATGTTACATTATAAATTGAATGTGTATACATATATAAGTAATTCAACTATTAAATGTGATGGATGTTTAGACAGCCATTTAAACAACAAGAGAGAGAGGGAAAGGAGCCGGTATTGAACACTCTTAGCCCCCAAAATCAATAATCTAAACAACAAAAGAGTGTAACCCTTGAACAAGAGAGCAGGCAAAAGGGGGGAATCAAAATTTGATTCTATAAAAAGCCCTCACTCACCAACCTGGTTGGTGACATGCTTCATCATAGGGCCCCACCCGGAAGGTGAAATCTCATTCACTAGTAGTGAGATTTAGCTGTTTATACCTATTTCAGCTTTTCATCACTTACTTTGTTTTTATCCGTGCCTGGTTGGCCGGCGAATAAAGTTATTGGTTACATCCAAGGCATTTTTAACACTCACTTTTCCCTATCACGTCACAACAATTTTTTACCAGCTCCGCAGTAATTCTGGCGTCGAAGCACACCTGGGAGGTATTCGACCTTCCGGGTGGGGCCCTATGATGAAGCATGTCACCAACCAGGTTGGTGAGTGAGGGCTTTTTATAGAATCAAATTTTGATTCCCCCCCCCTTTTTGCCTGCTCTCTTGTTCAAGGATGTTTAGACAGTTCATAAAGGATATGAATGCCACTTTAGGCAAGATTATGGCTTGCTTTTAATTTTAAATTTTGTTCTCACTGATTTATTTGCATTTAAATAGAGGCACCAGAAACATTGTCTCCACTGATGGCAAAAATAGTGTGCATTTGGTAAAAATTATTTTAAGACATTTGATCCAAGGTTTCATTAAATGCATTCTTATTGTGCTATACATTCTACAGCACAATGTAAACACATATTGCTCATGTATTTCTGAAGGTAGATCTGAATTGTATCATCTGATGTTAAATTGTGTTTGTTGTACTTGAATCTTTCTTTAGAAAACACACACATTTCTTTCCACCTCCATAATGATCCCTCATTGATTTCAACCAGTGATTGGTAGATGAGTGCTATGAGATGGACATTGATGAATGTTTTGAAACCATTTCACTTTTCCTATCCAACACTAGCAATAAACTCACACGCCACTTGGAATATTTCAGAAGTGAGGCTACCATACTGTGAAAGCATCATGCAAGAGCGATGGACAGTGATTAATGTCTTGAGTCCTTACCCCGGTTCCTGTCCAACACTGGCAGTATGTTCAGATTCCACTTGGCAAGCTTCTGCAGTGCTGAGAGGAGACACACAAAGGATAATGCAGATTTATTGCAAGATATTGTTCTCTCTTAAAAATAATTCCACTGCACTCTGTGTTTCACTCTTAAGACCAAGTGTGCCACATTTCTGAAAAATGTCCATTTGCCACTTTCCTTCAATGATGTGTATATTCATTTATTCAGGCTTTATGTTTATGGTTTTTGCGTAGTAACATCATTCCACCATTTGCAAGTAACACATTGTAAACATACATGAATTAGAAAATAGGAACTGAATTAAAAAAAACTCAGGCAGCCAGAGTGACCAAATTCTGAATCACGTATCAGGATGTACACTGGGCTAGTAACTGAAGGCATGCCTTATGAAATGCTCTGGGGTAGTCATCATTTAGAGATATTTAACAATGGCAATGGCCGAAGGAAACTGCAAGGTACATATGGACTGGCAATATCTCTACTTGCTGCAGGACTCACTTACTTCCTGATTGTGAGAGGCTGCATCAGGCACTACAAGTGTTACAAGAGTGCTACTGCTTGTGAGTTTTTCACCCAGAGATTTCACCTGTTCAAATCAGGCGAAATGTCTAGGTGACAAATGGCCACAAATTAGGAATAATGTAGGAATCGATGTGGAAACATTGATTCTAATATGTTATTCCCCATTTCTCAGGGGTATACTTCTAAAAATCTAGTACTCCCCAAACACAGAATTTCTCATGGCCAAGGTTTCAGTGCTCCTAGGTGTAAGAATAATGATGTATTTCTGCAGTCTGTGTGATATGGTCTAAGGTCCTTCTTTAGAATAAGAGGTATGGTACTCTGTCTGTCTGGGAGCCGGAGGACATTCCCTCCACCATTCATGATGGACTACCTGACCGAGCAGATACTTCTGTACATTGAAAACAACCACCTTCATGGTAATTCCTTTCAATGGGTCAATTTGAAAAAGTTTGTTGGACGGCCACTTTCGGTTTTGACAGCCATTCTGCAAACGTTAAACTTTATTTTTTTTTTTGCTCCTCAGGAGTTTGTTTCTTCTGCCCATAAAGGCCAATAAATTGCATAATAACTTTTTTTTTTTAATGTGTGGGAATCTGCGGATCCCCTGAAATGCTCAGCACGACCCTCGTCCCCTGTGGAACCGCGGCTCTTGTTTCAGCTCATCAGTGGCCCTGCCCCCTTTGTCCACCACTCTGCAAACGCGCCTCCTGGAGCACTACTGGTTGGGGGATGAAGTCCCCTTGGCTGCTGAGGGTCGTTGGGGGCCAAGAACTCCTATTGTTGTCAAAAGTAAGTCCCTCACAGCGGGATTGCTCAGACCTCATCGGAGGCCCTGCCCCCTTTCTCTACCACTCTGCAAATGCACCTCCTGGTGCACTACTGGTTAGAAGATGAAGTCCTTGGCTGCTGAGAGTCATTGGGGGCCAAGAACCCCTATTGTTGCCACAAGAAAGTCCCCCACAGCAGGATTGCTCAGACCTCATCAGAGGCCCCGCCCCCTTGATCAACCACTCTGCAAACACACCTCCTGGCACACTACTGGTTGGGGATGAAGTCTAGTGGTTAGCACATCGGTAAACTCTGCTCCATCGGCGGTTGGCCAAACTGTGTTCCAAGTGGAGCGCGGAGTGGCAAAACTGTGCAAACACCGCAGGCGGAGCAAAATTTACTGCCCACCTCTATCAGAGACTCACACCTCCACTCACAGACCTACTCAGACACTCATATACCCACTTACAGCCCCACTCATACTCTCACACTAACTTACAAATCTACTCAGACACTCATACACCCACTGAGACACTCATGCACTCACTCACACTCAGTGTCAAAGGTTAGTGGTTACAATTAGGAAATAAAATCCAAAAAAACCTTACAAATTCACTTAAAAACGAAAGTTTACAGGGACGTTATAGTTAGGCTCAGATTTCGCTCATACAAAACCACTGAAAAACAGCAGATATAGGTACCTGAGCTAACTACTTACACCCTCCCAACACACTGCTTATGACCTCACATATTGCATCACTCATGGCATAAGATTTTTTTAAACCTATTTCCTAACTATAACACCCTACTAACCTATATATATATATATTCACTGAAAAAACCATAGGTTTCAGGCATGTTATAGTTAGAAATTAGCATTTAAAAAACCTTAGAAATTCACTGAAAAAACCATAGGTTTTAGGGACAGTTATAGTTAGTTGGACATTTCACTCGTACAAAACCATAGAAATTCCCCGTTATAGTTAGTTCAGCTAACTATAACTCGCGCCCGCAATGCACTGCTGATGACGTCACATATTACATCATTCATGACATGGTCAGTGACATCACTGATGACATCACTGATGACATCTCAAATGACATCACTGATGACATCATCCAGTGACTGTGTGTTTCTGTAAAGTTGAAGTATGTTTTATATATATGCCAAGGTGTATTGAAGAATGAGAGGGTGTATAAGTGTCTGGATGAAGGATTTAGTAGGTGCGTGACTGACTGTATAAGTGAGTGTTTAAATGTGTCTTACTCAATGCATGGGTTAGTGACTAAACTGTCTGAATGTGTGTATCAGTATGTCTGTTGTTGTGTAAGCTGCTGCATGTGTTGGTCAGTAGCTACATGAGTGTCTATATGGGTTATTGATTGGTTGCCTGAGTATTTGTATGGGAGACTGAGTGTGTGTGTGGGTGGGTGGGAGGTGTGTGACTCTGTGCATAGATGTGTGAGTGGTTGATTCACTGGGTGTATGGGTTCAAGAGTGCATGTGGAAACAGCTGTATGGGCAGGTGAGTGTGTGTATGGGTGTGTTGGTGAGAGATTGGATGTCTCAGTGTACATGTCCAAGTAACTACATATGTAAAAGGCAGTGTATGTGAGAGTTGGAGTATATAAATGACTATACGTGAGAGTCAGTGATTGTGAGAGTGGCTGTATGGATGAGTGTGTACTTGTATCAGTGATTGTATAAGAGAGTAAGTATGTGTTAGTATATGTTTGAATAAGTGAGGTGCTGTGTGTATAACTGTATAGGTGAGGAAATGGGAGTGTGATTGATTCTTTGCATGACTGACTAGGTGTGTGAGTAACTCCATGGATGAGTGGCGGTGTGTGAGTGTCTGTATAGGTGTTTGAGTGCATATGATAGTGTTGTATTGATGAGTGACTGTATGTATGAGTGATTGTATGGGTGAATGAGTGGATGTGTGTGTAGACCTAGGAATCAGTGAGTGCGTATGTAGTAACTGGTATTGGTGTGTCGATGGTTTCGAGAATGGTAGTCTGTATTTTACAGTGGGTGTATCAAAGGTTATATTAGAGTGTGAGGAGGTGCATCAGATTTTGACGTGGATGATGTCATCAGTGATGTCATCAGTGATGTCATCAGTGATGTCATCAGTGATGTCATTTGAGATGTCATCAGTGATGTCATCAGTGATGTCACTGACCATGTCATGAATGATGTAATATGTGACGTCATCAGCAGTGCATTGCGGGGCACGAGTTCTAGTTAGGTGAACTAACTATAACGGGGAATTTCTCTGGTTTTGTACGAGTGAAATGTCCAACTAACTATAACTTTCCCTAAAACCTATGGTTTTTCAGTGAATTTCTAAGGTTTTTAAATGCTAATTTCTAACTATAACGTGCCTGAAACCTATTGTTTTTTCAGTGAATTTCAAAGGTTTTTTAAATGCTAATTTCTAACTATAACGTGCCTGAAACCTATGGTTTTTTTAAGTGAATTTCAAAGGTTTTTTAAATGTTAGTTTCTAACTATGCCTACAGAGGTAGGACATGTGCAGAAAGAAGAAAAAACGCAGAGAAAGAAGCAACAGAAGTCCACAAAGACGAAGAAAAGTGCAGGAAGAAGCAAGACATGTGCAGAAAGAACCAACAGAGGAGCAGAAAGAGGCCTTGTTGCAAAATCATCCTGTGCCCACAACTTTTTCAGACGGGTACTGGTGGTAACTGACTCTGAGTAACTAGGCCTAGAGCCAGTGTTATGCTAAAAGACACTTAGAATAGAGTGAAAACACCTACATACACTAGGGAACACTATGCGTTGGGGTACCCCTGTGATTAGCATGACCTCCTCTGTAAGGCCCTAGTACATAATAGGGCAGGGGGATTAAAACTTCCTCTTAAAATGCGCCCCGGGGCGCGTTTGCACAGTGGTGAAGGGAGGGGGGGGCCTGAGGTGACATGTGTGCAAACAAGCCCTGTGGCCGTTTTAAGTTGGGAGATTAAGTCCCCTTGAATCCTGAGGGTCCCTGGGGTCCAACTAGCCCACTAGGTACCTCCAGTAAGTGCCACACAGCTGCGTTGCACAGAGGTGTAAAAAGGGGCATGGCCTGGACCACCTCTCTGCAACACAGCCCTGTGGCACGCACTGGAGGTACCTGGTGGGCTAGTTGGCACCCAGGGTCCCTCAGGATTCATGGGGAATTAATTCCCCAACTTAAAACGCGCCACAGGGCATGTTTGCACACATGTCACCTGAGGCCCCGCCCCCTCCCTTCACCACTGTGCAAACGCGCCCTGTGGCGTGTTTTAAGTTGGGGTATTACGTCACCTTGAATCCTGAGGGTCCCTGGGGCCCAACTAGCCCACCAGGTACTTCCAGTAAGCGCCACAGGCCTGCGTTGCAGAGAGGTGGTCCGAGGCCACGCCCCTTTTTACACCTCTCTGCAATGCAGGCCTGTTGCGCTTACTGGAGATACCTGGTGGGCTAGTTGGCCCCCAGGGGCCCTCAGGATTGAAAGGGACTTAATTCCCCAACTTAAAAGGCGCCACAGGGCGTGTTTGCACACTTGTCACCTCAGGCCCCGCCCCCTCCCTTCACCACTGTGCAAACGCGCCCCATGGCGCGTTTTAAGTTGGGGGATAAAGTCCCCATGAATCCTGAGGGTCCTTGGGGTCCAACTAGCCCACCAGGTACCTCCAGTAAGCGCCACAGAGCTGCGTTGCAGAGAGGTGTAAAAAGGGGCGTGGACTGGACCACCTCTCTGCAACGCAGCCCTGTGGCGCTTACTGGAGGTACCTGGTGGGCTAGTTGGCCCCAGGGACCCCCAGTATTGAAGGGGAATTAATTCCTCAACTTAAAACGCGCCGCAGGGCGCGTTTGCAGAGTGTTGCTGGAGGGGCGGGGCCTCCGGTACGATGCCGGTCATTTAAAAAAAAAACAATTTAAGAAGGGGGCTGTGTGGCCCCCTTCTTTTCATTTTTGGGCCCTGGGGACCCCATCCCCCAGGGCCTGAGCACTTTTTTTAAATAATAAAAAAAAAATCTAAACGGGAAGGGGGCCGAGTGGGCCCCCCTCCCGTGGCCAATTCCGGCCCCGGGTACCCCATCCCCCGGGGCATGCCAACTTTTTAAATTTGTTTTTATGGAGGGGGGCTGCGTGGCCCCCCTCCTCAGGCCATTTATGGCCCCGGGGACCCCATCCCCCGGGGCCGGCCTTTGCGGTGTTTTTTAAATTTTTTAATTTTTTATTTGGGGGAGCGGGGCTGGCCCTATTTGTTGGGGACCGTGGGGGGGGGGCCCCACTGCCCCCACGGTCCCGCCGGCTCCCCGCCTCCTGTGGGAGCCGGCATTGCTGTTCCACACGGGGAGCTGCTAACATGCAGCTCCCCACATGGAAAAGCAATTTGGTTTGGATTTTGAAAGCGAGAGCAGGTTTCCTGCTCTCGCTTCAAGCCCAAACAAGTTTGCTATGGCAGGGCGGGAGCCGCGAGGCTCCCGCCCTGCCATAGCAAACAGCAGTGTCCCGGGTTGGGTAACCCCGGGACACTGCAGGAGCCGGCCCTGGGGGGTGGTGGTCCCCAGGGCCATCACAGGCTCCAGGAGGGGGGCCGTGTGGCCCCCCCTCCCAACATTTTCAAAGCCCCGGGGAGGTGGTGGTCCCCGGGGCTCTAGGGGTCTGCAACGGACCCCCATATTTAAATATTTAGTGCCCCGGGGAGGTGGCGGTCCCCGGGGCATGTGGGGGGGCTCGAGCCCCCCCACACAGGTAAATTATAAAAAAAAAACAAGCCCGGAGGGTGGCGGTCCCCGGGTCTGAGGGGGGGCTGTGTGCCCCCCACAAACATTTGACAAAAGCCCTGGGGAGTGGCGGTCTCCGGGGCTTGAGGGGGGGCCTTGGAGGCCCCCCCAAACATTAAAAAAACCAAGCCCCGGGGGGTGGCGGTCCCCGGGGCTGCGGGTGGGCTGTGTGCCCCCCCACAAATATTTCAGAAAAGCCCCGGGGGGTGGCATTCCCCGGGGCTGCGGGGGCCCCCCTGGGCCCCCGCAATTATGTTGAACATGCCCCCGGGACCTGACCCACCCGGGGGCTAAATATTAACGAAGCGCGGGAGCCCGCACTTTGTTTTTTTTTCTCACGGCGGGATTCACGGATCCTACGCAAATTTCGCTGTTTAAAAAAAAAAAAATGCTTTTTTCAGCCATGGGGGTCCTTGTGGGACCCCCTGAGCAGGCCTAGGGGGTCAGGGTGTTTCTACCCTGCCCCCTTTCCTTGTTTTTAGCGTTTGTTTTTCTCTTTTCTTGTGACTCGGTTCTACCGAGTCACAAGATGGCTGCCAACACTTCCTGGTTTGGAGTGTTGACAGCCAATTAGAATAAAGCGCGTGATCGGGAGGGTGCGCGGATCCACCGTGCCTCTAGCTATCACTACGTTTATTTTTTGATTTTCTCAGCAACTACTGAACGGATTTAGACCATTTAAAAAAAAGGGCACTTTCTGAACCAAGCACTACCTTTTTGCCAAATTTGGTGTAATTCCATTCAGCAGTTTTGGCTGTAACCGTGTCTAAAGTTTCCTATGGGAAATTGATTTTTGACCTCTATTTTTTATTTTTCTCAGCAACTACTGAACGGATTTACACCATTTAAAAAAGGGCGCTTTCTGAACCAAGCACTACCTTTTTGCCAAATTTGGTGTAATTCCGTTCAGCAGTTCGGGCTGTAGCAGTGTCTAAAGTTTCCTATGGGAATTAACATGGAGAAAACACGTTTTGGGACCCCCCTTTTTTCTCGGCCCCCGCTTTCCGAATCACCCCGAAACTTTCAAGACAGGAGCTGACCGGAGCGGGCTACGATTTTTGAAACTTTTGCGAAGATTCGTGTTCCCATTGGAAACTTTAGACACGACTACAGCCCGAACTGCTGAACGGAATTACACCAAACTTGGCAAAAAGGTAGCCCTTTGTTCAGAAAGAGACCTTATTGTTAAATGGTGTAAATCCGTTCAGTAATTCCAGAGAAATTAAAAAAATAGAGGTCGAAAAATGCATTTCCCATATGAAACTTTAGACACGGTTACAGCCAAAACTGCTGAACGGAATTACACCAAATTTGGCAGAAAGGTAGCCCTTGGTTCAGAAAGAGACCTTCTTTTTAAATGGTGTAAATCCGTTCAGTAGTTGCTGAGAAAATCAAAAAGAAAAGTTTCGATATCTATGGCCGCGGTGGATCCGCGCACCCTCCCGATCACGAGCTTTATTCTAATTGGCTGTCAACACTCCAAACCAGGAAGTGTTGGCAGCCATCTTATGCCTCGGTAACCGAGGCACAAGAAAACAGGGAAACAAACACAAAAAACAAGAAAAGGGGCAGGGTAGAAACACCCTGACCCCCTAGGCCTGCTCAGGGGGTCCCACAACGACCCCCAGGGCCAAAAAAAGCATTTAAAAAAAAAAAAAGAAAAACAGCGGAATGCGCGCTGGGTGTGCGGAGCCGGACAAAAAATTTAAAAAAATGAAGCGAGGGCTTCCTCGCTTCGTTAATTTTAAGCCCCCAAGAGGGCCAGGTCCCGGGGGGATTTCGTAAAACTAAAGCGGGGGGCCCCCGCAGCCCCGGGGACTGCCACGTCCCCGGGGCTTTGTTTTTTAAAAATAACAAATACTGTGTGGGGGGGCTCGAGCCCCCCCACACGCCCTGGGGACCACCACCTCCCCGGGGCACTAACTGTTTAAATGCGGGGGTCCATTTTGGACCCCCGAGCCCCAGGGACAATCATCTCCCCGGGGCTTTGGAAAAGTTGGGAGGGAGCCTTTGATGGCCCTGGGGACCGCCACCCCCCAGGGCCGGCTCCTGCAGTGTCCCGGGGTGCCCACCCCCGGGACATTGCTGTTTGCTATGGTAGGGCGGGAGCACGTCTCCCGCCCTACCATAGCAAACTCTGGTTTGGATTTTGGAAGAGAGAGCAGGGAAACCTGCTCTCTCTTCCGAAATCCAAAGCAGATTGATTTTCCACACGGGGAGCTGCATGTTAGCAGCTCCCCATGTGGAAAAGCAGTGCCGGCTCCCGCAGGAGGCGGGGAGCCGGCGGGACCGTGGGGGCATTGGGGCTCCCCCCACGGTCCCCTACGAAGTGGCTAGGCCCCGGGGGATGGGGTCCCCGGGGCGAATATAAATGACTGGTAGGAGCCGTTTTTTTTTATTGAAAAATTTGGAGTCGCGACCCTAGCGCGGCACTCAGCGCGGCCCCCTGGTTTGAACGCGCTGGGTGCGTGACTCCCAGCGCGGCCCCCGTGTGAACGCGCGGGGTGCACGACTCCCAGTGCGGCCCCCTTGTGAACGCGCGGGGTGCGCGACTCCCAGCGCAGCCCCCCAGTGTGAACGCGCGGGGTGCCCGACTCCCAGCACGGCCCCCTGGTGTGAACGCGAGGGGTGCGCGACCCTTACTCGCGCTGGGTGCGCGACTCCAAGCAACAAAAAAAAAAAAGATTTTTTTAAAAATAAACCTAGGTTATATGTTTGGATCTTGGGTGGCTCTAAAAAGAGACCATGTGTGTATTGGGAGATTTTTGTAGCTACATGTAAGTGCCGATGCAGAGTCTTAAGTTGTTGAGAAGGACTCTGTTTCCCTTATCTGTGAAATGTACACCATCACTCCTGTAGATACCATCCATATCAAAACGCATATTGTTGTTGTATATGGAGCCCATACTATGGTCTCTGAGGTAAGCAGAAACAGCTTTATTGACATTTTTTCTAGCTTTCTCAATCTGTGGACAGAAATGATTGGACCAGTTCCATTTCTGTCTTTGGCATATGTTAGAGTACACAAAGGCAGTTTGGGGGAAAAGTAACATCAATTCTGCAAAGGTGTCCTTCATTAGCATTTCCAGACCTAGCCCAGTCATTGTGCCTAGGTGATTGCCACCGCAGTGCACATTCATGAGGTCAGGTGGTTGGAGATGCAAAAAGGATTGAACCAATGGCATCAATTGGTGCCACTTTAATCCTCTCTGTCCAATCCATTTAATGTCTACATTTTGCAAACCTAGGTCTTTGTCAATACCTCTGCTTTCAGCATACCTTTTGCACCAGAAAACATAGCTGTGTCCAATAATCCACACAGAAAGCATCTTGAAGGGATCTCTGTAGGTAATCAGAAGATGTCTCTAGCTGAGGTAGGCAGGTGGTAGAATGAAATCTATCTAAAATGGTGGACAAGATGCTGTTTTTAAGAAAGTAGAGAGTTGATTGGCTGTTTAAGAAAATTCTACATTCAAATATAGGGTGCATTTTACTTTGTTTAGAAAGCATGTTTCTTATTGGTTGGTAACAAATGTTGGAAAGGTACAGCAGAAAAGATAAGGGCATGCTTTGCAAAGCCAACCACACCTGCTGTTGTCATTTGCAACATTGTGTGGTGAACTTGTGACCTGGCAGCTAAGTTGAATGTTGCATGACCTGTTGCTATGGAAACTGACATTAAGGAGAAGGGTTGAAGATGTCAGTTGAAAAGTGTTAGTCTCTATGACCAATGGAAATACGTTTTTCAATTTGAAAAACACTGGGAAGCAATGCCATTTGTGGCTTATGTGTATATGTATGGAAAAATAGAGGGAAACTTTGCCAATACAGGTTTGACTTTGGAAAGTGTGCTGTTCTATATTGACTGTGTGTTAAACAGAATCCTGTCTGACTGTGTGAGATTTTTCATTCAACAGATTTATTTAAAAGGTGAGTTATATTTTTTAGAGATTTATGTAATATAGATTTGAAAAATTTATGAAACTGTGCTGGTTAAATTAATTTATTAAATGTACAGATATATATTGGCATAATTTCTATTGTATTTGAACTTTGTTTAAAAAATAGTATGTGCAGTAATATATATATTATTACGTGTCTTGAAAGGTATATTTGAATGATGCCTCTTATTTATTATTAATTGGTTAAATATGCACGAAGAATGTGTATTTTCAATAATGTTCAGATAAGGTGCAGTTTATTAGGCATGCACATTTCTTCTCAGTAAAAAGGTATAGCTTAATAATATTGCATTATTATAGATAGTTTGCTAAAATGAGGTACAACTGTTCTGTTTGCAAGATGATCATATAAGGTGTTAATGATTACAATTCTGTTATTAGTTTGTGTGGTTTTAGAAATCCTCATAAAAAAGGTGTTGTTTATTCTTCTTCTTCATTAAGTCTGTTGAGAGGTACAGTTTGATGATGTTGCATATTTTTAGATTTAATGGTCAATATGTAGCTCTAAAGAAAACAGTATATTTTATTCTTTCTGGTATATAGAAGTTATCTACTTAAGTAGATAGTATGTCATGACTCATGTATTTGTTTAGATTGTTTTTATAAATGTTGAAATTATATTTACTGGATTAATGAGAGGTACTTGACGGATTAGAGAAATGCTAAGGTAGTGAATATGGTATTTTATTACTGCATGAGAAGTGATTTACTGGTTCTATATTGTCTAACCTCGTAGTTATTATTTAACTACAATCTATGCATTTAAGGAGTAAGTCATACAGTAACTTATGTTGTGGTAAAATCAGCAATACAGTATATATGCAATCCAGCAATTCCTTTGTCACTCCCTGTGGACTCTTTCAAGAATTCTGCCATGTCCTTAATTAATCACAGTGCCAAAACGCAAGCAGTAATAAATTCACCATTCTATTAACCATCTGGCACATGCATCAACCGAAATACTGGTCGCAAACGGGCAGATTCTCAGAATCTGCCCCGTTGCGACCAGTATTTTTGCATTTGGGATGCATCATCACAATTGAGATTCCTTAAATGCAATGCATTAAAGTTAAAAATTTGCGATTTCGCTAATAGGGAGCAAATTACCATGAAGTTAAACTGCATGGTAATTTGCAAAAACTTTGAAAAATGCACTAAAGTTCATTTTTCAAACTTCCATTTTACACACACACATGCCCTTGGGGCATGTGTGTGTGCAAGATGTACTCATATGCAGATTTCAGGGGTGCAACAGGGTGTCCTATTGACACCCTGGAACCCTTGAAATAGCTCCCGCTATTAGCCATTCTTTAATAGCGAATCGCTAATAGTGAATATCTTCCCATTCATTCCTATGGGCCTCCTGGCCCATAGGAATGAATGGGTAGGTATTCCTTAGTTGCGACTCGCAATTTGCGAGTAGCAATTAAGGAATGTTGAGGAATCGCTATTTATTGAGTGATTTCTACATGCATAGGCAATTGCGATTCCTTAATAGCGATTCCTTAATAATCGCTATTAAGGAATCGCAATTGCCTAGCTTGATGCATGTGCCCCCATGTCCTTATCTAATCACTGTGCCGAAACAGAAGCACTTATAAACTCACACTGCTGTGAACTACCAGCACTCTAACTATCCAGTCCCTGTCCATGCACTTGTACAATGACTCAGGTATTAAGACACGCAGTGCTACAGTCACATATGCACAATCTATGTGGTCCCCTAACCCCCTGATTCACTTGTGCAAACATCCAGGTAGTAGCCATGTAGTTCAGCAATCACAGTGTCAATCTCTGTCGACTCCTACTATCATCCTGACAGAACCATGTTGTTATCTAATCACTGTGCTAAAACACAAGCACTTATAAACTCACCCTGCTGTCAAGTACCAGCACTCTAATTATCCAGTCACTGTTCATGCACTTGTACAATGCCTCAGGCAGTAAGACACGCAGTGCTACAGTCACATGTGCACAATCTATGCGGTCTCCTAACCCCCTGTAGACTACTGATTCACTCCTGCCACAATCCAGGTAGTAGCCATGTAAGTCAATAATCACACTGTCACTCTCTGTCCACTCCTGCAATCATCCTGACAGAACCATGTCCTTATCTAATCTCTGTGCCGAAACACAAGCACTTATAAACTCACTCTGCTGTGAACTACCAGCACTGTACCTATCTACTTACTGTCCATGCACTTGTACAATGCCTCAGGCATTAACAGACACAGTGGTACAGTGAAATGTGCACAATGTATGTGGTCCCCTAACCCCCTGCAGACTACTGATTCACTGCTGCAAAAATCCAGGTAGTAGGCATGCAAGTCAGCAATCACAGTGTCAGTCTCTGTGCACTCCTGCAATCATCCTGACAGAACCATGTCCTTATCTAATCTCTGTGCCGAAACACAAGCACTTATAAACTCACCCTGCTGTCAAATAGCAGCACTCTAACTATCCAGTCACTGTTGATGCACTTGAACAATGCCTCAGGCAGTAAGACACGCAGTGCTACAGTCACATGTGCACAATCTATGCTGTCTCCTAACCCCCTGCAGACTACTGATTCACTCCTGCCAAAATCCAGGTAGTAGCCATGTAAGTCAGCAATCACACTGTCACTCTCTGTCGACTCCTGCAATCATCCTGACAGAACCATGTCCTTATCTAATCTCTGTGCCGAAACACAAGCACTTATAAACTCACACTACTGTGAACTACCAGCACTCTACCTATCTACTCACTGTCCATGCACTTGTACAATGCCTCAGGCATTAACAGACACAGTGGTACAGTGAAATGTGCAGAATGTATGTGCTCCCCTAACCCCCTGCAAACTACTGATTCACTGCTGCAAAAATCCAGGTAGTAGGCATGCAAGTCAGCAATCACAGTGTCAGTCTCTATCCACTCCTGCAATCATCCTGACAGAACCATGTCCTGATCTAATCTCTGTGCCGAAACACAAGCACTTATAAACTCACCCTGCTGTCAAATAGCAGCACTCTATCCAGTCAGTGTCCATGCACTTGTCCAATGACTCAGGCATTAAGACACGCAGTGCTACAGTCACATGTGCACAACCTATGCGGTCTGTTAACCCCCTGCAGACTACTGATTCACTCCTGCCAAAATCCAGGTAGTAGCCATGTCACTCAACAATCACACTGTCACTCTCTGTCCATTCCTGCAATCATCCTGACAGAACAATGTCCTTATCTAATCTCTGTGCCGAAACACAAGCAATTATAAACTCACACTACTGTGAACTACCAGCACTCTACCTATCTACTCACTGTCCATGCACTTGTACAATGCCTCAGGCATTAACAGACACAGTGGTACAGTGAAATGTGCAGAATGTATGTGCTCCCCTAACCCCCTGCAAACTACTGATTCACTGCTGCAAAAATCCAGGAAGTAGGCATGCAAGTCAGCAATCACAGTGTCAGTCTCTGTCCACTCCTGCAATCATCCTGACAGAACCATGTCCTTATCTAATCTCTGTGCCGAACACAAGCACTTATAAACTCACACTACTGTGAACTGCCAGCACTCTACCTATCTACTCACTGTCCATGCACTTGTACAATGCCTCAGGCATTAACAGACACAGTGGTACAGTGAAATGTGCAGAATGTATGTGCTCCCCTAACCCCCTGCAAACTACTGATTCACTGCTGCAAAAATCCAGGTAGTAGGCATGCAAGTCAGCAATCACAGTGTCAGTCTCTGTCCACTCCTGCAATCATCCTGACAGAACCATGTCCTGATCTAATCTCTGTGCCGAAACACAAGCACTTATAAACTCACCCTGCTGTCAAATAGCAGCACTCTATCCAGTCAGTGTCCATGCACTTGTACAATGACTCAGGCATTAAGACACGCAGTGCTACAGTCACATGTGCACAACCTATGCGGTCTGTTAACCCCCTGCAGACTACTGATTCACTCCTGCCAAAATCCAGGTAGTAGCCATGTCCAGTGCTTTAAATGGGCCGGTACTCACTGGTACTGAGTACCGGCACTTCTACATTTTCGGCGCTTGAGTCCCGGAACTTCTCTTTGTCCAAAGAGAGTACCGGTGCTCATGGGCTTTAAACCAAGCTCAGTGATATTGGCATTTACAAAAAAGAAGAGCAATACGAGTTGGTCCGTTTTCCTGAAGCACTCTAATCAAGTGCTAATCTCCCCTTTCAATGTGTTAATAGAGCAGCGGCCGGCCCGTAGGCATTCATTCAGAGTTGGCAGGAAGTTTGGGAGGGGCCAGACTCACACTGTGATGCCTGAGGCAGTGTCCAATTCAGGTAGTGATGACCGTGAGATAATCTGCCAAGTGGCACCTCTGTCTCGAGAGCCGTGCTTGTTGTGCCTTTTAAAGACACACAGCACCTGCTCTCAGACTCACGCTGTGTGGGACACAAACTTCAGGGATCCCCCACGACAGGGGCTAAAAAGGCAGGAAGTGTCGCGGTCAGGAGGTGACAGGCCGAACACCGGCCTCCTCTTGTAATTATCTAACTAGGCACAGGGGTGGCAATGAACTCTTGGAGGCAGGGCGAGCAGGAAATTCTGATTTCAAAAGTAAGTGTGTCAAAGGAGGTGAATACCTTGACCCTACTTTAAATCACAGAGCATGCGCAATCATCACTGTAGGGTCCGGTAAGGTCGGATTCACACTGCCCGCATTCTCAAGAGGTATAGCTGCAGGCACTAAATCGCACGGACGGCGGTTCAAGGAAGTTATATATTTTACTGACACCACAGTGCACAACACAAACAGTGCGAGCACTACAGTGGCAGGACTTACTTGCTGCTACCAAACTGCACATAACTGGCGCCAACCCGGCCCGCTTTCAGTGCCATGTCTTTGCTGTGCAGCCATTGGTCGAATCATTGCAGCCACTCTCCTGACGTGCGCACCTGATCCAAAATGCTGAGGGTGAATGTATCTCTGCAGCTGAGCCAGCCCCCAGTCGCAAGCAGTGCGGACTGGCGTAGACAGCGGCTTTGCTCAGAGTGCTAATTATAATACTGCAGCCCTCCAGCCTTACATCTTAGTACAAGAGGCGCAATATGGGTGATAATTATTTTTAATGCGGCAATGCGGGGACTTGCCTTAAATGGGTTAGGCTAACGCATGATGCGTGACACTTGGCAGGACTGCACTCAGGTTCTGTGTAGTCCATAGCACTGTAGGTGTGAGAACAGGGCCTGCTAACAGGCATATCTCGTGACTCTCAGGAAATCTAAGAGAAGTCTTCCTGCTGGCATATCAGAGTAGGGCAGCACTTGTTTGAATCCAGAGTGAGGAGAAAGGTAGTGATAGTGATGCTTGTAGCACAGCACGTGGGAATCAAGGTTTAGTAATGTGTGCAGCAGCGAATGTAAGCGTTTCTGTAACATGTACTGAACCTCCTGTCTGTCTGCGTGCACGAGTGCTTCTATGTTATGTTATATTATGTTATGTCACTGTGCATGTTCTTGCATGAGTGAGTGTTGGCTGCAGTGTCCAGCATGGCAGATATATAGTTGCAAGCCCGATAAGCCCTGCATTACCACACTCTGCACTTGAAGCGCAGGTGAAAGGGTGCGCTTGTAGCAAGTGCAAGGCCACTCTCTCTTCAGTGCAGATCTGCTTTCTCCGCAGTGTTTGAACACAATTGTATTTTGTTTTTTTAGTGCCCGTTTTCTCTTGGGTTAAAGGAGGGGCTCTGGGACGGGTAGAGTAGGGCGGACCAACAAATTAACAAGGAGAGGCCAGGCAGAGCTGAACCAGGAAGTCTGTCTAGGCCTTAAAATCCTGTGCATACTTAAGTCGAGCCTTGAAAACATTACCATTGACATAAATAATTTTTTTTAATCTGGAATCATTTCACCTTGGTGCACAAGTTTATATAACCGCCTTGAGAGGCGTTTGTGCTCCCACCGTGACGACAATGTCATTAGTTATCTAGGAAGCAAGTCACTTTTCATGTATATATCGTATATGGCCTATTTTCTTTTCATGAATGAAGCAACATTATAGTGTATTAAATCTAACACAAGATTTGATTGCACAGCACACATCCTGAATTCGTGCATTTGAGTATACTATCATATGTGCAAATGAAGAAAAAGGAGGCTTGGTGAGATAAAATATTTGTCTATGATCACACAATTTGGTCTTGTGGGGAAGCCAGAATTAATCCCAGAATTTCTGCTTTCACATTGTGCAATACAGCCTCCAGATGGCTATTTCTTTCTTTCTCTCCTGTGTTACAACAAAGGCCACTATTTTGTCTTTATTCTTTGCACATGAAATTAGAGTTTGGTTGGCAGGCAGATGCACCATCAAAGTTCAGTTCATTTTTGGCTTGAGGGTGCATGAGGACCTGGAACTGAGCCAGAGCCAGGCATCGTGGCTCAGGCTTTCAACAGCTTGCTCGACTCCAGAAAGAGGGAATCAGACTTTACAGCAGGTAAGGAGCTTTGAGGCAAAGCTGTGCCATCTAGGAGGGGCTGGGTGATGTCTGCTAAGTGGCAGTGAGACAAGAGGGTTAACCATAGTTAAACCTTTCCAAAAAATGTTAAGGAAAATATCTTGTGCGAGTCATATGTGATCTAGGTGTTGCACCATGAGAAGCCCACTTTAATGATAAATGTACCCTTTTGTACGTATAAGGGAAATGGAATAATCAAAATATACCAGAAGTGATTTCGTATCATTATGCACATCTGCACACCAATTAAATCTCAATCACATTAAATGTGTGGTCCTGGCCGGATCCCTTTGGACTGCCAATAGCCCCGCCCCCTAGCTAACATCTAAATTTGTTGAGTACCTGCACTTATTTTTTTCCATTTAAAGCACTGGCCATGTCAGTCAGCAATCACACTGTCACTCTCTGTCCATTCCTGCAATCATCCTGACAGAACCATGTCCTTATCTAATCTCTGTGCCAAAACGCAAGCACTTATAAACTCACTCTGCTGTGAACTACCAGCACTCTACCTATCTACTCACTGTCCATGCACTTTTTCCATGACTCAGGCATTAAGACACGCAGTGCTACAGTCAAATGTGCACAATATATGCAGTCTCCAAACCCCCTGCAGACTACTGATTCACTCCTGCAATAACCCAGGTAGTAGCCATGTAGTTCAGCAATCACAGTGTCACTCTCTGTCCATTCCTGCAATCATCCTGACAGAACCATGTCCTTATCTAATCTTTGTGCCGAAACACAAGCACTTATAAACTCACCCTGCTGTCAACTACCAGCACTCTAACTATCCAGTCACTGTCCATGCACTTTTTCCATGACTCAGGCATTAAGACACGCAGTGCTACAGTCAAATGTGCACAATATATGCAGTCTCCAAACCCCCTGCAGACTACTGATTCACTCCTGCAATAACCCAGGTAGTAGCCATGTAGTTCAGCAATCACAGTGTCAATCTCTGTCCACTCCTACTATCATCCTGACAGAACCATGTTGTTATCTAATCACTGTGCTAAAACACAAGCATTTATAAACTCACCCTGCTGTCAAATAGCACCACTCTAACTATCCAGTCACTGTCCATGCACTTGTACAATGACTCAGGTATTAAGACACCCAGTGCTACAGTCAAATGTGCACAATCTATGCGGTCTCCTAACCCCCTGCAGACTACTGATTCACTCCTGCCAAAATCCAGGTAGTAGCCATGTAAGTCAGCAATCACACTGTCACTCTCTGTCCACTCCTGCAATTATCCTGACAGAACCATGTCCTTATCTAATCTCTGTGCCGAAACACAAGCACTTATAAACTCACACTGCTGTGAACTACCAGCACTCTACCTATCTACTCACTGTCCATGCACTTGTACAATGCCTCAGGCATTAACAGACACAGTGGTACAGTGAAATGTGCAGAATGTATGTGCTCCCCTAACCCCCTGCAAACTACTGATTCACTGCTGCAAAAATCCAGGTAGTAGGCCTGCAAGTCAGCAATCACAGTGTCAGTCTCTGTCCACTCCTGCAATCATCCTGACAGAACCATGTCCTGATCTAATCTCTGTGCCAAAACACAAGCACTTATAAACTCACTCTGCTGTGAACTACCAGCACTCTACCTATCTACTCACTGTCCTTGCACTTTTTCCATGACTCAGGCTTTAAGACACGCAGTGCTACAGTCAAATGTGCACAATATATGCAGTCTCCAAACCCCCTGCAGACTACTGATTCACTCCTGCAATAACCCAGGTAGTAGCCATGTAGTTCAGCAATCACAGTGTCAATCTCTGTCCACTCCTACTATCATCCTGACAGAACCATGTTGTTATCTAATCACTGTGCTAAAACACAAGCATTTATAAACTCACCCTGCTGTCAAATAGCAGCACTCTATCTATCCAGTCAGTGTCCATGCACTTGTACAATGACTCAGGCATTAAGACACACAGTGCTACAGTCACATGTGCACAACCTATGCGGTCTGTTAACCCCCTGCAGACTACTGATTCACTCCTGCCAAAATCCAGGTAGTAGCCATGTCAGTCAGCAATCACACTGTCACTCTCTGTCCATTCCTGCAATCATCCTGACAGAACCATGTCCTTATTAATCTCTGTGCCAAAACACAAGCACTTATAAACTCACTCTGCTGTGAACTACCAGCACTCTACCTATCTACTCACTGTCCTTGCACTTTTTCCATGACTCAGGCTTTAAGACACGCAGTGCTACAGTCAAATGTGCACAATATATGCAGTCTCCAAACCCCCTGCAGACTACTGATTCACTCCTGCAATAACCCAGGTAGTGCCATGTAGTTCAGCAATGACAGTGTCAATCTCTGTCCACTCCTACTATCATCCTGACAAAACCATGTCATTATCTAATGACTGTGCTGAAACACAAGCACTTATAAACTCACCCTGCTGTCAAGTACCAGCACTCTAATTATCCAGTCACTGTTCATGCACTTGTACAATGCCTCAGGCAGTAAGACACGCAGTGCTTCTGTCACATGTGCACAATCTATGCGGTCTCCTAACCCCCTTCAGACTACTGATTCACTCCTGCCAAAATCCAGGTAGTAGCCATGTAAGTCAGTAATCACACTGTCACTCTCTGTCCACTCCTGCAATCATCCTGACAGAACCATGTCCTTATCTAATCTCTGTGCCGAAACACAAGCACTTATAAACTCACTCTGCTGTGAACTACCAGCACTGTACCTATCTACTTACTGTCCATGCACTTGTACAATGCCTCAGGCATTAACAGACACAGTGGTACAGTGAAATGTGCACAATGTATTTGGTCCCCTAACCCCCTGCAGACTACTGATTCACTGCTGCAAAAATCCAGGTAGTAGGCATGCAAGTCAGCAATCACAGTGTCAGTCTCTGTGCACTCCTGCAATCATCCTGACAGAACCATGTCCTTATCTAATCTCTGTGCCGAAACACAAGCACTTATAAACTCACCCTGCTGTCAAATAGCAGCACTCTAACTATCCAGTCACTGTCCATGCACTTTTTCCATGACTCAGGCATTAAGACACGAAGTGCTACAGTCACATGTGCACAATCTATGCGGGCCCCTAACCCCCTGCAGACTACAGATTCACTCCTGCAAAAATCCAGGTAGTAGCCATGTAGTTCAGCAATCACAGTGTTAATCTCTGTCCACTCCTGCAATCATCCTGACAGAATCATGTCCTTATCTAATCGCTGTACGGAAACCCAAGCATTTATAAATTCACCATTCTCTTTTGTTGCACTACTCTAATAATCCAGTCAGTACCCATGTACTCATGTAATGACCCAGGTACTAATACATCTAGTATTACAATCATCTATCCACTATTGATGCAGTCCTCTAAACACATAAACACTACTTATTTAGTTCTACAATTATTCAGTTAGTATCTGTGTCTTGCAGTAAATGAATTGTGATTTTAAAACAAAGTGTTTAAATTGTTTTTATATACAACGTGTTTGTTTAGTAATACAATAGTATATTTTATAAATTTATTTTAATAATGTCATATATATATTTTTTTAACAGGTATTGTTCATCATCATTAAAAAAACTTACCATGACTAGAATAACACAAAAGAGGAAAGAACAAAAAAGGATTATTATTTGAAGAAAACACAACCGCAAAAATTAGATGAACTACAACATGTGGAAAAAGAAAAAGTCTTGTGGTAAGAGAACAAAAGAATTTATTAAAAAACTTTCAAAGGCTAGAAACAGTGTGCACAATGTGGAAAGTAGAAAGAATGCCTCAACAACAACAAAGAATAAGAAGAAAAAGGCAAAAATAATGGGAAATCACGGTCTAAAGAAACAATGGGGGTCATTAGCATGGCGGGCGGACTTTGTCTGCCCGCCATACCCCCAGGAAATGGGACCGCCCGCAATGCATGCGGCGGTCCCGCACATGCCATTAGGATGCGCCCGGCACACTGGCGGGCGCATCCCGCATTTCTGACATTGCGGCGGGCGGTGCTGAAAGCACCGCCCGCCGCAATGCCAAAAATGCAAGTTGTGCTTTTCAATGCACAACGTAACAGGCACCGCGCAGTGCCTGCCACGTCGTACATTGATTTGCAGGGGGGTACCATAGGTACCCCCATGTGCACCACCCACCCCCCAGAATCCCTGGCACTACCCCGCATGCATCATAATAAGGATGGCGGTGTCTACCAGACACTGCCACCATATTAACTGCTTTTCCGCCCGGTCGACTCATCGACCGGGCGGAAAACCGGCGGACGGTCTTTCCGTCCGCCGGGGTCCACCCGCCATAGTAATATGGCGGGGGGGAATTGGCATGCGGGCGGGAGAGAATGTCGGTGCGGATCGCCACCGTCATGCGCGTGGTGGCGATCCGCCCGACATTCTAATGGGCCCCAATGTGTGGTAAAAGGAGAAAAAATCTATTTGATGAAAAAGGAAAAGAATGTTTTACAATAGAGTTGTCTTTAATTTGTTAAAAGATGTGAAGAAATATAGAAAAAGATCAGCATTTTATAAAAAGAAGAAACAGATTGAAACTATTGTTGAGAAGGCTTTTGATTTAAAAGGAAATTATTCATTTTAATTTTAAACAGAATTCGATCACTAGATAAGTCAATACATTTTATGAAGGCCAAAAGTAAAAACAAGAGAGTAATTAACAGAACTAACTTTTGTGATATGTTTTTGGGTGAATGGAAACACAGTTTTTAATGAAGAGAGTTATTTTCAAACCAATACATTATTGCTTGCAGTTGATACCAGTGGCCGTGCTTATGAGGTTAGAAATGGTTGTCCAATTGAAAAAGAGAAGATGGTTCCCAGAAATGAAGAAGAAGTAATAGCTGATGAAGTTCTAGGGAGACGTACTAAAGCCCCAGTGTATACTTGGGATTGTAGTAGTATTTGCAGTATACGACAGGAATCTATTGATATTTTACGGAATTTTTACAAGTCTATAATAAAAAAGTGTTAAACAAAAGATTAAGATGTTGCAAGGACTAGATCCTTGCAGAGTGAGAATAAAAACCGGTTTGCAAGGTCATTCTCTGTCTTGTCTTTCTAGAAAAGTATGTCAAAGTGTTTTTCATCATTTTAGATTGTTAGCAGTACATCATTCTGAAATGCGGAAGTTAGTCAGAAGATTCTATTACACAAAAAGTCCAGCAATAATTTTAATTGACTTAAACAGTGCTCTTTTGCATGGGTCAGTATCAGATGTAAAAAAAGTTTGTGATGAAATAGAGTTTCGTTACTTTGGTCCTGAAGAAGAGAGTGGACAAAATGAGACAGTGATAGAAGTAGGTGTTGAAGAAACTGTGGCAAATAGTTGTACAGAGAAGTTTGAAGAACAAATTACAAAGTTTAAGGTAATTTTGTGTGAAAGGCCAAATTATACTTGTATTTGTTGTCGACGAACTCACTATAAAAATCAGACTAGGAATGTTGATCTGTATTTAAAAAGTGAAAGAGAAAATAATGATAAGTGGATGGAATTTGCAACTTATTTGTTGGTAGAGGATTGCTTTGATTTGGGTACTGATCAGCGTATTTGTAAATATTGTTATAACAAATTAGACGATAATAAAATGCCTGCTAGAGCTGTCCATAATAATCTAGAGTTGGTAACTATTCCTCCAGAACTGATAGATTTAAACACCTATGAATCTATTCTGATTCAATGTGTGCACCCATTTCAGGCTATTGTTCGTATGGAGCCTAAAACAGGTAAATTGCCTCCTACAGATTTACAGAGAGGATTAAAAGGTAGAGTTGTATATTTACCACTAGATTTAAAGAAAAATATTGAAACTATTGGTGTACAGAATGTAGAAAGTGAACCACTAGTTATTCTAGTTAATGGTGTTCCTACTTAGGGGCCGATTCCGATCTCGGCCGGTAGGGCACCGAATCGGATTCGGCTTAACCGGATCCGATTCGGAGCCCTCTTTCCCGACCGATTCGTACGTGCGTCCGGGCGAGCGAGTACGATGCGAGCGCTCGCGAAATCGGCGACCGACTCGTACGCGGGTCCGACCCGCTCCGACCGACTCGCACGGACACGGCTCGCACCGCGCAATGGAGACGTTCCCCAGCTGGGCAAGTACGATGCGCGCCTCGAGCAGTCCGACCGACTCGCGCCGTCCGTGTCGGACCCCCCTGTACGCGTAGCCGCGCATGTACGGCGCGATTCGCATCGATGCGTACCCGCTGTAGGGGGCGCCCTTGTTCGCCTCGCACCCATAGAGTCAATGGGATCCCGCGTAAGCGTTGTACGACCGGCTCCCATTGACTTCAATGGGAGTCCAACCGAATCGAGTCCGATAGCATGTGTACGCATCGTACTCGTTCGGTAGGGCTGCTAGAGTCCGATTCGGTCAGAAATCTCTCCGGGTCTGGCTCGGTCGGAGTGATTTCCGGCCTGAATTGGAATCGGCCCCTAAGAGTAAGAAAATCTGGCAGGAATTAGTGGATGTCAGGAAAGTGCAAAAGGCAACATTATATCTTATAAAAAATAATGATTACTACAAAAATGTGTATGTGGAAGAAGAAGAAATACTTTTAGGAGATAATAGTGAAATGTCAAGTGGTCAAATTGAGAAAGTGGACATGTCCAAAAGTGAAGAAATTTATGAACATTATAGTGTACATCCACTTCATTCGAAAGAAGTCATGGGCAATACTATTGAATTATTCCAAATGAAGAAAGCGAAGGGGACTCCCATGAGTGTTTGGGAAAAAAGTTTGGAAGCTCGTTGTTTTCCCCAGCTGTTCCCAACTGGAAAAAGTGGACGATATGACGAACGATCGGTACAGATTCCTGCATCAGAATATCGGACAACAAGATTGTATGCAGAAGATCCAAGATTTCGACAATGTATCCCATATATATTTCATCTTTTGTTTGAGAGTGACTTGTCTGGAATTTCATATGCAGTCAACCACATATTAAAAACAGGAGTACATCTTCAAAATGTATCTGCAAAGGAATTTATGGATAAAGTACATCAGAGAGACGATCATTTAGAATCTCAACTGATTAATTTGATGGCATGTCAGCGTGGTACTAATGAGTATTGTTATTGTCGTCATGGAGAACTTAAATGCATGCTAAGGAACTTAGGAACTCCTACATGGTTTGTTACCCTAAGCTGTGCTGAATACGCTTGGGATGATTTACTTGAATTTCTTCGAGAAGCAAATTCAAATATAAAAATTATTGAATACAAGACACCTGGAGAATTGTGTTCTTTGGATCCTGTAAATGTATGCAGATATTTCAATCATAGGTTTGAAGCTATGATGTCTTTTATCTGCAATAACAAGAATCCTCCTCTTGGAGAAGTTATTGATTTCTTTTGGAGAAAGGAGTATCAAGCTAGAGGTGCTCCTCATATACATATGCTTTTATGGATCAAGGATGCACCCAAATTTGGAACTGATTCGGATGACACTGTTTTATCTTTTATTGAAGATTATGTTACATGTGGTATACCAAAAAGAACAGAAGAAAACAACTTAAGGCAACAAGTGTTACGATTCCAAAGTCATCAATGTGGCAAATACTGTCGACGGAAATACAAGTCGAAGGAAAAGTTTTATACCAAATGTCGTTTTGGATTTCCACGTCCAGTAATATCCAAAGGAAGAGTAAACAGTTTCATGTCAGCAGTGAGACATACCATCACTAGAAAATCACCCAAAAATACTTACAATTTGAAAAGAAGTGAAGAATCAAAGTATATCAATGATTATAATCCAGTTATTCTCTCAATATGGAATGCTAATATGGATATCCAGTATGTTGCCGACAATTCCATTGCTGTTGCTCGGTATGTAACATCATACATAACAAAATCAGAAAAGACGGAGTTGAAAGAAATGTGGGAAGAAATTTCCCACGAGAAGAGTCTTAGTAAGAAATTGTACAGTTTTAGTTTGAAGATGTTATCCCATCGAGACATTGGAGCGTACGAATGCTCGGATCGGTTGTCATCCACAAGTTTATATTCAAAGTCAAGAGGGATCATTTGGGCGAGTCTAGGTCTTGCTGCAACTCGAAATCGAGTACTTAAATCTGTACAAGAAATCGAATATTTAGAAGTAAATGAACCGGGAAGTACAGATATTGTCAAAACAAACATGTTGGATACATACTATCCAAATAGAAGTCGTCATCTTGAGAACATATGTCTCTATGAAGTGCTGCAATTTTACAGTTTTAAGAAAAATACTACAGAAAACATAAATGAAGGAAAATATGCAGTGATTGGTTCAGAAGGATGTTTGGTGAAACATACTAAAGGAAATCTGATTAATCACAGAAAACTGAGTTGTGATACTGCTGATAAAAGAGAATTTTACTATTTAGCACTTTTGCAGCTATTCAAGCCTTGGCGTACAGAATTAGAATTACTTGGAGATTTTCAGAGCTAGGAAGATTCTTTCAATGCATGTAAAGATAGCATTGAATGCCCAGTTTTTGCAAATTATCTCAAAATGTTGAATGAAGAAATTGATCAAGAAGCTACTGTTGCAGCTGAGATTGCTAGAGACAGTTCTCAAGACAGTCAAAGTTCTGCTCCCATGAGTCAAGATCCACTAGGACAACCAATTCTTGAAAATGAAGCAGCAATCGCCATGAATGAAGTGGAAACAGCAATGCATCAAGCTCAAGAAGATATTATGGACTTAGAAAACTTGGAAGAACAACTAAATATTGAACAGAAAGAAATATATCAGCAAGTTACACAACAGATCGACCATGGTTTTCTTCATGAAAAGAAAGAATGCACATGCACATCGTTTCAACCTATCCGAATGTATATCAGTGGTCAAGCTGGTACAGGAAAAAGTTTCTTGATTAAAGTTTTGACCACTTATCTACAGAAAATAACTGACTCACACTTGTCTTGTGTTGTAACTGCTCCAACTGGATTGGCAGCACACAACATTAAAGGAATTACATTACATCGTTTACTAATGCTACCTGTGGAACATGAAAATAAATTGGAATATCACAAGCTATCTGGAGAAGCTTGTTATGAAGTTTCAAGAGTGCTAAAGAAAATGAAACTTCTAATTATTGATGAGGTGAGCATGGTCTCAAACTTAATGCTTGCCTTTGTGCATTTAAGAATGCAGCAAATTTTAAAAACAGAATACGATGTCTTATTTGGAGGAAAACATGTGATAGTTTTTGGTGATCTACTGCAACTTACTCCTGTAAAAGGGCAACCAGTATTTAAAACGCTTGTGCACGAAGACACCAGAAAGTCTTTGGGAAGTGTTGGAAACGTTAACATTTGGTCATATTTTGAGTACAAAGAACTCATTAAAAATATGCGACAAGCAAATGATGGAGATTATGGAACCATTCTTCAAGATATAAGAATTGGAGTATTGACAGAACATGGCAAACAAGCTTTGCAAAGTCATCTACTTACCAACTTGTTTCCAAATGAAAATATAGTTCCTGCAAAAAATACAAAAAAATTGCAGAAAATAAATCTATAATCTGCCTCATGCCAACACTGCGAGAGTGTTGTACATTCAATGAAGAACTTTTAAAGCTGGAAAATGAAGAAATAATAAAAATGGAAGCCATTGATAAAATAGAGCATGAATGAATTACTATTATTTTGACAGAAAAACTGAAAACAAAATTGGATTCTTTAGAAAAATCTATATCTAAAACTGCTGGTTTAGAAAAGAATTTATATGTATGTGTAAACGTTCGCGTTATTTTACGGCATAATTTGGATGTGGAAAAAGGTTTAGTAAATGGTGCAATGGGTAAAGTTGTTGATTTTGTTAATTATCAAAATAGAGATGGAATTGAATTTTTGAAAATCAAATTTGATCAAATTGAAGAAGTAAAACAAATTGGACGTTGTTCGGTTCGTTTTTGCTTGTTAAAGATTTGTATGTTCGTAGAAAACAGTTTCCTCTTTCTTTGGCATATGCGGTGACTATTCATAAATCTCAAGGTTTAAGTGTAGACAGTGCTTTGGTAAACATTGGAAGTACCGTATTTAAAGAGGGTATGGCATATGTTGCTTTGTCCCGAGTCAGAACTTTATCTGGATTGCATTTGATTGATTTTGATGAGAGACAGATTAGTGCAGATGTAAATTGTGTAAGAGAGTATAATCGGTTAAGGAGACTGTATGCTCCCAATTTAGGTGAATATCCTGTATATGAAAAGCGTGTAGTAGGTCGAAAAAGAAGGAATGAGAATATCTGTAGTGAAGTTAAAGAGAAGAAAAAAATTCAGGATAATGTTGAAATTCCAAGCAAAAGAAAAAGGACACTATTGAAGAGATTGTCGGATATCCGTTAGAAAATAGTTCAGGTATCAACTGCTATGCTAATGTAGTGGTAAATGTTGTATTTTTTCTAGAATATCTGCAACAGCAAATTATGGAGAATCATGAAAAAAGGTTTTGTTCCTTGTTGCGTTCTATTTTTGAAAAATTGAGAACTGATAAAAGTAAAATACAAAGTGTTTCTGATATTCGGAAACTTTTGGATATATGTTCTGGTTCTACGCAATTTACACAGAATGTGCAACAAGATGCTCAGGAATTTCTAATGTATATGCTTGCAGTATTAGAAGAGGAAGGAATACAAATTGAAAATCTATTTGGACTTCGTTATAAATGGGAACATCAATGTGAAAATTGTACGTTTACTTCTACCACTAACTTAGACACTGAAAGATTTATATATTTAACAATACCAGACTGTAAAACAGTGTCTTTCAACAAATTAGTTAAAGCAGCAAATCAAAACATGGAGTGTATGCAATGCAAATCAGAAATGTTATCAACACTATTTATAGAAAAATTTGGACAATATATAATTTTAATGATACAACGTTGTACAGCTGATGGAAGAAAATTGGAAACTTTAATTACAAATTTTGTAGCAAGTCAACTATCAATATCAGGAAGAACTTTTGTAGCAGTAGCAATTATTTTCCACAATGGACCTTCTACAACATCTGGACATTACACTGTCTATTTAAAATGCAATAAAGGATGGACATATTGTAATGATGCTCATTTAGTTTTTAGATATCGTTTGCCGAACAAATTACCAAATTCATACCTAATATTCTTAAAGCCAAAGTTCTAAGAACATAATTCGGCCTATTGGGAATATGTTAAACTGTATTAATACGATTACTTTGGACAATTTCAGTATAAAGGATTTCAGGAATATCATTTGGCCTAGAGGAAAGATATTAATGTGAATTAAGCACTTTTTCTGGGATATTCTGACACCATATATTTTAAAGAACATCATTTAGAGTATATGGAAATTATGAAGAATTATTGATTGAATTATTGTTTTGCTTCTTTTATCTTGTAGTAACAAAATTCTCTTACAAAGAAGCATTTTATATATGTGTGATTTGTATTATATGCTATGTTATTGAGGATGTTATTTTTATACAATGTGCAGAGATAGTTCACTATGTTGAAAATATTTTTGACACAGATTTGTTTTTTTTTTTAAACAATCTTCTTGATTGTTTTTTTTTGCCCGCTGCTATGTGATGAGTAACATTAAAATCACTATTTATAGTGAAATTCAATATATTCTGAGAACATCAAAAAAGGCAAACAAAATAATTTATATTATGCTTAAATTATGTTGTGTTTATAAAATGATAATATTCTATATTATAACTGTATTTTTTCTTCTCTTTTACAGATCCTAATTCTAAAGTTAAAAAGTTTTTAAACTTTAAAATATAACAAACAACTGCAAAAAAAATGTACAATATTTTGATATCTACTACTATAAAGGTAAGGTTACATAATCGAAACACTATCCATCCACTACTACATTCATCCAGGCACTATTAATACACACCTTTAAACACCTACTCATTGCTTATTAATCTCTAAAATACCTCAGGTACTAACCATACAGTCCACCAATCACTATGTTACTGGTAATGCAGTTTTTAAGTCATTTACTACTAGCATGTACTAATTCAATACCTCTGTCAGTACCCGAGCAGTTATGCATTTCCTCAGATGATCTCTTTGCAATACTCTAATCATTCAGTAGAACTATGTCCTTATCTAATCACTGTACCAAAACACAAGCACTTATAAACTCACCCTGCTGTGAACTACCAGCACTCTAACTATGCAGTTTAGGTATCCTCCTGTCTATCCCATGCACTTCTCCAATCACTTATCCACCACTATCTACTTATCCTATTACTCTGCCAATACCAGCACTATCTTCTTATCCTATCACTCCGCCAATACCTAAGCACTCATAAATTGACCATGTATTGTATTTGCAGCACTGTAATCATTCCAATTACTAGTAATGTACTTATAGAGTGGCCTAGCCACTAACACAACTACACCTCCAATATTCTGTACAGTATGCATGCAGACTTCCAACCAGGTATATACTATTTATACATTCATGCAAATTCCCACTTACTACCCATGCAGCCTAGCAATCCTCCTGTCACTCCCATGCACTTCCTCAATCACCCATCCAGCACTATCTTCTTATCCTATCACTCTGCCAATACCTAAGCACTTATAAATTCACAAGGCACTCTCTTTGCAGCACTGTAATCATTCCAATTACTAGTGATGTACTTATGGAGTGGCCTAGCCAGTAACACAAATACACCTACAATATACTCTGCACAATGCATGCAGACCTTTAACCAGCTACATAGTATTTGGTACACTTCTCTAAATATCTAGTTAGTACCTATGCAGTGTAGGAATCCTCCTATCAGTCCAATGCATTTCTGCAATCACCCATCCAGCACTATCTACTTATCCTATCACTTCACCAATACCTAAGGACTTATACATTCACCATGCACTCTGTTTGCACCACTGTAATCATTCCAATTACTAGTCATGTACTTATGGAATGGCCTAGTCACTAACACAAGTACAGGTATAATATTATGTACAGTATACATACAGAGCTGTAACCACATACATACTATTGATACACTCATATACACCCAGTTACTACCTATGCTGGCTAGGAATCCTCATGTCAGTCCCATGCAGTTCTCCAATAACCCATCTACACCTATCAACTTATGCTATCACTTTGCCAATATCTATCCACTTATAAATTATTCACGCACCCTGTTTATAGCAGTGTAATCATTCCAGTTACTAGTCATGTACTTACAGAATGGCATAGCCTCTAACACAAGTACACCTACAGTATTCTGTGCACAATGCCTACAAACCTCTAACCACATACATACTATTGGTATACTCCACTAAATACTGAAGTAGTACCCATGCAGCCTAGGATTCCTCCTGTCAGTCTCATGCATTTCCTCAATCATCCATCCAGCACTATGGGGCATATTTACAAGCCCCTTGTGCCACTTTTGCGCCGCCGTTGCGTCACGCATGTGACGCAGCGGCGATGCAAACCATGCGCCGCGTTGCGCTATATTTACAACGTGACGCATCTAGGGAGATGCGTCACGTAGTAAACCCCTGCGCCACATGAAACCTGCGTCAGGTTTCATGTGGGCGAACCGGCGCAGGGGGCGTTCGGCGCAGGAACGCCTTGGAAAAGTGACGTAGTGAAATCTACAAGATTTCACGCAGTCACTTTTCCGGCAGCTGGTGTGTCAAATCCTTACGCCTGCTTCAAGCAGGCGTAAGGATTGATGCACCATGTTAGGGATAGGGAAGGTTGGAACAGTGCTGGAGTTGCGTCGCGCTTGCGACACAACTTCAGCACTGCGCCAACCTTCCGCCCGGCTGAGATGCGTCACGCATCTGCTTATCCCTGCGCCGCATTGTAAATGCGGCGCATCGGACGTGGCGCAAGGGTAAACTTGCGTGACGCATTTTCCTGGCGCATCCCTGCTGATATGCAGGGATGCGCCAGAAACGTAAATATGCCCCTATGTACTTATCGTATTACTCTGCCAATACGTAAGCACTTACGGAGCAGATTTACAAGCCCCCTGCGCCACTAGTACATCACTCTTTGTGACGTAGTGGTGGTGCTGGAGGCACCTCTATATTTACAAGGAGAGGAAAAGCCACTCTGCATGGCTTTTCCTCTCCTTGTAAATACGACCCCTTGATACACAGCACTTTGTGTTCAAGGGGCGTTCCATGGGTTTTGCTGTGTATGTTCCCACACAACACCCATGGAACAAGACATATCTCTAGATTTACAAGAAATCATAAATCTGGACATGTGTGTGAATGCTGCACCACTCTAGAGGTGGCGTAGCAAGGCACAACGAGGAGAAATGTTTTCATTTCTCCTCATTTTTTCCTCTTTCAATGCGTGCTGCATTCTACGCCACGCATTGAAGGAAGAAAATACCTTTAGTGATTGTTTTTGTACAGGAATCTGTTCCTTCCTGCACAAAAACAATCTGCCCACGATGCAGGCATCCTTGCACCATGGTGCAAGGGTGCCTGTGCTAGCACATGGCTACAGTTTGTGTGCCAGTGCACAGGGAAGCACAGAGATGCGACATATTCATGTAAATATGTCGCATCCCTGTGCTTCAGAAGTGCTGCAGCGCAGTACAGCAAAAAGGCTTGCAGTGCCACACTACAGCACTTCCTCATACATCTGCTCCTATAAATTCACCATACACTACTAATGCATTCTTTCAGTCAATCATGCTCTACACATATATTCAACCAAACTTTCAGACATTACCATGCAATTATAGTTCTTTTTTAACCAGATAAGGTAGTTCTGACAAGAACTTTTTTTCTTCTTTTTTCTATTGTATTTTTTGAACAATTTTGTATTTTGTTTGGTGTTTTTTCAAAAACTGTACAAAAAGGGAACAAAGTAAGCAGGTAACTTTTGGAATTAGTTATCATTCCAAAAAGAACAAAAAAATTAACAGTGGTGGTTGCGTTGGGCACCACAAACTGCATCCACTGACTGCTCACCATAACAGATTATTTTTTTGCACTTAACACAGTGCTGTTCTAAAAACGCAAATTCTGCCCTTATGTCCATAGGAGGTGTTGGTTGTGACACTCCTGAGGTGCTAGCAACTACTGGTGTTGGATTTTCCACAGCTCGCCTCATTTCCTCCCGAGCTAGATTCTTGGGGTGAATGGTGCGCAAATGCTTGTACATACTCGCTGTTCCACAGGAGTATTTCTTTTCGCTGCCTCGCGACAGCACCCTGCCACACAGCAAGCATGTCACCTTTGTTGCATTCACCTTCTTTTGTCCGGAAGGAAAAGTGAAGAACTTCCAGACAACAGACTCTGGTCTCTTCTTGGGTGGGTCTTCCTCCAACACTTCTTCTTCTGAAAGTAGTTGCACCTGCTGTTCCTCTCCAGATGCCATTTTTGTTCAGAGTTGACAAAAAACACCCAAAAAAACCAAACAGGTTCAAGTTGGAGAAGAGATGCTTCTCTGAAGATCATCCAAGAAGAATGATTAAAATGGGTGGGGTCCTTCAATAGTTACAGTGGGAAATGTTATAAACCAATCAAATCCTTTTTTTTGAGGTCACATGGGATTCGCGCACCGTGCGCTCACGAAGAGCGCACCCGACGCGACTTTGCGAAAATATATTTAAAAATAATATAACTTTATTACAAGTAGAAGTATATTATTTTTATGAATACCTTAGATGATCTCTTGCCCTAATATGTACATTGTACATTAAAGACACATACATATCATTTTAGAATATAAAAACTTTCGCGGGAGTCGCGCACCCAGCGCGCCCCGGCACGTATATGACGTCACGCGGGGCCCGCCACTGCGCAAGCATCGCGTACGCTAATGCGTATGTGTCACGAATAAGCGGGAGCAGGAGTCGCGTACCGGTCGCATACCAAACGCGCACAACACGTAATATTATACGTATATCACATAACTGGAAAACACGCACCCGTCGCACACCCTACGCAGATCCTTCGCAACTTTTCCAAAATGGCGACTCTGGTACGCGCACCTGCCGTGGCAGGTACGCTTTCGGTGCGCGACTCCCCAAAATAAAAAAAATAAAAAGAATAAAAATATATTAAAATAAAGAAATAAAACAAAATAATTATGCTATATTTTACTTTTTAATTTTTTAAATAAAAAAATTTGCAAATTTCAGAAAAGTATATAATATTGTTTAATAAATAAGATATTTACAAATAAACAGTTAAAAAACTCCAGAAATTCAGTACAAAAAACATAGGTATAACTACTATTACACTTAAAAATTAGCATTTAAAAAACCGTTGAAATTCACTGAAAAAACCATAGGTTTCAGACACGTTATAGTTAGAAATTAGCATTTAAAAAACCGTTGGGGGGCGTGGCCAAGATGGTGGCGAGATAGGACGTGGATTCCTATCCCTCCGGTGCCGCCGCCTATTAGCATTGTCACAGCGCCCTTTCTAGTGCCCATCCGAGCCTACAGACGGGTGCCTTACCTCGCGGAACTGCCAGGGAGTACGCAGAGAGCTCGGCCCCAGGGCGTCTGCAGCCAGCCCCGCCGAGTGATCCCCTCCGGCCCCGGCTTTGCTGCGGCCCGGCGGGAACTGTGCGGCCGGGCGGGAGGCCGTCCCGCGGTGCCGGACGTCTGCGGCGAAAGTGCTTGGACTGCGCCCCCTGTTCCTGACGGGGTGTGCCCTCTGTCCGCCGGGCCCGTGCTGCCCGGAGGCCCGACGGATTGGTGCGGACTGCTGGGGGCCTTGCCGGGACTGACGGCCGGCTGCCAGTGCTATTTTGGGACTTAGGTGCGGCCCGGCGAGAGGGGACTGCAACCTAACAGGCGGCCTACCCGGGGGATTCTGAAAGACAGCGGAGGCCTGCCCGGCACCCTCTGGTTCGTGCCCCCCTCCCCCTGCCTGGGGGCCTGCAGCCTGCTCACGGTCCGGGGCCCGGATGGTGGAGCGGGGCCTGAGCGCCGATCGGGCGAAGGGTGCAGCCGGGATCGCGGTGATCCCCAGAACGACATGCCGGTAAGGTGAAGCAGGCCGGGGAGGTGTGCTGCCCTTAATGCGTGGGGGGCTCAGTCTGCAGCCGGCAGACGGTGCGGCGCCTGGTGCCTGACCGGACCTGAGAGCAAGGCTTGCACGTGGGGTGCAGAGTGTTGTCCAGATATGAAGCTGGTCCGGGGGCGCCCCACAGGACTTAACGGAGCCAGGGGGTTTTGCAGCTGAGGTCGTGTGAAGGAACCGGGGCCTCCCATACCTTGCGGTCCCAGCGTTTCCAAGTAGTGGGCTGGTGCTCCCTTCCCCCATTGGCGCCTGGTCTGAGTGCTCTGTGGTGGTGCCGCGGAGCTCCAAGGATACCTGTGCTCCTTCCTGGTGGGGCCCTGTGGCGGGCTGTGTGACTTCGGCCCTGGCTGAGGGGCACCGCAGGTGCGCGCCGGTGGTGGGGTGAACATCGAGAGGCAGGGCGCCCCATCCCCCCTTGGCACTGTCCTCATAGAGACTCCGCACCACCCAAAGGCCTCCTCCTTCCTAGTGCCACCCCTTGCCTAGAGGAGCAGGGAACAATCCTGGTCAGCAGTACGGCAAGACGGTGGGCAGGTGTGAGGGTGGACTTGCGACAAACCCCCTGGACGTGGGAGGAGAGAGTGGTAGGCCTGCAGGGGGACGCCTAGCTTCAATATGTCGTCAGCAAGGGGGATGCGAGACAAATCCCTGAAGGATCTGCTACAGAAGACGACGGGGCCTACAGTAGCACAATCTGGGGCTGGCGCGGCACTGATGGGCGGAGACGATGCCCCAGCGACCAAGGCCTTTATGGTTGAGCTCTTCTCCGGCATCAAAGAGGACATCCAAGACCTGCGATTGCAGCTTTCCGCAGACCTGCGGGAGGTGCGGCGAGATGTTGACGGCATCGGGGAGCGAGTGGCTACGCTGGAGGAGCACGACCTGAGTAGGGAAGACGACCTGCACCAGCTGCAGCAGGAGATTCTTCGCCTTCGTGATCAAAATCTGGACCTGCAAGCCCAAGCGGAGGATTTGGAGAACCGTTCCCGACGCAACAATATCCGGATTCGGGCGGTTCCATGGAAAGGTGAAGGTGACGACCTCAGGGCATACGTCGGCGACCTGTTCCTACAAATTCTAGGGGACGATGAAGTACGAGAGATACAAATGGACCGGGTGCACCGGGTGGGCCTTCCGCGTGGTGCTAAGGTCCCCCCTCCTGACATTCTCGTTTGCGTGCACGATTTTCAGCTAAAGGAGCGCATCCTCCGCAGGGCTCGGGATATCAACCCAGTGCAATTCTGTGGTCATCAGCCTGTGCTCTACCAAGACTTAGCGGCATCCACTCTGACTAAACGTCGGTCTTTCAAGCCCATCACTAACCATCTCCGTGACCATAAGATTCCTTATTCATGGGGCCATCCGTTTCGCCTTATCTTCAAGTGGCAGGGCAAATTGCACCAGATTCGATCCCTGGATGACGCCTATGACAAGCTGGGCATTGAAAGGTCGCCTGCAGAACCACAGGACACCACACCTCTTCCCCGCAGGCGGCGTCGCTCCTCCGAATGGCAGCGTGTGGGGAGTGCAAGATCCAGCCCCGCGCCGGACATAGCGGCTAGCAAGCTAGAGAGGAGGCGGCCCTCTCATCAGTCTCCCATGTCACTGACAACCCCGAGGCATCTGGCGATGCTTAGCATGGCATCTGGTGGGGCGCCTCAGCAGGCGTCGGAGGAAGAGTCCCTTCAATTGGAGTTCCGCCCTGAGTATCCGGATGGTGGTCACACTGTCCCTGCCGTGTTGTGGGTCTTGGCCGCGTCTCCCTACACGCAGTACTTCGAGACGAACTTTTGTCCTGGTACCATGTTTTTCCTTTCCCTTGTTGTTCTTTGGGGTTTTTTTATGTTTTTGTTTTGGGATTTTTTGGGGGGTTTTTGGGGGGGTTTTTGTCGGGTGGGGGGTCCATGGGATTTCATTTTTTTGTTGTTGTTGTTGTTGTTAATGTCACTGTTGTTTTCCTTCCATAGGGTTGGGTGGGTTCTCTCCTCGGTGTGCTCCTTTTTAGATATTCAGCATGGCAGCTGTGTGCGTCTGGTCCTCTGTCCCCTCTTGTTATGGCAGGGTGCTGGGCACTGCAGTATAGCGGACTTCTCACCTATCCCTCCCACTGGATCTTAAAATAGTCAGTCTCAACGTCCGGGGTCTCAACAACCCAGTCAAGTGTAGGGCAGTCTTGTCTCTCCTGGAACACTCGGGGGGGGGGGGACATTTGCCTCATCCAAGAAACACACCTATTGCAGACTGACACACATCGCATGCGCCACAGCCACTTCCCTCATCAGTTTTGGTCCTCTGCGGGTAGTAAAAGGGGAGGAGTGGCTGTGTTAATAGCCAAGCATTTTAAGGGAACAGTGGTGGGGCCAATCTCCGAAATTAGAGGCCGTCTCCTAGCATTGCAACTCCAAGTGGGCTCCTCCTTCTACACGGTGGCTTCCATATACTCCCCTAATGATCATCCAGAGAAGTTTTTGCTGGAGGCCTGTGCGGATGTACTGCGCTCTCCGGACAGGGCAGTGGTAGTAGGGGGCGACCTCAATCTCGTCATGAACAGCAAGCAAGATCACTCAGGTTCCCGCACGGATGGCGCTGGCGCCTTATCCGCGCACGGGGTGGAGTGGTTACGTGATGCCGGGATCAAGGATGCCTGGCGCTGTCTGCACCCCGATGAAATAGACTTTTCATACTACTCCGCCGCGCATAAAACGTACGCCCGTCTAGATCATTTCCTTGTCACCCCGGCAGCGTGGTCATTGGCCGTAGACTCCACTATCGAAGCACGCGCCCTTTCGGATCATGCCCACGTCACCCTGACTCTTCGCATACCGGCCGCACGTTCAGCCTTCTCGCCACGCTGGCAATTGCGGGACTCCCTGCTTGGGTCTCCGGAGGTGGCTGCGGGCATTAGACAATGCATCATCGACTATATAGCAACTAATGACAGAGCTGATACCCCGCTCTCCTCAGTGTGGGAAGCGCTTAAGTCAGTAGCGCGTGGGGCACTTATCGCTAAAGCAGCCTATGAGAACCGAACCAGGCGGGAAAAGCGCGCGGAGCTTGAAGCTACTGTTCGAGAATTGGAGACTATACATAAGAGCAATGGCGCGCCCCGTATATGGCGCCAGCTAGAAAAGGAACGCCTCCAGCTTCGCCGGCTGGATCTTGACCGAGCTGAACATGCGGTGATCCACCTAAAACACAAATTCTTTGTTGCCTCAAATAAAGGGGGACGTATGCTGGCGCATTGCCTGCGGGGCGAACAGGAGATGCACTCTGTCAAATCGCTGCGTGACGGGTCTGGACGGCTCATTACCGACGATACCCAAATCGTCTCTGCCTTTCGCTCCTTTTATCATTCTCTCTATGCCGCGGACCCCTCTTTGCGGTCAGACCCCCACGGGCTACCTGAGGGACTCCGCAGTGACGCCGCTTTCTGAGGGCGCTGCTACCGCCCTGGAGGCGCCTATCCGCATTGAGGAAGTTATCTCTGCGATCTCTCGGCTGAAGCTACAAAAGGCCCCGGGACCGGACCGCTTTGTTGCCCTATTTTATAAAATCTATTGTGCAGAACTTGCCCCCTTGCTCACACGCCTGTTCAATTCATTTGCGGACTCGGGATCCCTCACGCCTACTATGCTGCAAGCCTCCATTTCTGTCATCCTTAAGCCGGGTAAAGACCCTGACTCTTGTAGTTCCTACCGACCGATCTCCCTGCTGAACATAGATGTGAAACTGTTCTCCAGCATTTTAGCACATAGGCTGAATCCCCATATGCCGGATCTTGTAGATCCAGACCAATCCGGTTTTATCCCCGGACAACAGTGCGGGGACAACACCAAGCGCATCTGTCACCTGATGGACAAAGTACAACGGTCCAGGGAGGAGGCCCTTCTGTTGGCGATCGATGCCGAAAAGGCTTTCGACCGCGTACATTGGCCATATCTCTTCGCCACCCTGGAGCGCTTCGGTGTGGGGCCCAGGTTTCGATGCTGGATTGCCAGCATTTACACTGCTCCCCATGCTGCGGTCAGAGTCAATGGTTTACTATCTGACCACTTTGCAGTGGGTAGAGGAACGCGACAGGGATGTCCCCTTTCCCCCCTACTTTTTGCCCTGTATATGGAGCCCCTGGCACAGTGGCTCCGGGATAACCCTTTGGCGCAGGGCATCCCTTTCGGCTCGGAACATCATCTAATTAGTCTATACGCAGATGACATTATCTTTTCCGTTACACACCCCCTGACTTCGCTTCCGGCCGTCATGCAGGACCTCGACACATTCGGTCAGTTTTCAGGCTTCAACATCAATACCCAGAAATCTCAAGTACTCAATCTCACCACCTGCCCCCAAACGGAAGAGACTCTTAAACTCCACTTCCCCTTTGATTGGGCTTCAAAGGGAATTGTGTATCTTGGCCTGACCCTCCACTCTAGCTTGGCGAAAATGGCAGAAGCCAATTACTCCGCTCTCCTCTCTCGCATCCGCGCAGACCTCCTACGTTGGCACCGTCTCCCTCTGTTGTGGTTTGGGAGATTATCTGCGGTGAAAATGAATGTCCTGCCGCGTGCTCTATACCTGTTCCAGACACTTCCGCTGGAACCCCCGCCTCTTGTCTAACAGCAGGTCCAAGCAGCTCTTGAGAGCTTCGTCTGGGGCCCGGTCTCACCGCGCCTGCGTAAAACGCAGCTCCAGCGGGCCAAAAGGGTCGGAGGACTAGCCTTTCCCAATATCACGCGATATTTTCAAGCCTCCCTACTACGCTACTTAGTGGAATGGAATCGTCCCTTGACAGAGAAACACTGGGTCTTTATGGATCAGACAATTGCGGGCCACCATATTTGGCGAGATGCTTGGTTGCCGCGGGCGGCACGAGCGTGGGGCCTATACTCCTCGCCAGTCACACGACCCACCATGGTTGCCTGGGACAGGGTCTCACGTAGGGCCAATCTGACCTCCTTCCCGTCTCCTATGTCCCCGCTTTTCTCGAATCCTGCCTTCCCACCAGGAGAAACCACCAAAGCTGCAGCGCGGTGGGTGGAGGAGGGCTGTAAACGCGTGGGCCACTTGTTTGACATTCAGGGAATTATTCCCTTCAAGGACTTGCAGACCGACTACCATTTACCCGATACTGATCTTTATTTGCACTCTCAGATGGTTCACTGGATCTCGGGCTCTGGGACACGCTCCCTGGCCTTTCGGCCAATGAAGCCGTTTGAGAAATGGATACTCAACAAAAAAAGCGATAAAAGTCTCATTTCCGAACTTTATTCCTTTCTTGCTCCGGCCCCTTTACCGACTCGCAATGCTGGACAGAGGCGTTGGGAGGCGGAGATAGAGCGTACACTTACTGATAAGGAGTGGGAAGACATTTTCCACCGGGCACACCACACTACGTATTCCGCGGGCCATACGGAGACAGCCTACAAAATTGCTACGTATTGGTACTACACCCCTGACCGACTTCTCTAAATGGCAGGCGCAATGCGATGGCCTTTGCTGGAGGGGTGCGGTAACCCTGGGACGCTCATTCACTTACTATGGCATTGTCCAAAGCTTACACGCTACTGGGATCAGATCCTTAACAATATCGACCAGGCCTTCAACACCACCATACCCCGGTTCCCCGCCTACACCCTCCTAGGACTCCCTAATGCGCTCACTTTTCCTTTACACTCGACTAGGGGGCGACAGATGGCGCTTGCGCTAAACGCTGCACACAGGGTCATAATAGCTAGATGGAAATCAGACAGCGTCCCCGACCATACTCACTGGCTACATCAACTATGGACCTGCTTGCAATGGAGAGGCTCTCTATGGTGGCAGCGGGGAAGGACAAGGACTATGCTAAAATCTGGGCTCCCTTCCTGACTATCCTTTCCACTGAATTCCGTGAATTGACTTGCCCACGTTACCTCCGTATCCTAAACCTGGTGCCAGACACTACTGCATCCACCCCTTAGAATGTACATTGCTAGCGACTCACGTTACCATGGCGCACTGACCCCAATACACCACGGGGCACTTGTGCAATGACGCTGCCATTTGGATCTTTTTGGGGATCTTCTTTTCTTTATTTTGCACACTGAGGCGAGAGGTAGGGGGTGGGGGGGGGTCCAGGGTCTTTCTTTCCTTTTATTGTTGAGTTTATTGTTCACTGTTGGAACACTCCACATAGCCATGGTCCACAGTGGACCCCTTTCCTCTGCCTTGAGCGTCTTGCGTCTAAATTGACACAGTCCCTCGCAAATGTTCCCTTTCTTGGGGGCTCTGCCCTTATGACGCGGCTGGCCCGACTGGGTTGTAGGCGGCTTGCTGTGTTAATACTGTACAGCCTTTCTACTGCTCTTTGTTTGTCAGTGCGAACAACAAGCAGCCAGCCGGCCTGATAGGTTGTAGGCGCTCTGCTTATGTATCTTTGTTGTGTTCTGTTACTAAAAACAGATTTAATACAAAAAAAACGTTGAAATTCACTGAAAAAACCATAGGTTTCACACACGTTATAGTTAGAAACTAGCATTTAAAAAACCGTTGAAATTCACTGAAAAAACCATAGGTTTCAGGCACGTTATAGTTAGAAATTAGCATTTAAAAAACCTTTGAAATTCACTGAAAAAACCATAGGTTTCAGACACGTTATAGTTAGAAATTAGCATTTAAAAAACCTTTGAAATTCACTGAAAAAACCATAGGTTTCAGGCACGTTATAGTTAGAAATTAGCATTTAAAAAACCTTAGAAATTCACTGAAAAAACCATAGGTTTTAGGGACAGTTATAGTTAGTTGGACATTTCACTCGTACAAAACCATAGAAATTCCCCGTTATAGTTAGTTCAGCTAACTATAACTCGCGCCCACAATGCACTGCTGATGACGTCACATATTACATCACTCATGACACGGTCAGTGACATCACTGATGACATCACTGATGACATCTCAAATGACATCACTGATGACATCATCCACGTGATAATCTGATGCAACTCCTCACACCCTAATATAACCTTTGATACACCCACTCTAAAATACAGACTACCATTTTCGAAACCATAGCCACACCAATACCAGTTACTACATACCCACTCACTGATTCCTAGGTCTACACACACATCCACTTATTCACCCATACAGCCACTCATACATGCAGTCACTCATCAATACAGCACTATCATATGCACTCATACACCTATACTGACACTCACACACTGCCACTCCCCCATAGAGTTACTCACACACCTAGTCAGTCATGCAAAGAATCAATCAAACTCCCATTTACTCACCTATACAGTTATACACACACCACCTCACTTATTCATACAGATACTAACACATATTTACTCTCTTATACAATCACTGTTACAAGCACACACTCATCCATACAGCCACTCTCACAATCAATCACTCTCACATATAGTCATTTATATACTCCAACACTCATATATACTGCCTTTTACATATGTAGTTACTCACACATGTACCACTGAGACATCCATTCACTCACCAACACACCCATACACACACTCACCCACCCATACAGTCCATCACAGACGCACTCTTGAACCCATACACCTAGAGAATCACCCACTCACACATCTATGCACAGAGTCACACACCCCCCACGCACCCACACAGACACTCAGGCACCCATACAGATACTCAGACAACCAATCAATAACCCATATAGACACTCATTTAGCTACTCGCCAACCCATGCAACCGCTTACACACCAACTGACAGACTGATACCGACATTCACACAGTATAGTCACTAACCCATACATTCAGTAAGACACGTTTAATCACTCACTTATACAGACAGTCACGCACCTACTAAATCATCCATTCAAACACTTATGCACCCACTCATTCTTCATACACCTTGACATATATATATATAAAACATATTTAAACTTTACAGAAACACACAGTCACTGGATGTTGTCATCAGTGATGTCATCAGTGATGTCATTTGAGATGTCATCAGTGATGTCATCAGTGATGTCACTGACCATGTCATGAATGATGTAATATGTGACGTTATCAGCAGTGCATTGTGGGGGCGCGAGTTAGAGTTAGCTGAACTAACTATAACGGCGGAATTTCACTGGTTTTGTACGAGTGAAATGTCCAACTAGCTATAACGTCTCTGAAACCTATGGTATTTTCAGTGAATTTCTAAGGTTTTTTAAATGCTAATTTCTAACTATAACGTGCCTGAAACCTATGGTTTTTTAAATGAATTTCAAAGGTTTTTTAAATGCTAATTTCTAACTATAACTTCCCTGAACCCTATGGTTTTTTCAGTGAATATATATATATACATACCTATGGTCACTGCGGTAGTCACTGGAACAGGATTATTGGGAAGTTACAGGTTCATGTTGGCTTATCCTGGCCCAGGAGCCCCTCTGGCACACTCGGAGGAAAAGTCACTTGGTCTCCCCTCTCAGCAGGCAGGCAGGATCCCAGGTCTCAGGCAGACTCACAGCTCTTCAATACAATGTAGAGACTAGAAGTGATGCCTCCTCACCTGACAGACTGGCTATTAGCAGTCCCTGCCTTTGATGATAGTAGCTCTCCCGGGACTGGAGTGCTCCCATCCATGACATCTGAAGAAGCTTGGAACTGGAACCAAGTGGGTCCCTATTCTATACACAAGACTGGGGTCCACTGTTTAAGATCCAGGAACCAGTCTAGAATGGAGTCTTTTCACATTTTAACTTCTTGCTTCTTTGTGTTGTGTAAGGCGATGGCTGTCCCAGCTGGTAGTGTTAGGCCTGTGTAAAATTTGCTTAAGTTCTTTTGTGGAAATTATGCACAAATTCAAAAAGATTATGCAAAATTATGTTTATTACTCAAAATGCCAGTCCAGAATTTTTTGCTATTGTTTAGCTTAAAATGTGTCCTTGCATCCATCTTGAATGCGAGGATGCATTTGAGTAAAATAGTGTGCAAAATTGCATGTTAGGCGACCAACAGCCTCTCACATTCTGATCATTCTTGTTGTTCTTGTGACTCCATAGTAGCATTTTTAGCTGAACAAAATCTGTTACGCATAATGGTGTAATCTCAGGCATTTTGCATAACAAGACTAAAGCAAAATGCCAGAAATGCAGAAATTTTGTGAGATTACATAAGAGTAAACAGCGTTTCGGCAAGACCTAGTAGTGATGAGTCTGATTCCAAGTAGGAGTACCCATAACATGACCTCAGTAAGTCTGAAGCTCTGCATATGGCTGTCATCAGTCGTCCTGGATGGGCAACTTGAGGGAAAAGCAAAAGGACCAGGTCCTGCCCAGAACCTTATCTCCCTCATTCTCCCAACATGAACCAAATGTTAGTACTTGGGCAGGACTAATCAGCAATCCCTTGCTGTAAAGACCACTACAGAATTTCTAATGGCAGCCTTGTCTCGACCCCTTTCCCACTTTAGTGCCTAGGGTTACACCCTCCAGCTCAGAAGTGGAGGCAATAGACTTCCACTGTCTGGGGAGACAGTACCACAACCTCCATCTTGTGTCATATCAAACGAGGGACACTACAAAATAACCCCACTGTCTTCAGCATTCACAGTTTCGCAAATAGCCACCATTTATCATAGATATGACTAGACATACGTGCAGGGTTGTGAGCGCCGGCTCTGGACATAACGCTTTTGCTGAACTATACACAAGTGGGCCTTTAGGCATTCTGTTCTCACTGTGGATCAGAAAAAAGACTTGATTAAAAAATGGTATGCTGCCACCGCTGTTCACAGTACATGTCCTAGATGACACAGACGGCAGTCTTGTGCCCGCAAGGGTGCCCCCTCTTGGTCATCTGATCTAAGATCACTACCTAGAATCTCTCTTAATTTGGAAATTGGTTTTTGGGGGTAGGTTGTGATGGAAAAGGGAGGATGCAAGATAAATATATGTTTTACCTCTGGAATAGATGCCATGGGCAGCATATAGAAAAATTACAATAGCTCCCAGGTCATTTTAACATGTCAGTTGTGTTATGCTGATCATTAGCAAACCAGACTCTGTCCACATCAGGCCATCCCTGTGTGCTCCAGGTGTTTCAGCAAGATGTAGCTTATTTCTATTCTCACACATTTCTAGTTCATCTAGCACTAAGCTTAGTCTAAAAAACATATGTCCACATTTATATTCTGTGTTATTTAAAAATCACACAACTTTTCCACGTTGTTGTCAATGTATTTTGTTCCACTTGTCAGCAATTTGAGTGGCTGGGCAGATATATCTCTGTTTACCTGTGCAAAGAATATCACCATGCATCATCATCTCTGGCCCAGGTCATCATAAATCACCTCATCATGTTGATTACCAGTCCCTACCAAATCATGTGGGCTTGCCCATTCTAGGAAAACATACCCCTTGCAAACTTACAAGCTGTCCCTATATTAACTCTGAGATCTTTCAAACACAGGTCATCATGCAGTCTCCTCATGTTTACTCCCATGCATAGCCACAGAGGTGGGCAGACTTGAATTCCTTCCTTTCTGAGGTACTACCATTGACTGGCCTTTGCTCATGGATATTGCTATTTCAGTAAAGCAAAATCTCTTAAGGCCAACCAATTTTTTTCACAATATGCCCTCACATTAATCATGAAATCACTTACATTACCAGCCATTGACTCATAACGGAGAACCCTTTTCACAATCCATAAAGATAGATCACCAGTCTTTTCAACTCTGGCTAATGCACAAGTTGCACCTTATGCTACATGTGTATTAGCAGGTTTAGGGTTAGAAGCTTGATTGTAGGCATTTCTAGGTGGAGCATTGATAATTAACAACCCTCAGGTTTATAGGCAATCTGCATATCTCTTGCACATAGCGCCTTGTTTAGGATTTGACAGATGGTACTACATCCATCAGGATGATCGAGGAAATTTCTTCCTCCATCCTGATGAATTAACGTCCATCAGATTTAGAAATGACCACCGGCCTAGTAGTCGCCTCTGTACATTTGAAAGAAACCGCTGTGGTGATGTTTCCTTTCAATGTACCAAAAGTTGGGCGGATGGCCACTGTCATGTTTTGACAGCTGTTCACCATACTTCTCAAAGTTTTTCAGAAATACAAAAATGAAAGACGCCACCTCCTGGGAGATATCTACCAGGGTGTGGGGGTAATTTTTTTCTTCTCTATTCCCCAAAAACAGGTTTTTTCTGGTGGTGAGGGGCAAGAACAAAGATATTACACTGTTCACTCTAAATAAGTCAGGTAATGTAATGTCTTCCCTGCAAATGTCCCTATTCGATTAGTCCATCGTAGGAAGTTTCCTCATGATGTAGCCCATGGCAGCTCCATTGACGGAAAATGTAAGGTCCGTCCATCCTTATGGTAAACAGTCAGAATATCGAGTAGGAAATGTCGACTTGCACTAATATCAAGTGCAAAATATCGTGATACAGAAATATCGACTGCCAGAATATCGTGGTCAAGAATATCGAGTTTAAGGTAAGAAATATCGTTTTCCAAAATATCGAAGTTAATTAATATCGTTTGCAAAAAATATAGTTGTTAAAAATATCATTTTTTTAGTTAGTGTTTTGTATTTTAGTATGTATTTTAAATGTATGTGCCATATTTTTTTGTCTAAGTAGTGATTTTATTTTAATGTATGTGTTAAATTTTTAGAAGTTATAAATGTTATTTTAATTAAATTTTGCGTTTTAGTTCCGTAGCGGGTTATGGGTTTATAGGGGAATAGGGTGGGAAGTAATTTAATTATAATACATTGAATTTTAATTTTCTTTTATTTAAATGTTGTGTTTTAATTCCGTAGCGGGTTGTGGGTTTATACGGGAATAGGGTGGAAAGTAATTTAATTATAATAAATTGAATAATAGTTTTTATTTATTAGTATTTATTTAATTTTGATTTTATAGTGTTAATTATGGTAATTAATTTATTATTAATTAATTAATAATTGGCTGTTAATTTTTATTGATTAATTAATTGGTAAATATGTTAATTGTGTCACTTTTTTAGGAGCGAGTTGTGGGTTTATAGGGGAATAGGGTGGAAAGTAATTTAATTATAATTAAAATTATTAATATGTTTTCATAATTAATATTGATTTATTTAATATTTTATATTGTTAATTGTGGGAAATAATATATTATTAATTATTTATTAATTTGTTACTAATTATTAATTAATTGGTAATTATGTTAATAGTGTGATTTGTTTTAGGAGTGGGTTGTGGGTTGATAGGGGAGTAGGGTGGGAAGTAATTTAATTTTAATAAATGTAATAATTTTTTATATATAATATTTATTAATTATTATTTTATAGTGTTAGTTGTGTGAATTAATTTATTAATAATTATTTATATTTTGATTGTTAATTGTTATTAATTAATTAATTAATTGTTAATTAATTATGTTAATTGTATAATTTTTACGAAATTGTTGGTGGCATTTATAGGTTAATATGGTGGGAGGTAATTTATTTTTAATTAATAATTCTTTGTTAATTGATGCTAATTAATTAATTACATTTTAATTTTGTCATTTGTGTATTAATTTTGATGTTTGAGTTGTGGTGTTTATAGTGGTAAATGGTGGGAAATACATTTTTAAAATTAATTACTTATTTGTTGTTCATTGATATGAATTTATTAATGTAAAATTAGTTATGGAAATTGTGTAAATATTTTTAGGTGTGTGTTATGGTGTTTATTGGGGTAGATGGTGGAAAGTAATTTAGTTTACATTAATTAATCATTACTTGATCATTAATATTTATTTATTAATTCTTAAATATTTTTGGTAATTGTTTTTTTTTTTTTATTTGGGGATTTATGTTGCATAGCTGTAATGTTTGGTTACTACAATAATTTTGAACTTTTTAAATATGTTTTTTAATTATTAATAATTTTTAAATTGATAATTAATTGTGTTAATTATGGAGGTACACTTTTTTTATTTAATTTAGATGTGTGTTGTAAATTGTGTGGTGTTATAGGGTAGGAAAAAAATATTACATTTATGTAATTATTTTTTTAGATTACAATTAATTTCTATTACAAAATATTTATTTGTTTGATAATTTCTTGTTAAAATTAAAAAACAATCTTTTTATGTAAATTTTATATTTTTTCTACATTATTATATGTTTCTATGTTTTGTAAAAATTTATAATAGATATGTTTTGTTTTTGGGTCTTTTATTATATGTTGTATAGTAGTTGATATTTTGTTTGTTTTTAAATTTGAATTTTCTTAAGTGTGAATAGTAATTTTTACCCCTTTGCTATCCAACACTTACCCTACTGCTGCATTCGCAGGAGTGCTAATAGTAATTTATACCCCTACACTAGCCAACACTTTCCCTACTGTTGTACTCGCTGGAGTGGGAATAGTAATTTTACCCCTGCGCTATCCAACACTTTCCCTACTATTGCACTTGCTGGAGTGGGAATAGTCATTTTTACCCCTACGCTATCCAACACTTTCCCTACTGTTGCACTCGCTGGAGTGGGAATAGTAATTTTTACCCCTACGCTATCTAACACTTTCCCTACTGTTTCACTCGCTGGAGTGGGAACAGAAATTTTTACCCCTAAGCTATCCAACATTTTCCCTACTGTTGCACTCGCTGGAGTGGGAATAGTAAATTTTACCCCTCGCTATCCAACACTTTCCCTACTGCTGCACTCTTTGGAGTGGGAATAGTAATTTTATCTCCTCCGCTATCCAACACTTTCCCTACTGTTGCACTCATTGGAGTGGGAATAATAAATTATTCCCCTCCGCTATCCAACACTTTCCCTACTGTTGCACTAGCTGGAGTGGGAATAGTAATTAGTAATTTTTACCCCTTTGCTAGCCAACACTTTCCCTACTGTTGCAATCGCTGGAGTGGGAATAGTAATCTTTACCCCTACGTTATCCAACATTTTCCCTACTGTTGCACTCGCTGGAGTGGGAATAGTAATTTTTACCCCTACACTATCCAACACTTTCCCTACTGTTGCACTCTTTTGAGTGGGAATAGTAATTTTATCCCCTCCGCTATCTAACACTTTCCCTACTGTTGCACTCGCTGGCAGGGCCGGACTGGCAATTCCGGGCACCGGGCAATCCCTCGGTAGGCCGGATGGTGTGGGGGCCGGTTTTCTCAGTGGGGGCCGGTTTTGCTGGGGCGACGTGCGTGACTCTCCGTGAGTCCGTCCGTGGCAAAAAAAGGAAGCACAAGTTCATGTCAGGCCTGATCAGACATCACAATTATGCCACGGTTGCCAATGGCAGACTGCAATTTGGCTGAGTTCTGGGTGCAGCAGGGCTGCAGCAGGCAGGTCAGTCAGTTAAGCCTGGTGCTGCCCTGCGCTGCCTGCCAGCCCTGTGCCGCGGTGCCGGTGCGCGCAGCGCGCAGATGACTCTCTACGCGCGCGCGCGGCCTGCCTGGGTCTTCCTTAGGGCGGGGCAGGGCTGTCTGGTGATGACCTCATGCGCAATGCGCATGACACAATTGGGCGAGCGTGAGCCGCGAAGGTGAGGCTCGCGCAATTTGCAAAGCTCGCCTGCCTTTGTCTGTCCCTGTTTCCCACCACCAGGCTGAGGCTAGTCCCATCCGTTGTGTTCTGCAGCTTCTGCTGGTGGTTGTAGCTGACTCCAAGTGGGCCCGCAGTTGACTCAGGTGAGTGCAGGGCTGAGTGTGGGAACTTTGGCTAGTATCTGTTTCATAGACAAATCCTTGTACGTCAGTGGTTCTGCTATGCGAAGGGACGGACTCTCGATGACAGTGAATGGAGAGCGTTGGTTGAAACGGGATGCGGGGCCAAGAATGAATTAAATAAATAAATATACTATGCTCATCCTTCTATTGAGAGGTTTTCAGCTACTTGTATGTATATATATCTGAAGTACGTCAAAACCAAGGCCAAACTATGCCAGGGCAGCTCTGTGTGTCATAGTCACTATCATCACTAGTTGACTTTCGGCGGGGTGGTGGAGGGGGGGATTTTCATTTTAAGGACCACGGTCGGACCAGGACTGTTCGACCCTATTATCTGCACAGACACAGTAAGTAAAGTTTAAATGCTTAAACCGGCCGCCTGCGCCTGACGCGTATGCCAATTATGATAATGCGCAATCATAATTGCATACGCCGCAGGCGCAGGCAGCAGCAGGCAGCCGGTTTAAGCACTTTACTTTCTGATATGCAGGTGAGGTGACCAGGCGGAGTTACTGACCCTGCTTGTTGTGTTCTGAAATTGAATCCTGCCCCCCTCACTTCCTTAGGGTGGGGCTGCCCGGCTGCCTGGTGATGACCTCATGCGCAATGCGCATGACACAATTGGCCTCGCGCAAATTAAAAGTTCGCCTCATCGCCTGCCTTTGTCTGTCTTTCCCGCTAGTCCCGCGTCCGTTGTGTGTTCAGCTGGTTGGTTGGTTGATTTACTTGACTTGTGCTGGACTCAGGTGAGTGCAGGGCAGCCATAGCCTGGCTGCCAAAAGTGCCATTAATGTATTTCCATACAATGATTGTGCCCTGTGCATTAGCTTGTACTGTGAGAGGCCCCATCACGTCAGCTGCCTAATAAATGAATACTTCAACAACAGTCAGCTGACTCGAGTCACCAGAGCCACGGCAGACTGTCATTGAGCACCCGGCCTCAGGAGAGGGAGGCTGAGGCACGCCACTCATATAGTTTGTTCTAAACAAATTAAATACAAAGAGAGGTGTGCTGCCATTGTGCCTTGTAATTTAGAGTAATAAAAGCCTCTGTCAGTCACTCACTATCACTACTTGACTTTCGGCGGGGGGGGTTCATTTTAAGGACCAGGACCGATCGACCCTGCCTGCATCACCTGCATTATGCAGCATATCTGCACAAAGTAAAGTGCTTAAACCGGGCGTATGCAATTATGATAATGCACATTGCGCATTATCATAATTGCATACGCGGCAGACGCAGGCGGCCGGTTTAAGCTCTTTACTTACTGTGTCCTGTGCAGATATGCAGGTGAAGTATCCAAAAACTCAAAAGTGTGCACTTTTTCTGAGGCGATGCACTATGTGGTTAAAAAAAAAGAAAATACTTTGCGGCCAAGCTTATCCTGATTCCTGGCCCGAAAATATATAGTTCACCATGAGGTTGACGCGAAGAATGTTTTGTGAATGTGATGTTGGGTTGGATGCACTGATTGGCTATAAATATATGACTGACACTTTAGGACCGTCGACGCCATACACCTACACCAAACTGTACAACATGCTTCAAGAGCCTGGTATTCTGCGCCGATGAATAGAAGTGCGCAACAACACACCTGCTGGTGGTTATAATGTTCCTGCTGGAGAGAGATCAGAGTTTGTGCTAGTGACAGTTTTGACTCATCATAAAGTAGCACAAAGGGTTGATATGTCTCCATAAGGTAATCATTTACTATGCTTTAAAAGTTAATACAATCTAATATGTAATGAAAAATGTGTTGAAAAATGCTTTGTTTTGGCCTTTCTGTCTCCAAAATATTCTTGGGGGGACAACACCCCAAACTCCCCCCAGTAGTGGTTGCTCAGTGCGCTTGCTCGCTACACACCATGTGGGTGCTGGTCTCACTTTTACTTTGTTCTCTGATTCACTACTTGTGTCTATTTTTGGTGCTCTCTGAAAGAATGTCTATGGGTACATATGACTGGGTGGGTAACCTGGTGCTCTTTAAGGTCATCATCTACTATTTACTGTGCTTTGAAAGTTGATACAATTGAATATGTAATGAAAAATGTGCTGTAAAATTCACCATTTTGGTCTGTCTTTTTCCGAAATTTTCTTGGGGGGAGAACCCCTCCAAACCCCCCTAGTAGCGGTCGGGCTCGCTCACTGCGCTTGCTCGCTACGCGCCGGACGGGGGCTGGTCTGGCAAATTTTGCCAGGGCTGGTTTCAGTTCCCAGTCCGGCCCTGCTCGCTGGAGTGGGTATAGTAAATTATTCCCCTCCGCTATCTGACACTTTACCTACTGTTGCACTTGCTGGAGTGGGAATAGTAATTTTTGTCCCTAAGCTATCCAACACTTTCCCTACTGTTGCACTCGCTGGAGTGGGAATAGTAAATTATTCCCCTCCGCTATCCAACACTTTCCCTGCTGTTGCAGTTATTGGAGTGGGAATAGTAAATTATTCCCCTCCGCTATCCAACACTTTCCCTACTGTTGCACTCGCTGGAGTGGGAATAGTAATTTTTTCTCCTCCGCTATCCAACACTTTCCCTACTATTGCAGTCAATGTAGTGTAAAATGTAGGTTTAAAAAATATTACATATTTTAATATTTTCATTTATAATATAATTTTAATTATTTTTATTTTTATGTTACAGGTGTATGTATATATATATTTATTTATACATTTTAATATATTTCTAACATTTTATAATTAATTAAAATTCTTATTTATTAATTATTTTTAAGTAAATATATATATATATTACATTTTAAATACGTATGTTTAATTTATTTTTACATTACATTTATTACTTATAATTGTTAAAATATACAAATAAATCTAAATATTCTTTTTAAGTTAAATGTATTATTTAATTTATTTTACAATATTTTTTATACATATAAAAAAACAATATTTTCTACTTTGATATTTTGAACAACGATATTTTTTTCTCGATATTTTTGTATTTACCATTATGAAGATAGGAGGTCGATATTTTTGACAACAATATTTTTGTCACGATATTTCTGTAGGTCGATATTTCTGTTGTCGATATTCTGTCAGTGATCCCATCCTTATATGAGGCGTTTGCAACAGAGCACCCTGTCTGCCAAACTTGAAATCGGGTCCATAGTTTTGGGAAAATTCACATATTTTTCATGTTTTTAGGATAGGGTTTTCTTCAAAGGGGCAAGTAATTTATCAATAGAAAAAATAGGTAAATATGAGTAAACATTACTATCACATTTACAAATGCAGCACTTTCCATATACTGAAGAAATGTGCATCAACATCTAGAACTATTACAGATTACAAGCAGTACTGCTGGAATCCTTTGAAAATGCCTGGTTCAAATGTAGTAGTAATCCTAGAGAATCATTGTTAAAACATTTAGGGGCCGATTCCGATTCGGGCTGGAAATCTCTCCGACCGAGCCGGACCCGGAGAGATTTCCGACCGAATCGGACCCGTGCAGTCCGACCGAACGAGTACGATGCGCACGTATGCCATCGGACACGAAGTCGGTCGGACTCCCATTGAAGTCAATGGGAGCCTGTCGTACAACGCGTACGCGGGCTCCCATTGACTCAATGGGTGCGATGCGGACAAGTGCGCCCCCTACAGCGTCTACGCGGCGAAGCGATTCGTGCAGTACACGCACAGGTAGGGGGACCCATGGGTCCCCCTGTGTGCGACTCGCACGGCTACGCGTACAGGGGGTCCGACACGGACCCCCAAAGTACGGCTCCGACTGCTCTTTGGAGCCGGAGTGCGCGGCTCGGTCGGACTGCTCGCGGCGCGCATCGTACTTACCCGGCCGGGGAACGTCTCCATTGCGCGGTGCGAGTCGAGTCCGAGCGAGTCGGTCGGTGCGGTTAGACCCGGGAACGAGTCGGTCGGAGCGGTCGGGATGCCCGGACGAGTCGGTCGGCGAATACGCATCGTACTCGCTCGCCCGGACGCGCGTACGGTTCGGTCGGGAAATAGGGCTCCGAATCGGATCCGGTAAAGCCGAATCCGATTCGGAGCACTACCGGCTGAGATCGGAATCGGCCCCTTATTGTTCACTTTGTAAAGATAATGCTCAAGAAAAAATATAGCACAACCATGCTGCCAGTCCCCAACTAAAGCATTTAAAATAAATCAGTGAATTTTAGTGGCAGTCAATGTTATTTCTGTTACATAAATGCAAAATATAAACAATACAGTTTATAAAACAAATCCTAAGGTACAATACATTAACCCCTTCGATGCTCATGACGGAATGGTTCCGTCATGAGCATCGGTGCCCCTGTGCTCATGACGGAACCATTCCGTCATGAGGCCAGGGCACGAAATCCCTCTGCTGCAGACAGCAGAGGGATTTCCTTTCTCCTCCACAGCCTCGGGAGCTGGGGAAGAGCTTCCCAGCTCCCGAGGCCCCCTCCTTTCAGTGAAATGAAGATCAGCGCGCACGTCGCGCTGACTTCATTTCACTGAAAACGAAACTAAAATGAGCCTTTAGGCTCATTTCAGTTTCACTTTACGTGCTCAGGGGGCTATCTCAGCCCCTGAGCACGTAGAAAGACAGGAGAGGTATCATTGGAAAGGGAGAATCTCCCTTTCCAATGGTACCCCTCCCAGTGGATCCCTGCTTGGGGATCGCCCCAGGAGGGCGATCCCCAAGCAGGGATCCACCCACTAAGGCACCAGGGAGGGGAGCGGCCCCTTGGGCAAGGGCTTTTGCTCCCCAAACAAATTGCCAATGTTCATTCTTTCTGCCCCCTGGGGGCAGATGGGAGCAGTAGCCCCCAATCTGCCCCCGGGGGCAGAAAGCCCACTAGACACCAGGGATTTTTATTTGGTGCATTTATTTAGGGTGGGGGCTGCCTGAAACGGGCACGCCAATGCCCCCACCCCCAGCCACCATTACAGCCTTTCTGCCCCCCTGGGAGGCAGATGGGGGCAGTAGCCCCCAATCTGCCCCCTGGGGGCATAAAGCCCACTAAATGCCAGGGATTTTTTTGTGTGCTATTTTTTTTAGGGTGGGGGCTGCCCAAAATGGGCACGCCAATGCCCCCACCCCACCCACCACCATTACAGCCTTTCTGCCCCCCTGGGGGCAGAAAGCCCACTAAACACCAGGGATTTTTTGGACGCATTTTTTTAGGGTGGGGCTGCCCGAAATAGGCTTGCTAATGCCCCCACCCCCCCACCACCATTACAGCCTTTCTGCCCCCCCTGGGGGGCAGAAAGCCCACTAAACACCAGGGATTTTTTTGGACGCATTTTTTTTAGGGTGGGGGCTGCCCGAAATGGGCACGCTAATGCCCCCACCCCCATTACCATTACAGCCTTTCTGCCCCCTGGAGGCTGAAAGCCCACTAAATGCCAGGGATTTTTTTGTGTGCTATTTGTTTTAGGGTGGGGGCTGCCCGAAATGGGCACGCTAATGCCCCCACCCCCCACCACCATTACAGCCTTTCTGCCCCCCCCCTGGGGGGCAGATGTGGGCAGTAGCCCCCAATCTGCCCCCCTGGGGGGGGCAGAAAGCCCACTAAGCATCAGGGATTTTTTTGAACGCATTTTTTTTTAGGGTGGGGGCTGCCTGAAATGGGCACACTAATGCCCCCACCCCCTGTCACCATTACAGCCTTTCTGCCCCCCCCTGGGGGACATATGGGGGCTGTATCCCCAATCTGCCCCCCGGTGGGGCAGAAAGCCCACTAAACACCAGGGATTTTTTGGGCGTGTTTGTTTTTGGGTGGGGCTGCCCGAAACGGGCACGCCAATGCCCCCACCCCCTGCCACCATTACAGCCTTTCTGCCCCCCTGGGAGGCAGATGGGGGCAGTAGCCCCCAATCTGCCCCCCGGTGGGGCAGAAAGCCCACTAAACGCCAGGGATTTTTTTTGTGCAATGTTTTTTAGGGTGGGGGCTGCCCAAAATGGGCACGCAAATGCCCCCACCCCGCCGCCACCATTACAGCCTTTCTGCCCCCCCCCTGGGAGGCAGATGGGGGCAGTAGCCCCCAATCTGCCCCCCTGGGGGGGCAGAAAGCCCACTAAACACCAGGGATTTTTTTTGTGCAATTTGTTTTAGGGTGGGGGCTGCCCAAAATGGGCACGCCAATGCCCCCATGCCCTTGCCACCATAACAGTCTTTCTGCCCCCCCCGGGGCAGCAGAACCCCCAAAGTGGGCACGCCAATGCCCACATCCCCGCCACCATTACAGCCTTTCTGCTCCCCCTGGTCTCCCGATAAAAATGGTACCTCACACGCGTGGGTGGGGCAAGTACCCGCGACAGGCAAGGGCCCAAAACCTAGTGAGGCGACATCAAAATTACCTATCACAAACCAACCTGGTTTCAAGGGGGTCCCATGAGTTTTTGGCCCGGGTTCGGCGGCCAGCTAGGGAAACCTACCAAACCCACACATTTCTGAAAACTAGACACCCGGGGATTCCAGGGAGGTATGGCTTGCGTGGATCCCCCAACGTTTTCTTACCCAGAATCCCACAGAAACCTGACATTTTGCTGAAAAAAATCACTTTTTTCACACATTTTTGTGTGGGAAAGTTGTGGCATCACCGGGCTGAAACAAATTTCCTACCACCCAGTGTTTCCCCAGGTCTCCTGATAAAAACGGTGCATCACTCGGGTGGGAGGCCCAAGTACCCGCGACAGGCAAGGGCCCAAAACGTATTGAGGCGACATCAAAATTGCCTATCAGAAGACGACCTGGTTTTGCAAGGGGGGTCCCATGACTTTTGGCCCGGGGCTCGGCGGCCACCTAGGGAAACCTACCAAACTCACACATTTCTGAAAACTAGACACTCGGGGATTCCAGGGAGGTATGGCTTGCGTGGATCCACCAACGTTTTCTTACCCAGAATCCCCAGAAACCTGTAATTTTACAGAAAAAAATCACTTTTTCACACATTTTGTGTGGGAAAGTTGTGGCATCACCGGGCTGACACAAATTTCCTACCACCCAGCGTCCTCCAGGTCTCCCGATAAAAACGGTGCATCACTCGGGTGGGAGGCCTAAGTACCCGCGACAGGCAAGGGCCCAAAACGTATTGAGGCGACATCAAAATTGCCTATCAGAAGACGACCTGGTTTTGCAAGGGGTCCCATGACTTTTGGCCCGGGCTCGGCGGCCACCTAGGGAAACCTACCAAACCCACACATTTCTGAAAAGTAGACACCCGGAAATTCCAGGGAGGTATGGCTTGCGTGGATCCACCAACGTTTTCTACCCAGAATCCCCAGAAACCTGAAATTTTACAGAAAAAATCACTTTTTTCATACATTTTGTGTGGGAAAGTTGTGGCATCACCGGGCTGACATAAATTTCCTACCACCCAGCGTTCCCCAGGTCTCCCGATAAAAATGGTGCCTCACTCGGGTGGGAGGCCCAAGTACGCGTGACAGGCAAGGGCCCAAAACGTATTGAAGCAACATCAAACTTGCCTATCAGAAAATCGACCTGGTTTGCAAGGGGGTCCCATGACTCTTTGGCCGGGGCTCGGCGGCCACCTAGAAAACCTACCAAACCCACACATTTCTGAAAAGAAGACACCCGGGATTCAGGAGGTATGGCTTGCGTGGATCCCCCAACGCTTTCTTACCCAGAATCCCCAGAAACCTTAAATCTTGAGAAAGTCACTTTTTCACACATTTTTGTGTAGGAAAGTTGTGGCATCACCGGGCTGACACAAATTTCCTACACCCAGCGTTCCCCAGGTCTCCCGATACAAATGGTGCCTCACTCGGGTGGGAGGCCCAAGTACCCGCAACAGGCATGGGCCCAAAACGTATTGAGGCGACATCAAAATTGCCTATCAGAAGACTGACCTGGTTTTGCAAGGGGTCCCATGACTTTTGGCCCGGGGCTCGGCGGCCACCTAGGAAACCTAGCTAACCCACACATTTCTGAAAAGTAGACACTCGGGATTCCAGGGAGGTATGGCTGCGTGGATCCACCAATGTTTTCTTACCCAAAATCCCTGCAAACCTGAAATTTTGCTGAAAAAATCACTTTTTCACACATTTGTGTGGGAAAGTTGTGGCATCACCAGGCTGACACAAATTTCCTACCACCCAGCGTTCCCCAGGTCTCCTGATAAAATGGTGCCTCACTCAGGTGGGAGGCCCAAGTACGCGCGACAGGCATGGGCCCAAAACGTATTGAGGCAACATTGAAATTGCCTATCACAAAATGTTTTGGGCCTTTGCCTGTCGCGGGTACTTGGGCCTCCCACCCGAGTGAGGCACCATTTTTATCGGGAGACCTGGGGGAACGCTGGTGGTAGGAAATTTGTGTCATCCCGGTGATGCCACAACTTTCCCACACAAAAATGTGTGAAAAAGTGATTTTTTCAGCAAAATTACAGGTTTGCAGGGGATTCTGGGTAAGAAAACGTTGGTGGATCCACGCAAGCCATACCTCCCTGGAATCCCCGGGTGTCTACTTTTCATAAATGTGTGGGTTTGCTAGGTTTCCTTAGGTGGCCGCCGAGCCCTGGGCCAAAAAGTCATGGGACCCCCCTTGCAAAACCAGGTCATTTTGTGATAGGCATTTTTGATGTCGCCTCAATACGTTTTGGGCCCTTGCCTGTCGCGCGTACTTGGGCCTCCCACCCGAGTGAGGCACCATTTTTATTGGGAGACCTGGGCGAACGCTGGGTGGTAGGAAATTTGTGTCAGCCTGGTGATGCCACAACTTTCCCACACAAAAATGTGTGAAAAAAGTGATTTTTTTCAGCAAAATTTCAGGTTTGCAGGGGATTTTGGGTAAGAAAGCGTTAGTGGATCCACGCAAGCCATACCTCCTTGGAATCCCTCGGGTGTCTACTTTTCAGAAATGTGTGGGTTTGCTAGGTTTCCTAGGTGGCCGCCGAGCCCCGGGCCAAAAGTCATGGGACCCCCTTGCAAAACCAGGTCGTCTTCTGATAGGCAATTTTGATGTTGCCTCAATAAGTTTTGGGCCCTTGCCTGTCGCGCGTACTTGGGCCTCCCACCCGAGTGAGGCACCATTTTTATCGGGAGACCTGGGGGAATGCTGGGTGGTAGGAAATTTGTGTCAGCCCGGTGATGCCACAACTTTCCCACACAAAAATGTGTGAAAAAAGTGATTTTTTCAGCAAAATTTCAGGTTTGCAGGGGATTCTGAGTAAGAAAACGTTGGTGGATCCACGCAAGCCATACCTCCCTGGAATCCCCCGGGTGTCTACCTTTCAGAAATGTTTGAGTTTGCTAGGTTTCCCTAGGTGGCCGCCGAGCCCCGGGCCAAAAAGTCATGGGACCCCCCTTGCAAAACCAGGTCGTTTTGTGGTAGGCATTTTTGATGTCGCCTCAATACGTTTTGGGCCCTTGCCTGTCGCGGGTACTTGGGCCTCCCACCCGAGTGAGGCACAATTTTTATCGGGAGGCCTGGGGCAATGCTGGGTGGTAGGAAATTTGTGTCAGCCCGGTCATGCCACAACTTTCCCACACAATAATGTGTGAAAAAAGTGATTTTTTCAGCAAAATTTCAGGTTTCTGGGGGATTCTGGGTAAGAAAACATTGGGGGATCCACGCAAGCCATACCTCCCTGGAATCTCCCATGTGTCTACTTTTCAAAAATGTATAGGTTTGCTAGGTTTCCCTAGGTGCCGGCAGAGCTAGGGTTCAAAAACTACAGCTAAGCACTTTTAAAAAAAAGGGTCATTGTTCACTGTGAAAATGTGGTGTGTCCACATTGTGTTTTGCGCTGTTTCCTGTCGCGGGCACTAGGCCTACCCACACAAGTGAGGTACCATTTTTGTCGGAAGACTTTGGGGAATGCGGGGTGGGTGGAATTTTGTGGATCCACGCAGATTCCAGAACTTTCCACCACAGAAAAGTGAGGAAAATGTGTTTTTTTGACAATTGTTTAGGTTTGCAAGGGATTCTGGGTAACAGAACCTAGTGAGAGCCAGTCAAGTCACCCCATCCTGGATTCCCCTGGGTGTCTAGATTTAAAAAATGTATAGGTTTGCTAGGTTTCCTAGGTGCCGGCAGAGCTAGGGTTAAAAACTACAGCTAAGCACTTTTCAAAAAAGGGTCATTTTTCACTGTGAAAATGTGGTGTGTCCACGTTGTGTTTTGCGCTGTTTCCTGTCGCGGGCACTAGGCCTACCCACACAAGTGAGGTACCATTTTTCTCGGAAGACTTTGGGGAATGCGGGGTGGGTGGAATATTGTGGATCCACGCAGATTCCAGAACTTTCCACCACAGAAAAGTGAGGAAAATGTGTTTTTTTACAATTGTTTAGGTTTGCAAGGGATTCTGGGTAACAGAACCTAGTGAGAGCCAGTCAAGTCACCCCATCCTGGATTCCCCTGGGTGTCTAGATTTCAAAAATGTATAGGTTTGCTAGGTTTCCCTAGGAGCCGGCAGAGCTAGGGTTCAAAAACTACAGTTAGGCACTTTGCAAAAAAGGGGTAATTTTTCACTGTGAAAATGTGGTGTGTCCACGTTGCGTTTTGGGCCGTTTCCTGTTGCGGGCACTAGGCCTACCCACACAAGTGAGGTACTGTTTTTCTCAAAAGACTTTGGGGAACGCGGGGTGGGTGGAATTTTGTGGATCCATGCAGATTCCAGAACTTTCCACCACAGAAAAGTGAGGAAAATTTGTTTTTTCTGACAATATTTTAGGTTTGCAAGGGATTCTGGGTAACAGAACCAGGTGAGAGCCAGTCAAGTCACCCCATCCTGGATTCTCCTGGGTGTCTAGTTTTCAAAAATGTATAGGTTTGCTAGGTTTCCTAGGTGCCGGCAGAGCTAGGGTTCAAAAACTACAGCTAGGCACTTTGCAAAAAAAGGGTCATTTTTCACTGTGAAAATATGGTGTGTCCACGTTGCGTTTTGGGCCGTTTCCTGTCGCAGGCACTAGGCCTACCCACACAAGTGAGGTACCATTTTTATCGGGAGACTTAGGGTAACACAAAATTGTAGAGCAACTGTTATTATCTATTGACTTTTGATGCATTTCTGCCTTCCAAATGAAAGACAATGTGTAAAAAGAAGTCATTTTGAAAAATGTCCTATAATTCTCATGCTAGTATGGGTACTCCCAATTTCGGAAATGTGCAAATATCTACTATTTCTAAACTCTATATTTTGTTCCCATTTCAGAAATACATAGGTGTCTTTCATACCGATTTTTCCATGTATAAATTTTCCCAGAATAATTGCCATATACCCGGTACATAATAAAAACCATTGCAAGACGCTGCTCAGTTATTGGCTCTGGGTTCGTCGGGTTCTTGGTGAACCTACAAGTCCTATATATCGCCACAACCAGAAAGGTCCAGCGGATGTAACGGTATATTGCTTTCAAATATCTGTCATAATTAGAAGAAGTTACAGGTGAAAACGTTGACACAAATGGTTGATTTTTTCAACTAATTTTCAATTTGTCCTATATTTAACTGTTTGTTTCTATAAAGAAAACTTGAAGGATCTACACAAATGACCCCTTTCTGAATTCAGAATTTTGTCTACTTTTCAGAAATGTATGGCTTTCCAGGATCCATTATTGCTTTCATACCCATTTCTACCATTAACTGGAAGGAGGTTGAAAGCACAAAAATAGCAAAAATAGACTATGTCCCAGAAAAATGCCAAAACTGTGTAAAAAATGTTGGTTTTCTGACAAAAGTCTGCTTGTCCCTGAAAGCTGGGAAGATGGTGATTTCAGCACCACAACCCCTTTTTGATGCCATTTGCAGGGAAAAACCAGACGCTTTCATCTGTAGCCCTTTTTCGCATTTTTCCCCCAAAAAACAAAATTTAGCTGTATTTTGGCTAATTTCTGGGTCCCCTCCAGGGGAATCCACAAACCCTGGGTACCTTTAGAATCCCCATGATGTTGGAAAAAAAGGACGCACATTTGGCGTGGATACGTTATGTGGTCAAAAAGTTACAGGGGCCTAAGCGCGAACTACCCCAAATAGCCCAAAAAAGGCTTAGCACAGGAGGGGAAAAGGCCTAGCAGCGAAGGGGTTAAATCCTATTTAAATAAACAAACATCATTTATGTCCTTACAAGAAGGACTGTGGTAAATGTTATCATACAGGCAGAATTAAAATGATCATTTAAAATGTAGGCTAGAGATGCCACACAAGAGCATATTCAGGCTTTCAAGATTTGTTATAGCCTCTTTCTCACAATTTTTGGTAAACTAGCAGAAGGCACAGGCGAGTTTAACCACTACATTCTTAGATGCCACTGCTGTCTGTTATGGAAACTCTGATGAGGGAAAGCAAATGAAACAAGAATAAAACTAAAGATGATAAGAGAGAAATGGAGAGAGGAGAAAAGGAAGGGTGGAGAGAGGAAGAGAAAGAAAGGAGAATCACAAGAGCGAAAATAGTAGGAAAGAAGAAATAAAAGTCATGGTTCAGATCATGATTCTGTGACTCCAATTTTTTACCACAACTCAATATTTAGTAGAGATTCCTAAAAATGTAATATCTATAGCTCTTATCCGGGTGGTTATTTTTTATTTTTTATCATCATCTTAGGCCTCATGTTACTGAAGTCCCTCAGCGCAGCATGCAGACATCTCATTACATCACGCAAAGCAAAGTACTATACCAACACCTTGAATGAAAACCTTAACAAAAACAGAATACTTTTTGAGGTAATCAACCACTGCGTCAACGCCATGCCAGACCCATCTATTCCTCACTCCACTGAAATGTGCAATGCCATTAACCTCTTCTTCAGAGAAAAAACAGAAGATCTGACAGCACATTTACAACACCAAGAATCCTTTATCTCTTACGCCCATCCCTTTGCATAGAAACCTGCAATGATCAGCCTTCAAAGCCCCATCTCTCACAAATCTCTCTGACATACTCATCTCCTTAAAAGCCATTTCTTATAAAAATGTTCTCTTACCCCAGTCCTTCTTCTCAGCTCTCTCCGGTGATGCCCTCTCATCCCTTCTCACCATGGTCAATGCCTCCCTCACTCAAGGCCTCTTCGAAGAAGATGTCAAGAAAAGGCAGATCCTCACACTCTTAAAGAAACCTACACTAGACCGTGATGACCTCACCAACTACTGGCCCATCACTCACCTCCCATTCATTGGCAAGATGGTTGAAAAAGCAATCAATATTCAACTCCAAAATGACATTAATGCAAACCATCTTCTGATTGACTAACAGTCTAGCTTCAAATCACACTGCAGCATGGAGGCCATTACCTTACATATTGTAGATGATGCCCCTGTGACCGCTGGAATTCTCAGCTGCCTTGAGCACTGTTGACCATACCACCCTCATATGCACCCTGGAGTCTCAAATTGTATTCACAGGCAATGTCGTTTGCTGGTTCTCCTATTACCTTTACAACCAAAACCAGATTATTCATTTGGGCATGTTCAGGCCCCAAAAGATTCCTATCACCTGTCGAGTCTCCAGGGTTCCGTACTATCCCCCATCATATTCATCCACTACATTTAACTTCTTGGTGCTCTACTAACAGATTACACCATCAATATTCACCAATGGGCATATGATACACAACTCTACTTGAAAGTCTCCTCTGCTTTAGATATCCAATGTCTCAAACACTGCGTGCACATCATCCAGACTTGGATGTACAGCTCCTAGCTGAAGCTTAATGCCAAGACAGAAATCTCATTATTTGCCAAGGACAACATACAACAAACAGTACAAACCTAGCTCAATGACAAAAATCTTCATGGCTTTGAACCCCAATTTTCACCAAATGCCAAGTTTTTGGATTAACTTTGGACACTAATAACACCCTTAAGGCAAACATTGTCATAAAAACAAAGTACCAGATTTCTCATCTGAAGAAAGTGAAATTGTTTCTTACTTCAAGAAAGTGACTTCAGGGCTGCTGTTCAAGCCTTTGTACTCTCACATCTGGATGGTGGTCACACCCTGCACCAAAACCTTCCAAAATCCACACTTACCCCTCAAGGGATCCTACATTCTGCAGCACCTCTCATCCAAGATCTGAAGAATTATGACCACATCACCCCCATCTTGATGGAACTCCATTGGCTCCCTTTGCTGGTCCATACCATTTCCAAAGACAGAGGCATTATTTACAAGGCCATCACCACCAGCACCCCTGCCTATCTTGCTGACATGTTCGCTATCTCTAATGGTTCTCGGCACACCCGCAGCCTGGATGCCATCAGACTGTACACCAAGGGCCTGAATATGAGTTAAGGCATTATTTATTGCCCCTGATAAATAACGATACCACGGGGTATGTTATTTATCAGGTGCCATAAATAGCACCAATCATGACTTTGTGGTGAATAACATGCAGATTTTGGTGTTTAATACACCAAAATTTGCATAATACTGAAAGTACCCTATAGATTCCCCTATTAAAGTTCGGCATATTTAACCTGTCGAAATTTGACGAATGTTGAGTTTCAGTCAGTCAAAAAATCTTTATTCGGTTAAAAACCGTAAAGGTGTACAAATTTATGTATACGTGATACTGCAATAGATAACAACCACATAAAAGAACATTAAAACCAAATCTCACATTGATTTCTACATTACAATTCAATTCATGAATCTATGTGCAACTACACATGGTGAGGCAGATAGGAGCAATTTTATTAGACTAAACAGACAGATCGTAAAGTGATTTGTGCAGAACATATAAAACAAAATCCCTTTTAAACATGGGTCTAAAACATATCATATCATACATAAAATTATTCCAGCACTCTGTGTGCAACAGCGCAGGGTACGACAGATAATAACAATTGTATGAGACCCAACAGTCAGATCATAAACTGATCTGTGCATAACAATCTCTCCTTTTAAATATAGGTCTAAAAACATATCATTTCAGTACTGCATTACTTGCCCACCATGTTTCGAAATCTTACTGCGGCCACAATAAATCTGTATGCCATGAGGCAAACCAGTTCGGACTGCTGTAATTGTAAATAGAATCGGGCTGGTCAGCATCTTCTTAAGAGACCTAAGTAAGCTAATTAGAAAACATTTTCTTGGCTCTGCATACAAAAAAAGAAAAAATGTAGCATGGATTGCATGGACTCTGAGTTGCAAGAAAATGGCACTTAGTCCATTTCACAGAACAAATCTCTTGGATAGAAAACCAACAATTGGGTGATGTTAAGGCAAAATCTAACCAGATAATACGTTTGTTGGTGATGTGATACAAAGTATAAATAAGGATCCATATAATTGGAGGTGATTAGTGATTGATAAGCCACCACCCTTCTCTTGCCACACACTAGGGCTTCTCTTATCCTTATCAGCAAGGCCAGAAATTCTGTTTCAACATTGACTTTGACTGAGAGATTGATACTCTGTGGATTATCGAAATGTTCTAGGCATCGTATCAAATAGAATGTTGAGCTATGTAAAGCATCCAGTAATTATCGGATGCGTTTAATACCTTCAACAAGGAGTTTACGCATGGTTCGGAATATTGTGAGCAACTCGTAATCACGCCCTGAGAAGCAAAAATCAGAAAAAAGCAAGATGGCAGGCCTTTTTCATTTATGCACCTAGATATTGAACTGCATCCCCTAATCGACCAGGGCCACTACAATGCTGCTACAATTTAGGAAAGAGTTGGAGATGCACGTCTTTAAAGATCATTATATTACAATGCATTAAACGTCCATAAACCAGCTACCTCTCCTATCACTCATTGACTTTATGGTTGTCTTTGACCCTGTACAGTACTATGCTGCCTTATGACTAGTGTCAAGACCCCACTCTCCTGTGAACTAGGCAATGCAGGAATGAAGATAGTCCATCTTCTCACCTACAGGCTACTGCCCTACATCCCAAATAATCAAGACTGTGGTTGACTAACCCTTAGGGGAAAAGGGAGAATAACGGGAGAAGGTAAGGTATGGGTAGACAGCTCCTCTCTGGGTATGATGGATGAACAGGTCCCCCTCTGATGCTGTTGTTGCCTAGTGACCACAGGACACAGACCAACAGGGACGACAGACACCTCCCACTGGAAAAACATGGAGAAGAGGTAAGTTACTCCAAACATACACAACAATACCCACATTACCCCTTTCACTCCAACATCTGTAACCACACTCAACATGCCTTGAGATGAGGGCATCAAACTTTTCACATTTCTATTGCCTGTACTCCTATTACATTCATAGAAGTAACCTTATGAACAATGTCTCAGAAAAGGGATGAAGGTTGAGCAAACAAGGTCTCAATACTTTCATAAGGTCATAGGCAATGGAGAGGCAAATGAACAAAACACCAAGAACAAAGTAAAGAGATATCAAGGCTCCTCGGTCAGGTATAAGGTGGTCTTTGTGGGTTAAGGCATCCATAGGAAAATAAAAAGGCACAGTGCACTGACCTGAGGCAAAGGAACAAACGATGCAGCCCATAAACAAAAATAGGAAAGAGTAAGCCAAGAAATACCATTGAGTTACAGCACTCAAAGTTGGTGAGACAGGGTCTCGTAGTGCCGGGGAACTCCGTCGGGCCGTTGGGATCAAGAAAAAAGAGAAAAACCCTGAAGTGGGGAAATTCGGAACTGGTGAGGGGGAGATCCTTCTCCTCAGGAAGAATCAGTAAACCAAGCTTCGAGAAAGGGCTGTGCATGTTTTAAATCAGTCACGTCGGAAGATAGTGGCCTATCGCGAGATCACAGCATCCCTTGATCTCACCAGATTACAAGGCATTGCTGCACATGTGAAAAGAGAAGGAGGACTATTGTAGAAACCAGGAAGCGATCTGGTAGGCGACCAACACTATCCTGCATGTGTGCTGCCCCAAATACTCTGCACACGCCGCCCAATATCACTGCATTCCATCAGGCACCTGCAGCCAAAACACAAGCATCAGACACACACAAGGTGTAGCGGATGAAGGGGAGCAGTGGTCACGATCTACAACACTACCTCTACCCAAAAGACAACTAACAGGACAAGGCTTGGAAGGGGTAAGAGCATGAGAGAGTGGCACAAGCCAGGGTGAATGTACATGACCAGCATACTCCCAAGTATGTTCCTCAGGAGGAAACCCTTGCATCAACCAGGTTAAACAGCGTAATCTGATGCCAACGCAAGTCAACAAAATGGTTCACCATGAATTCCTCTTGACTGTCCACAAGCAAAGCAGGAGGGGAGGAAGGGGGAGTGAGAATGAAGCAAAGGGATTAGGAAGGGAGGTATGAAATAACGGATGAACCTGATACTCAACCGGCAATTCAAGTTTCATGGCCACAGGATTTATTACCCATAGTATCTTAAATTGACTCACATAGCGTGGCTGCAGTTTCCGAGGCCCATCTAAGCATAGGTTCATCGAAGCCAACCAGACTCTATCACCTGGCGCATAAGACGGGTTCAGGATGTTGGTGTATGTCTCCCTGCTTCTTCATTCTTTCTTTAGCATCCAGCAAGTGGACCTGGGTGTCTTCCCAGATGTCTTGTAGAGACCCACACAGAGCATCAACCACTGGAACCCTGTATGCTGGTTGAAAGGGCATCGTTCGGGGATGATAACCCATGGAACAGTGAAATGGGGACATGCCCAAAGCTGAATGGGAGCTGTTTTTATTCGCAAACTCGGCCAGGGGCAGAACCTTAACCCAAATACTTGTCACTGTTACCGATAGGTAAGATAGATATTGTTCCATAGACTGGTTGGTACATTCTGTTTGCCCATCGATCTGTGGGTGATAAGCCGATGACAAACAGAGATTCATGTGCAGACCTCACACCAAAACTTGGACACAAATTGCAGCCACCGGTCAGAAAGAATACTTGTGGGTATACCATGGGGCCTAATAATATGTTGGATGACTATGTTAACCACTTCTTTAGGGAGATCAGTAACAAAATCCATGTTAATGGTATGCCATGGATGAGGGGGAACTTCAAGTGACTGGAACAAACCTGCAGGAGGAGCATGGGAGGACTGATTGACTGCACATACAGGACAAGCCTTTACGTAGGTCTACACATCTTGCATCAGAGATTTCCACCAAAACCATTGGGTACATAACTCTCTAGTCTTATCCACCCATGTATGATTTGTTAGATATGAAGAATGACACCATTGTAAAACCTGGTCTCGGTGGTCTTTGGGTATGTACAGTTTCTAATTGTGATAGAGGAGCCCCTCTTTTAATACATACAGGGGATTGGTTGACCTAGTCTTGTATTCTGATTTTCTTAATGTGCCCTTCATCTCAGCAAGAAACTCCTCTTCAGAGCAACAGCCAATCACCCTATCCCTTGGAATCATAGGAACTGCCTCCGAGGTTAATTTCTTCTTATGTGAAGAGAAAAAGATACAGGATAAGTCATCGGCCTTAGCTTGATTATCCGCTGGTCAGTATTTTATAACAAAATCAAATTCGTTAAATAAGAAAACCGAATGCATCTGACGTGGTGTTAGAGCTCGAGCAAAGCGAAAGAACTGTAGGTTCGTGTAGTCGGAGTATATGGGGATACAGTGTCAGCCCCCCCACAAATAATGCCTCCACTCCTGAAAGGAAAGTCTGATGGCCAGTAATTACCTTTCAGCAATAGTGTAGTTTTGCTCTGCTGGTAGAAATTTCTTTGAGAAGAAGGCTGTGGGATGCATTTTGCCGGTTTCATTATCTCTCTGTGATAGAACACCTCCTACTGCATATAGGGAGGCATCCGCCTCCACAAAAGAGGGCATGGCTGGGTCTGGGTGTACCAAAATGGGAGCAGAGGTGGAAGCAGATTGTGCCTCCGGTAGCCCCCCAGTGCACATACACCTCCCCAACACAAGGGGGGACCGCAACGGGCCCCCGAAACCAATCCCCGCCAGCCTTTCAATGGCAGTTTACCCCCCACGGAAAGGCTGGCTTCCGCCAGCATCGTAATTTGGTGGACGGAGCCTGCTAGGCTCCGCCACCATTTTAAGCATGCTGACTGCTCCGCCAGGCAATCGTAACGATTGCCTGTGGCGGTTCTGTGGCGGACGGTCTTTGCGACTGCTGCGGTCCTAAAGCGATTCCCACCGCCATCGTAATTCGGCAGTGGGAAAATTGCTGTCAATTGACGGAAGGATCGCCACCGCCGGGCTGGCGGTGACAATCCTTCTGCCATCGTAATCAGCCCCTTTGTACGGAACGCTATCTTCCATTCGTTAACTTCGCGGATCCGAATAAGATGATCGGCCTGTGAAGCTGTAGCTTAGTAAAGACAGTAGCTTGTCATACCTGATCAAGAAGTTCAGGAATCAATGGCAGCGGGTATTTGTTTTTTATGGCCACTTTATTGAAAGTCCTGTAATCGATGCAGGCGCGGAGATCCCTGCTCTTTTTTGGCACAAAAAAAGAGGAGATGAGACAGGAGGGGTTGCGTGTCTGATAAACCCGCATGACAGCATTTCTCCCAGGTGTTCTTTCAAGTGATATGCTTCTGGTTCCGAAAGGGCATATAGTCTGCTACACAAGAGTGCTGCTTCTGGTACCAGATCGATCCTGCAGCCAAAATTGCGATGTGGGGACATTGTGGTAGCCTTAGTTTTATCAAATACCTCCCAGAAGAACCAGTTTGGTTCTAATAGTAGGGTAATCTCTAATTTGCTACAAACAGCACACGTGAGAGGAGAAGCCCAATCCGTGGCTTCCCAATAGCAATTCTGTAAACAATGTTTTGAATCAAGTCATTGTTCGAGCAACCCATTCGATTCTGGGGTTGTGTAATTGTAACCATGGCACTCCTAATATAGCCCCAAAGGTAGGAGTATCAATAAGTTCAAAAGATGCTTTCAGAGTGACCACTGTTGCAAATTAGGGTAATGGGTTCAATATAATACAGAATCAGACCAGATGACAGTTCCGACCCATCTACTGCCCGAACAGGCTCAGGTTCCTTTTTCTGCAGGCATGGGATACCCAGATCCTTAGCTAACTTAATGGCTAGGAAATCCCCTGTAGCTTCTGAGTCCAATAAGATAGGGAGAACCTCCCATCTAGTACTGTTTATCACCATATTAACAGTTATAATGAAGTGGCATGGCATTCGAGTGGCAGTATTCACAGGAATGAAAGAAGCTGTTTCTGCAATTACCTCCCTAACCTTTGGTTGTCCAGATTACTCAACCCAGCTCCTTCGTGAACCACTAACGTGACTGGTTTCTTGGGGCCTAAACCTGTAGGTTTGACGGGACATTTGTGGGCGAAATACCCTCTGATGCCACAGTACAGGCATAAATTCAATGTACGCCTGTTAACCTTCACTCACCTGAATTCCAGGATGTTCCACTTGAGAGATTCGACGATATTTCCTGAAGCCCCCAATAACCCAAGTCAACCTAAACTGAGTTTGAATCACCAGTTTGGTTAATTTAGATTTCCAGGGGATGGGGAAAAAGGGACAAAATAACTATAATAAAATAAAAGTGAGAGAAAACACTCCAGCACTGCCAATTTTCTAATACGACACTTCCTCCTCGACTCTTCAGAGGGTATTACTGTCTGTTGTCTTCTTAACCAGCAAAGAACAATATAAAAATAAGTATTAATTATTAGGACCTTAACTTATGCAAATTACCATTTATATGGACTAATCAAACATTATCCATACCTTCTTTGTTACACCGTTATGCATTACGCAATCTTTTCCTTTTACCTGTAATTGGTGTAGACTTGCACTTATGTTGTGAATATTCTTAATTGTGCTGTAATACATAGAAAATCACTAATGAGCTGAATATCATGAAATCATCAATCACCCTTTTCTTTTGTTACAACTTACTAACAATTCTTACCCAACCTGGAGTATTTAAACATTTATATGTGTCCAAAAACTATGTTCATATTCTTTTGCTTAAAATGTCCTCGAGGAAGTCTTTAACTTATTTCTGTTTGCTCTACTGTCTTTTTTAGGTTTGTTTTTTGAAGCAAAAACAAGATCGGTTCAGGAGTTCGACATACTGGAGCTAAGTATTATTCCTTTAAATAGTTTCTCATGAGGAAAGCCTTTTTTGCGCTAAACAAAAAGAAAAGATCTTACTTGTGTCTTTTTTCTCTTTGCAGCTGACCGGAGGATTTCCAATGTGGGACCGGAGCTGGTGCAGAAGTTATTCTTCTGTCGGACGGTTGCTAGGAGATGAAGGAAGATACAGGAAGTTCTCCGCAGATTGGTCGAGTTCGGGGAAGCTGCGTCGGAGAAGCCGCGTTGTCTCACGCTGAAATTCAGGTAAGGAAGGGCTGGAAGAAAAACGAACGCAAGCACGTCTCCTGGGTGTAACGGGTCTTTTATAGCATATCAGTAGGGTGGGGTTCTGAGCACGTGTGCTAAAGAATCCAAACGTGCTGAGAACGTGTTGGGCTTCTAGATGAGTTTCTTTCACATGCAAACTGTCTCTTGGTGACATGCGCTAACAAAATGAAATGTGCTGGGAACGTGTTGGAATTTTTAATGAGTTCTTTCACGTGCTGTCTTTTGGTGAAATACTTCAAATCTGCAACAGCATACAATGTCTTCATGAGCGCATTACTTTTAACCAGACAAATTTGGCAACAGTATACATATAACATAAAGATGATTCAAATATAAAATAAGGGTGACTCAAAATCCTGCACATGAATAATAGTTTCATAGGGTAAATGCAAGGCATGGGGGGATGGCTCACCTGAACCTGAATAGTAGTTTCATAAAGTCAATTCAAGGCATGAGTTTGAGCCAGATTTTTTGTACAAATCCCAACAGTCGCTCCCCTCAAAGGCCGCCCTACAGGGCGTGGTTTCTGAGGGCATCGTAAATGAAACTGTTTCACAAGTTTGGGTGCGTGAACAAACGAAGCTGGTTCCCAGGAATTTTCATCTGAGGAATAACCTTTCCAAGCTATCAAATAATGCAATTTGCCTTGTATTCTTTTTGCATCTAAAATGCGCCTTACCTCATATTCTAAGTGACCATTAATAGGGATGGGTGGAGGTGGGGGTTCCTGTCTAGTGTCTGGATTATACTTTTTAATAATGAAACATGAAAAGTAGAATGGATGGCATATTCGGGGGCAAATTCAATTGTACTGTAACAGGAGTTATGATTTTACTAATAGAAAATGGGCCTATGTATCTCGGTTGAAGTTTCTTTGGACCCATAATATTTAAATTCTTAGTAGACAACCAAACTTTGTCTCCTACTTTATAACTAGGGGCTGGAGTTCTATACTTGTCTGCTTGTTTCTTCATTTCTTCTTTATATTGAATCAAATGTTTTTTAGCTTTTTCCTGAATTTCTAACAAGGTATGTAAATGCTCTGTCACAGCAGGTAAAAGAGAGGTGTCTACTGAAATTGGTAAGGACTTAGGATGATATCCAGTTAAAAAATAGAATGGAGTGCATTGAGTAGCAGAATGTACACTATTGTTATAAATGAACTCTGACAGAGATAAAGCCTTATCCCATTTACTAGTAAATTCTGACATCAAGCACCGTAAAGTTTGTAACAAGGTTTGGTTGGCCCTTTCTGTCTGGCCATCTGTCTCTGGGTGGAAAGCGGAGGATAGTGCTACGTCCATATTTAACCTTTTACAAAAATGCTTCCAAAACTTAGAAACAAATTGACTACCTCGGTCGGACACAATTTTGGACAGCAATCCATGCAAACGTACTATATTTGTTATAAATATTTGACTAAACTCTTCTGCAGTTGGGAGTTTCTTTAATGGAACAAAATGTGCCATTTTTGACAGATAATCAACCACTACTAATATTGTTGTATAGCCGTTGGCTACAGGGAGATTGGTGATAAAATCTACACTTATATTATGCCAGGGACATGGGGGATTAGGTAATGGTTGTAACAATTCCTGCTGGCGCTTTATGTAAAGTTTTATTTCGTGCACAAATAGGACAGGATGCTACATAGGTTTGCACATCTCTTGCTAGATTTGGCCACCAAAAATGTTTCTTACAATTATCTAAAGTCTTCTGATTTCCTGGATGACCTGCCAAAACTGAATCATGGTTCCATTCTAATATTGTTTTCTGTAACTCTGTTTCTGGTATAAATAAAAGATTGCTATGGTAAAACAAACCGTTCTGAAGTGTATTTTTTGGATCTTTTAACCATTCTTGCACATTCATTTTTAGATGACTCTGTCTTATTTGTACCATGAAATCAGGTTGACTCAAGGGTGCTACTATTTTCTGTGGAGGAATAATGGGAGGACTTTCAACCTCTTTTTTAGATTCAGTAGTATGTCCATATCTTGATAAAAAATCAGACTAAACTTGTTTAGCACCTAGTCTGTACGTAATAATGAAATCAAAAGTGCTAAAGAAATTTAGCCAACGCATTTGACGTGGTGTTAAAGCCTTTACAGAGCTAAAGAACTGTAAATTTTTGTGATCACTGAATATGGTGACCGGATATTTAGTTCCCATTAAATGGTGTCGCCATTCAGTAAACACTAACTTGATTGCTAAGAGTTCCCTCTCAGCCACAGTGTAATTTTGCTCAGCAGGAAGTAGTTTTTTGGAGTAAAAGGCCACAGGGTGTAACTGTCCGTCCTGCTCATCTCTTTGAGAGAGGACTCCTCCTACTGCCACCTGTGAAGCGTCTGCTTCTACAAAAAGGGCGATTCCGGGTCTGGGTGTTTTAATAGAGGTGCAGAAGTAAATTTGTTTTTTAATTGTAAGAAAGCCTGAGCTGCTTGTTCTGTCCAAACAAAAGCTTGTCCTTTTTGTAATAGTTTGGTAATTGGAACTGCTGTTTCAGCAAAGTGAGGTATAAAACGCCTATAAAAATTGGCGAATCCTAAAACCCTTTGCACTTCTTTTACAGAGGTTGGTTCTGGCCAATCCATTATTGCACTCACCTTTTTTGTATCCATCATTATTCCAACAGGTGAGAGACAATATCCAAGAAACTCTACGGTATTTGAATTAAAGATACATTTTTCTAGTTTTACAAAGAGGTGGTTTTCTTGTAGTTTAGCTAATACAGCCCTGACTTGATGAACATGTTCTTTTTCACTTTTTGAATAAATCAGTATATCATCAATATATACAATTACGCACACATCAAGAAACTCATTCAAAACTTCATTTATGAAGAATTGAAAAGCAGCAGGGGCATTGCACAGGCCAAAGGGCATGACTGTGTACTCGAACAATCCAAATTTAGTTCTAAAAGAAGTCTTCCATTCGTCATGCTCCTTGACCCGAACAAGATGGTATGCCCCTCTTAGGTCCAATTTGGTGTATATTGTCGAATGTCGTAATCGATCCAGTAAAACAGGGATCAATGGTAGTGGGTATTTATTTTTTATTGTAGCTTTGTTTAATCCGCGATAATCTATACAGGCTCTCAAGCCACCGTCACGTTTAGGAATAAAAAATAACGGCGAAGAGACTGGAGATGTTGAATGACGGATGAACCCAGATGCCAATAACTCATCCAAGTATGTCCTCAAATATTTAGTTTCTTCTTCGGACAGAGCATATACTCTGCTACTAGGAAGTTGGGCTCCTGGAATTAAATCTATGCGACAATCATATGGCCTATGAGGAGGCAGGGTAGTCGCTTTTGCAGGATCAAATACGTCCTTATAATCTTGGTATTCAGGAGGAATCATGATAGAAGATGACATAGTATTTGCGCAATGTAGGACAGTTTCTAACTCCTCATGCGCTTCTTGATAACAGTTTGATTTGCAAAACGAAGAATTTAAAGTAACTGTTCTTAAACCCCAGTTTATTTTGGGATTATGTAAAGTTAACCATGGCACTCCTAAGATTAGACCAAAGGTGGGAGTATTAATTAAATCAAAACTTATGAGTTCTGTATGTCCATTCTGACATACCATGGTCAGAGGGGATGTTTGCCTTGTAATCATTCCAGAAGATAGGGCTGTTCCATCAACTGCGCAAACAGGTTCTGGTTGTGTTTTTAAAATGGTTGATATCTGTAACTTTTGAGCCAAGCTTATGTCAATGAAATTACCGGTTGCTCCTGAATCTAATAGGACTGAAACCGTGTGTCTAAGTTGTGTACTTACTATTAAGATAACCTGAATAAGAAAATGTCTAGGTATTTGCTTTACAGTATTTGCTAAATAATGGGAGATCTTAGGGAGGTTTTTTCTCGTACAAGTGATCTCCACCCTTGACGAGCTTGTCAGTTTTCCTGTTCTAAGGAACTAGTAACTACAGCGTTTGTTTTCTTAGGAACTTTAGGTTTATTGGGACAATCTCTTGCGAAATGACCTGAACGACCACAATACAAACACAGATTTAGTTTACGTCTTCTATCCTTTTCCTCTATTGTTAAAGGTCCTTTAATAGTTCCAATTTGCATGGGTTCTGGATCAGAGGTCTTATTTTCTATGTCTTTCCTTTCATGCTTAAACACAGAAAATCTATTTTCAGATCTTGTTTTGTCTCCTTTACGTTCTCCTATACGATGGTCCAGTTTTACCACTAGATCCACGAACTCTGAATAGTCTTCTGGTAAGTCCACAATGTGGGCTAAGGCATCTTTTAGATCATCACGCAATCCCCTATAAAACAGGGAAGTGCGCTTTTCTTCTGGCCACTGAGTTTCGGTCAGTAATCTATTGAAAGCTGTTACATATGTTAACAGATCTTTATTACCTTGTTTGAGATTTAACAATTCGTTATCACTAGCTTGTACATAGGTATGTTTTGCAAACAACTTAGTCATGGTTAATTTAAATAAGGGCCAATTGTGCAGGATGGGATCATCTCTATCAATGTAAGGAATAGACCAATTGGCAGCTGTGCCTCCCAAATAAGAAAGCACAAAAGCCACCTTTGTAGCATCTGTAGGAAAAGCTTGTGGTTTGCAAACAAAATGCAGTTGACATTGACTGATAAATATATTAAACTTTGTACTGTCCCCAAAAAAGCGTTCGGGTACAGCAGTAGGAACCGCAGCAGTAACTTGAACAGGTGCAGATGCAGTATCAGATGTCATGAAAGTAGCTGACGTTTTAGGCTTAGTTCCTGATTCTAAAGAAGTCCTAAAGGTCTTTGGAAATGAACTATCCCACAAGGTTTCCCTTGGTTTATAACGAACAAGTTCTTGGCGTAACTCAGAATTTTCTTGTTTCAACCTTTCTACTTCTAATTGCATTTTTTGCAACATCGTAACCACAGTATTATCTCTTTCCGTATCTTCAAAAAGGGCCTGAGCCATAGCTTGAGTATCAATGTGGTCACTATTTTGATTCATATCTCTCAAGGGGAACTTAAATTGTTGTGAAGGCTTGCGTTTCTGTTAACCTTCACTCACCTGAATTCCAGGATGTTCCACTTGAGAGATTCGACGATATTTCCTGAAGCCCCCAATAACCCAAGTCAACCTAAACTGACTTTGAATCACCAGTTTGGTTAATTTAGATTTCCAGGGGATGGGGAAAAAGGGACAAAATAACTATAATAAAATAAAAGTGAGAGAAAACACTCCAGCACTGCCAATTTTCTAATACGACACTTCCTCCTCGACTCTTCAGAGGGTATTACTGTCTGTTGTCTTCTTAACCAGCAAAGAACAATATAAAAATAAGTATTAATTATTAGGACCTTAACTTATGCAAATTACCATTTATATGGACTAATCAAACATTATCCATACCTTCTTTGTTACACCGTTATGCATTACGCAATCTTTTCCTTTTAACTGTAATTGGTGTAGACTTGCACTTATGTTGTGAATATTCTTAATTGTGCTGTAATACATAGAAAATCACTAATGAGCTGAATATCATGAAATCATCAATCACCCTTTTCTTTTGTTACAACTTACTAACAATTCTTACCCAACCTGGAGTATTTAAACATTTATATGTGTCCAAAAACTATGTTCATATTCTTTTGCTTAAAATGTCCTCGAGGAAGTCTTTAACTTATTTCTGTTTGCTCTACTGTCTTTTTCAGGTTCGTTTTTTGAAGCAAAAACAAGATCGGTTCAGGAGTTTGACATACTGGAGCTAAGTATTATTCCTTTAAATAGTTTCTCATGAGGAAAGCCTTTTTTGCGCTAAACAAAAAGGAAAGATCTTACTTGTGTCTTTTTTCTCTTTGCAGCTGACCGGAGGATTTCCAATGTGGGACCGGAGCTGGTGCGGAAGTTATTCTTCTGTCGGACGGTTGCTAGGAGATGAAGGAAGAAACAGGAAGTTCTCCGCAGATTGGTCGAGTTCGGGGAAGCTGCGTCGGAGAAGCCACGTTGTCTCACGCTGAAATTCAAGTAAGGAAGGGCTGGAAGAAAAACGAACGCAAGCACGTCTCCTGGGTGTAACGGGTCTTTTATAGCATATCGGTAGGGTGGGGTTCTGAGCACGTGTGCTAAAGAATCGAAACGTGCTGAGAACATGTTGGGCTTCTAGATGAGTTTCTTTCACGTGCAAACTGTCTCTTGGTGACATGCGCTAACAAAATGAAATGTGCTGGGAACGTGTTGGAATTTTTAATGAGTTCTTTCACGTGCTAATGTCTTTTGGTGAAATAATTCAAATCTGCAACAGCATACAATGTCTTCATGAGCGCATTACTTTTAACCAGACAAATTTGGCAACAGTATACATTTAACATAAAGATGATTCAAATATAAAATAAGGGTGACTCAAAATCCTGCACATGAATAATAGTTTCATAGGGTAAATGCAAGGCATGGGGGGATGGCTCACCTGAACCTGAATAGTAGTTTCATAAAGTCAATTCAAGGCATGAGTTTGAGCCAAATTTTTTGTACAAATCCCAACAACGCCTTCTTTTACTTTTTCTCTTTGGGTAGAGGACCTCTTATGCCCCCGATCTGCATTGGTTCAGGCCCACTGCCTAGCTGTGGTTCTTCTTTCTTTTCACCCCTGAACTCATAAATTTGAGAAGCCTCAGTTTTGCCTTTCTCCCACCTACACTTGCTTATGCAATGGTCTAATTTAATGACTAGGTCTATGAACTAGGCACACTCATCGGGGGGGGGGTCAACCACTTGCGATAGTATGTCTTTTAGGTCATTAAGTAACCTCCGATAAAACAACGAAGTTCTTTTCAAGGCAGGCCAATGTGTTTCTGACACTAATCTGTTAAAATTTGCTATATAAATCAGAAAGTCCTTGTTTCCTTGTCCTAGGTTCAGAAGCTCCGAACAACTGTCACATTTGCTCTTTGAACGTTGGAAAGTTATACAGGATCGGGTCATCGTTCTCCACTAGAAGTAAGGACCAATTAGCTGCAGTGCCTGCCAGATATGCGATGACAAAAGCCACCTTTACGGCATCATGTGTGTTGCACTTGGCCCTTTTTGCAGGGTTATCCCCAAACCTTTTGCTTCTTTCTCCTATTTTTTCCTGATCTGTTGCTGTAGCCGATAGGGCTCTGGGCACTTTACCACTGCTAATCAGTGCTAAAGTGCATATGCTATCTGTGTAAATTGTTATCATGATTGGTTATCCATGATTGGCATATTTGATTTACTGGTAAACCCCTAGTAAAGTGCACTGAGTGTGCCAGGGCCTGTAACTCAAATGCTACTAGTGGCGTGCAGCACTGATTGTGCCACCCACATGAGTAGCCCTGAAAAGGTATCTCAGACCTGCCACTGCAGTGTCTGTGCGCAGTTTGTTAACTGCCACGCCGAGACCTGGCAAGTGCACCCACTTGCCAGGCCCTACCCTTCCCTTCCCTTTTCCTACATGTAAGGCACCGCTATGGTAGGCCCAAGGTACCCCCCTGGGCAGGGTGCAGTGTATGTGAAAGGTAGGGCATGTACTGGTGTGTGTGACATGTCCTGATAGTGAAATACTGCCAATTGAAAGGCTATCTGTCCCATAGGATAGAATGGGAGGTACTTTGTAACATCTTACAAGTATAACTTCCCACTGGGACAAGATAGAGAAATAAAGTTTAGGCTCTCTGAACTCAGAATTTAATAACACATCTTTTAGTAAAGATGGTTTTTAAATTGTGTGTTTGGAAATGCCATAAGTAGGTATTTTCTTGTTTAACCATTCTGTGTGCCTCTGCCTGTTTGTGTATTGACTGTGTGGTTTTCGAGTGATAGGGGCTGGGGATGTGCATTCACTGTAGACAGCCACTGGGTGGGGGAGTTAAGGTGTGCCTGGCCCTTCCTGGATGACACAGAGTTGAGCTGAATGGGGCTTGGCTGCATTTAGAGTAGTGGGAGGAGATTTCCTTGCACCTGAATAGGGCCTGTCTCCCTTGCACAACGCTGTCTCCACCCCCTGTGGTCATACTGCACCAGTGAGGACAGAACTGGTCTGGAAATGGCTCAGAGACCCCTGCACAAAGAGAACAAAGACATTTTAGGGTATAGGTATTACACCTAAAACCCCAGAACTTTAGATTACTTCTAGAGTCAAGAGGAACCTTTGTCAAGAAGAAGAGCTGCGAGGAGCAGTACTTCCTCTTTCCCTGTGTGTTGTGTGGGATTGGCCTGCATTTGCTCTTTCTGCCAAGGGGAGGACATAGACTGGAACTTTGCTTTGAACCTGCTTGAAGAAAATCTCTAAGGGCCTGTGTTTGCTGGCCTCCTGTTCTGAAATCTCAGGGACACAAAGACTTCAACCCCAGCTCCCCTGAACTCTGCTGCTGAAAGTTCTGACCTGCCAGGAGGTGCCTGTTCCAGTTTTGGGCCTCTAGAGGTTGTTCCTTTGCATCTCTCTTCTTGCTGCTGTTTTCCAGATGCAGCACTGCCGAGCGAGAAGAATCTCAATGCATCGCCACGCTGTGCCGCTGCCAAACTGATGCATTGTGAGGATCGTGGCTGAAGAAACCGATGCAGCGCTGCTCAACGCCACCACATTGATTGCTGACGCATCCCGGATTTCCATGCATCGTACCTGTGCAGCAAGTTTTCCCAGCGCATCACCCACGGACCAGAATCGTCTTGGAGTCGACGCATCACTTCCCCTACAGACCGGATTCGATGCAGCACTTCTCCTGCGTGCAGCAGAACTGTCACATCGCCTCTCCAAGGTCTCAGGAACTGGCACATCTCTTTGTTTCTTGACACTTCCCATCTATGCGGCTGTTTGGCCTTGTGAATTTTGACGCATCTACAGGTACTTTGTGAGAAATCACACAGCCATAGTTTTCTAAGGACCCAGTTGTTTGAAACCTTTGAAAAGTAATATTCTTATTACATGTATGTTGGATTTTTGTCATTTTGGTCTTGTTGAGTTTAGATAAAGATACTTTATTTTTCTAAACTGGTGTGGTGTCCATTTGTGGTGTTATCATTGTATTAATGTATGTTTTGAGTACAAATACTTTACACATTGCCTTTGGGATAAGCCGGTCTGCTCGTGCCAAGCTACCCAGGGGGTGAGCAGGGGTTATCTAAAGTGTGTATGTCCCTTACCCTGACTAGAAGCAAGGGTCCCTATTTGGTCAAAGGTACCTACCTCTGCCAACTAGAGACCCCCAGTTCTAACAATCTGGAAAAGTGGTGGGCCTACATAGGAATTGTAGGTGGCCCTGATTTTAAAAAGTGCCAAATTCATTGCTGTCTCCGCTAAAGTGGTCAGGGGCAGCTAAAGGAACAGGCACCGGTATTACCACCGTCAGATTAACAGGGGAAATGCCACTACAACTGGGATGCGATGTTTTATCTAAATTAAAGTCAGCTGGGTGTATGGCAGGCTTAGGGAATTTGGGAATCATACCAGAACCAAACCCCCAAAGCCCCCCCACTGGGTCTATGTTTGGTTAACTCTTCCTTCAAGGATTGATTTTCCTGTCTTAGCCTGTGTACTTCTGCCTACACAGTGGTTAGGGCTTGAGCCAACTCCTGCATAGTAGAACCTGATGCTGCACCTCCAGTCCAGGGAAGACATCGCTTGGCAGTTCGGGCTGGACTGTTCCCATGAGGCACAGGGTCAGACTGATTTGCATATGGCCATGTCTGAACTGGGGTGGTGGAGTGAGCTAAAGAATGATGATGGATTAAACCCAGATCAGTTGACTGGGGGTGAGTGTTTGATTGGCTCAAACGTTCCGTCCATCATCCCCTTTTGTATCGCTTTGTTCGCCCTAAGTTGGCGGGGGTATGCCCAGACGTGGGTCCCTTGCTCACTTTCCCACTGGATTCAAGCAAGCCTGGCTGATGACGGCTGGAATGCCAGAAACCGGTCCTAGGATGCTTGTTTCCGGTCCAGGGAAGACATTGCTTGGCAGTTCGGGCTGGACTGTTCCCATGAGGCACAGGGTCAGACTGATTTGCATATGGCCATGTCTGAACTGGGGTGGTGGAGTGAGCTAAAGAATGATGATGGATTAAACCCAGATCAGTTGACTGGGGGTGAGTGTTTGATTGGCTCAAACGTTCCGTCCATCATCCCCTTTTGTATCGCTTTGTTCGCCCTAAGTTGGCGGGGGTATGCCCAGACGTGGGTCCCTTGCTCACTTTCCCACTGGATTCAAGCAAGCCTGGCTGATGACGGCTGGAATGCCAGAAACCGGTCCTAGGATGCTTGTTTCCGGTCCAGGGAAGACATCGCTTGGCAGTTCGGGCTGGACTGTTCCCATGAGGCACAGGGTCAGACTGATTTGCATATGGCCATGTCTGAACTGGGGTGGTGGAGTGAGCTAAAGAATGATGATGGATTAAACCCAGATCAGTTGACTGGGGGTGAGTGTTTGATTGGCTCAAACGTTCCGTCCATCATCCCCTTTTGTATCGCTTTGTTCGCCCTAAGTTGGCGGGGGTATGCCCAGACGTGGGTCCCTTGCTCACTTTCCCACTGGATTCAAGCAAGCCTGGCTGATGACGGCTGGAATGCCAGAAACCGGTCCTAGGATGCTTGTTTCCAGTCCAGGGAAGACATCGCTTGGCAGTTCGGGCTGGACTGTTCCCATGAGGCACAGGGTCAGACTGATTTGCATATGGCCATGTCTGAACTGGGGTGGTGGAGTGAGCTAAAGAATGATGATGGATTAAACCCAGATCAGTTGACTGGGGGTGAGTGTTTGATTGGCTCAAACGTTCCGTCCATCATCCCCTTTTGTATCGCTTTGTTCGCCCTAAGTTGGCGGGGGTATGCCCAGACGTGGGTCCCTTGCTCACTTTCCCACTGGATTCAAGCACGCCTGGCTGATGACGGCTGGAATGCCAGAAACCGGTCCTAGGATGCTTGTTTCCGGTCCAGGGAAGACATCGCTTGGCAGTTCGGGCTGGACTGTTCCCATGAGGCACAGGGTCAGACTGATTTGCATATGGCCATGTCTGAACTGGGGTGGTGGAGTGAGCTAAAGAATGATGATGGATTAAACCCAGATCAGTTGACTGGGGGTGAGTGTTTGATTGGCTCAAACGTTCCGTCCATCATCCCCTTTTGTATCGCTTTGTTCGCCCTAAGTTGGCGGGGGTATGCCCAGACGTGGGTCCCTTGCTCACTTTCCCACTGGATTCAAGCAAGCCTGGCTGATGACGGCTGGAATGCCAGAAACCGGTCCTAGGATGCTTGTTTCCGGTCCAGGAAAGACATCGCTTGGTAGTTCGGGCTGGACTGTTCCCATGAGGCACAGGGTCAGACTGATTTGCATATGGCCATGTCTGAACTGGGGTGGTGGAGTGAGCTAAAGAATGATGATGGATTAAACCCAGATCAGTTGACTGGGGGTGAGTGTTTGATTGGCTCAAACGTTCCGTCCATCATCCCCTTTTGTATCGCTTTGTTCGCCCTAAGTTGGCGGGGGTATGCCCAGACGTGGGTCCCTTGCTCACTTTCCCACTGGATTCAAGCAAGCCTGGCAGATGACGGCTGGAATGCCAGAAACCGGTCCTAGGATGCTTGTTTCCGGTCCAGGGAAGACATCGCTTGGCAGTTCGGGCTGGACTGTTCCCATGAGGCACAGGGTCAGACTGATTTGCATATGGCCATGTCTGAACTGGGGTGGTGGAGTGAGCTAAAGAATGATGATGGATTAAACCCAGATCAGTTGACTGGGGGTGAGTGTTTTATTGGCTCAAACGTTCCGTCCATCATCCCCTTTTGTATCGCTTTGGTCGCCCTAAGTTGGCGGGGGTATGCCCAGACATGGGTCCCTTGCTCACTTTCCCACTGGATTCAAGCAAACCTGGCTGATGACGGCTGGAATGCCAGAAACCGGTCCTAGGATGCTTGTTTCCGGTCCAGGGAAGACATCGCTTGGCAGTTCGGGCTGGACTGTTCCCATGAGGCACAGGGTCAGACTGATTTGCATATGGCCATGTCTGAACTGGGGTGGTGGAGTGAGCTAAAGAATGATGATGGATTAAACCCAGATCAGTTGACTGGGGGTGAGTGTTTGATTGGCTCAAACGTTCCGTCCATCATCCCCTTTTGTATCGCTTTGTTCGCCCTAAGTTGGCGGGGGTATGCCCAGACGTGGGTCCCTTGCTCACTTTCCCACTGGATTCAAGCAAGCCTGGCTGATGACGGCTGGAATGCCAGAAACCGGTCCTAGGATGCTTGTTTCCGGTCCAGGGAAGACATCGCTTGGCAGTTCGGGCTGGACTGTTCCCAAGAGGCACAGGGTCAGACTGATTTGCATATGGCCATGTCTGAACTGGGGTGGTGGAGTGAGCTAAAGAATGATGATGGATTAAACCCAGATCAGTTGACTGGGGGTGAGTGTTTGATTGGCTCAAACGTTCCGTCCATCATCCCCTTTTGTATCGCTTTGTTCGCCCTAAGTTGGCGGGGGTATGCCCAGACGTGGGTCCCTTGCTCACTTTCCCACTGGATTCAAGCAAGCCTGGCTGATGACGGCTGGAATGCCAGAAACCGGTCCTAGGATGCTTGTTTCCGGTCCAGGGAAGACATCGCTTGGCAGTTCGGGCTGGACTGTTCCCATGAGGCACAGGGTCAGACTGATTTGCATATGGCCATGTCTGAACTGGGGTGGTGGGGTGAGCTAAAGAATGATGATGGATTAAACCCAGATCAGTTGACTGGGGGTGAGTGTTTGATTGGCTCAAACGTTCCGTCCATCATCCCCTTTTGTATCGCTTTGTTCGCCCTAAGTTGGCGGGGGTATGCCCAGACGTGGGTCCCTTGCTCACTTTCCCACTGGATTCAAGCAAGCCTGGCTGATGACGGCTGGAATGCCAGAAACCGGTCCTAGGATGCTTGTTTCCGGTCCAGGGAAGACATCGCTTGGCAGTTCGGGCTGGACTGTTCCCATGAGGCACAGGGTCAGACTGATTTGCATATGGCCATGTCTGAACTGGGGTGGTGGAGTGAGCTAAAGAATGATGATGGATTAAACCCAGATCAGTTGACTGGGGGTGAGTGTTTGATTGGCTCAAACGTTCCGTCCATCATCCCCTTTTGTATCGCTTTGTTCGCCCTAAGTTGGCGGGGGTATGCCCAGACGTGGGTCCCTTGCTCACTTTCCCACTGGATTCAAGCAAGCCTGGCTGATGACGGCTGGAATGCCAGAAACCGGTCCTAGGATGCTTGTTTCCGGTCCAGGGAAGACATCGCTTGGCAGTTCGGGCTGGACTGTTCCCATGAGGCACAGAGTCAGACTGATTTGCATATGGCCATGTCTGAACTGGGGTGGTGGAGTGAGCTAAAGAATGATGATGGATTAAACCCAGATCAGTTGACTGGGGGTGAGTGTTTGATTGGCTCAAACGTTCCGTCCATCATCCCCTTTTGTATCGCTTTGTTCGCCCTAAGTTGGCGGGGTATGCCCAGACGTGGGTCCCTTGCTCACTTTCCCACTGGATTCAAGCAAGCCTGGCTGATGACGGCTGGAATGCCAGAAACCGGTCCTAGGATGCTTGTTTCCGGTCCAGGGAAGACATCGCTTGGCAGTTCGGGCTGGACTGTTCCCATGAGGCACAGGGTCAGACTGATTTGCATATGGCCATGTCTGAACTGGGGTGGTGGAGTGAGCTAAAGAATGATGATGGATTAAACCCAGATCAGTTGACTGGGGGTGAGTGTTTGATTGGCTCAAACGTTCCGTCCATCATCCCCTTTTGTATCGCTTTGTTCGCCCTAAGTTGGCGGGGGTATGCCCAGACGTGGGTCCCTTGCTCACTTTCCCACTGGATTCAAGCAAGCCTGGCTGATGACGGCTGGAATGCCAGAAACCGGTCCTAGGATGCTTGTTTCCGGTCCAGGGAAGACATCGCTTGGCAGTTCGGGCTGGACTGTTCCCATGAGGCACAGGGTCAGACTGAATTGCATATGGCCATGTCTGAACTGGGGTGGTGGAGTGAGCTAAAGAATGATGATGGATTAAACCCAGATCAGTTGACTGGGGGTGAGTGTTTGATTGGCTCAAACGTTCCGTCCATCATCCCCTTTTGTATCGCTTTGTTCGCCCCTAAGTTGGCGGGGGTATGCCCAGACGTGGGCCCCTTGCTCACTTTCCCACTGGATTCAAGCAAGCCTGGCTGATGACGGCTGGAATGCCAGAAACCGGTCCTAGGATGCTTGTTTCCGGTCCAGGGAAGACATCGCTTGGCAGTTCGGGCTGGACTGTTCCCATGAGGCACAGGGTCAGACTGATTTGCATATGGCCATGTCTGAACTGGGGTGGTGGAGTGAGCTAAAGAATGATGATGGATTAAACCCAGATCAGTTGACTGGGGGTGAGTGTTTGATTGGCTCAAACGTTCCGTCCATCATCCCCTTTTGTATCGCTTTGTTCGCCCTAAGTTGGCGGGGGTATGCCCAGACGTGGGTCCCTTGCTCACTTTCCCACTGGATTCAAGCAAGCCTGGCTGATGACGGCTGGAATACCAGAAACCGGTCCTAGGATGCTTGTTTCCGGTCCAGGGAAGACATCGCTTGGCAGTTCGGGCTGGACTGTTCCCATGAGGCACAGGGTCAGACTGATTTGCATATGGCCATGTCTGAACTGGGGTGGTGGAGTGAGCTAAAGAATGATGATGGATTAAACCCAGATCAGTTGACTGGGGGTGAGTGTTTGATTGGCTCAAACGTTCCGTCCATCATCCCCTTTTGTATCGCTTTGTTCGCCCTAAGTTGGCGGGGGTATGCCCAGACGTGGGTCCCTTGCTCACTTTCCCACTGGATTCAAGCAAGCCTGGCTGATGACGGCTGGAATGCCAGAAACCGGTCCTAGGATGCTTGTTTCCGGTCCAGGGAAGACATCGCTTGGCAGTTCGGGCTGGACTGTTCCCATGAGGCACAGGGTCAGACTGATTTGCATATGGCCATGTCTGAACTGGGGTGGTGGAGTGAGCTAAAGAATGATGATGGATTAAACCCAGATCAGTTGACTGGGGGTGAGTGTTTGATTGGCTCAAACGTTCCGTCCATCATCCCCTTTTGTATCGCACCTCCAGTAAGGGCATGATTCCCAGGTAATCATGGCTGATCCATCTTCATTCGGGTGGTTTACAGTTTGTGGGCTTGGTTTTCTGTCAAGACCGCACTCACCACAGGAATGAAGATAGTCTGTCCTCTCACCTGTAGGCTACTCCCCTACACACCAAATAATCTAGAGTGTGGTTGACTAGCCCTTTTTGCGATTCCTTAAATGCATTCGCAAAATAGGGAATCGCAAATTTTGTGATTTCTTATTTTGCGATGGTCTTTTGGGATGATACATCCCAAAAGGCTTTTTCCCGTTCGCAAACGGGCCGATTCTGAGAATCGGCCTGTTTGCGAACGGGAAAAAGGCTTGATACATCTGGCCCTTAGAGTTAAAAACAAACTGCAATGAAAAGCATGCAGAAGGGTTGCAAATTGGTATATGAGAAATGATGTCACGAGAGAGAAACTTATTAAATGTACTAAAGAATATAGTAGAAAAGTTACTTGCACATAGAATTGTAGAAAATATGATAATGAAAATGCTTAAAGTAAACAGATTCTTGTTTATGGTTTCTTTGATCATGAAAATCATATTTGAAAAGTGATTGTTTGTACTTTTAAAGATTGAAATCAGACTATGCTTATGAGTTTAATTGAAATGATGTTCTTCTTATATCGTTTCTTATGCATTCTCTATTTTCTTATATATTATTAATAATGGTGTGTTTTATTCTTTAGAAAATCATGATTTGTGGTTTTTCTATAAAGGCCTCAAGAACTGTTAGTGTATTTTTTTCTTTTCTAACAGAGGCATCAGAAGAATGTATTTTGTCCTTCATATTTCCTAAAATGCTGATCTATTTGCTTCAGTTAATGCATGTTCATCACTAGAGTTTCCTTCCTACGGTTAGAGTATTTCTCTCTATGAATAATTGTGTCGACTATGTTGCAAGCTAACGTGGAAGCGAGCACGTGGATATGAAAAAGTTTCGATGTGTTTCCTACTTCCGAGGTGACATGACGTTTTGCGAGTGAACAGAAACATCTTGTTAAAGTTCCAGATGAACTAGACTGGAGAACGATCACACCATGGATCCTAACCAATGGAAATGTGTAAAATTGTGAAGAATCTACATTAGGGGGCTGGAATTGCGAACATTTTTGGGGTATAACTACACTGTGAGAAAAAGAACTAGGGCTGGCTGGTACTTCTCTCTGACTCGCTCAATGCTTTCCTGGCTGCTGGCTATTTCCTTGTGATTCTGGGCATGACATGCTGTCAGTCAGAACTTTGACTCTTTCCCAGAACTGAACTCTCCTGATTTCCCTTTTGCACTTCATCAGCTGGTGATGTTGCAATAGCTATACCTTTTCGGATGAAGGGTTAGCTGATTCAGACTTTTGGATGCTGTGCAATGATCCCTTGACTTTAGGTTCGTATGAATCTTGAATTGCATATTTGAAATTGCAATGTGTATCTTTTCTTTGTCTCTCTCTCTCTCTCTCTCTCTCTCCCCTCACACCAGTTAATGATTTTTGATGTATTTGCTATGATTTGTATTTTTTATTGTGGATTTACCTGCAATCATTTGAATTAACAAAAAGTACTGAAAAAATACAAATGTATTCTTGTGAATTGACCATTCATCTTGAATTTTAGATAAAGGAATCTTGTTAAATATACTGAGTTTGTTTTTTATTTGACGAGTTTTAACTGACAATGTATTTTGACTGTTGTTGTTAGTTAGGCATTTTCTTCATTACAGGTCCTCATGAAGGAAATTGCATCCGTCTCTAATTATCTGAGCCCCTATTAGCTCTTACAAAGATCTACCGGAGGATCTCATGATTTGTAAGTGGTTATAGAGTTTCTATGGGCCCAAGCTCTTGGTTTTGTAAATGATTATATAGTTTGGTTCATGGTATATTGGAGATTTGTGAATATTTGTAAAATTTACAGCGCTTCCGCTGGATCAGTTTTCTGGTAGCGTTATCGGATGGTTTATTTGACTAAATATACTAGGTAATGAAGAGATGGAATTAAGAGACATAGACTGACTACAAATACGTACCTTTATGTTCTATGCTGTGGTCCGTCGTTGACCTTCATGGAAGTAACAGGTCCGTTGTTGGCCTAAGATCCCAGGATAAAGCCTAAGGGCAGTCTTAGTGTGGCATACACTAAGGGGCCGATTCCGATCTCGCTGGGTATGCCCTCAAAGAGCCGCTCGTAGGCTTACCTTCAGAACGACACGTACTGGCAGGCGGTCCATCCGGGCAAGGAAGTACGATGCGCAAATGTGCTCAAAATCCGAACGAGCCGTACGCTCCGATCCCAGCTACAGTTCCCGTATGAGCCGGATCCGTAAACGCCGAATAGAGTCGCACGGAAGCAAATACACAGCAGTTTCCGGCCGGACAAGTACGATGCGCACTTCCTGCGCGCCAAACGGGTCGACACTTCCAGCACGTCACAGCGTCCGGGAGAGCAGTATTATAGGCATGATTCGCGCTACAACACGATCCACTGCTACGAGACGGACCAACTAGCAACGGGTACGAGACGGAGCAACAATCAGCATGTACGAGACGAAGACAGCATGAATCCCATCGCACAGGTCTTCCCACTACTTTACATCTATGACCAGATCAGGAACAGACACCTACGTCGGAGACGGTAAGTCAGACACCCACCACAGAAACAAACGACACGTACCCGCAATAATTCACACACACACAGGGATGTTGATATGCCGTACACTAGCAACAGCTCTACCATAGGGGCATGAAGCCCATCACTACCAGTACCCCCTACCCATAGGGGGCTGGATGCCTAGCACTACCAGTACCCCCTACTCAAAGGGGGCTGGATGCCTACCACTGCCACCAGTGCCCATCCCATAGGGGGCTGGATGCCTACCACTACCAGTACCCCCTACTCCCAGGATGCTGGATGACTATCACTGCTACCATCCCCACTCATAGGGGGCTGGATGCCTACCACTACCAGTACCCCCTACTCATAAAGGGCTGGATGCCTACCACTACCAGTACCCCCTACTCTCAGGATGCTGGATGACTATCACTGCTACCATCCCCCTCATAGGGGGCTGGATGCCTAGCACTAACAGTACCCCCTACTCATAGGGGGCTGGATGCCTACACTACCACCAGTGCCCAGCCCATAGGGGCCTGGATGCCTACCACTACCAGTACCCCCTACTCCCAGGATGCTGGACGACTATCACTACTACCATCCCCACTCATAGGGGGCTGGATGCCTAGCACTACCAGTACCCCCTACTCATAGGGGGCTGGATGCCTTCCACTACCAGTACCCCCTACTCCCAGGATGCTGGATGACTATCACTGCTACCATCCCCACTCATAGGGGGCTGGATGCCTACCACTACCACCAGTGCCCAGCCCATAGGGGGCTGGATGCCTACCACTACCAGTACCCCCTACTCCCAGGATGCTGGATGACTATCACTGCTACCATCCCCACTGATAGGGGGCTGGATGCCTACCACTACCAGTACCCCCTACTCATAGGGGGCTGGATGCCTACCACTACCAGTACCCCCTACTCCCAGGATGCTGGATGACAATCACTGCTACCATCCCCACTCATAGGGGGTTGGATGCCTACCACTACCAGTACCTCCTACTCATAGGGGTCTGGATGCCTACCACTACCAGTACCCCCTACTCCCAGGATACTGGATGACTATCACTGCTACCATCCCCACTCATAGGGGGCTGGATGCCTACCACTACCACCAGTGCCCAGCCCATAGGGGCTGGATGCCAACCTGTACTAGCAGTAGCCACACACAGGATGGGGGATGCATAACACTAACAGCATCCACACACATAGGGTGAGTGTGTATGCAAAACACACCACCCCTACCATCATGGCAATAGTGGGTTTCCCGTGTCAAATGCCTACAACAGTGAATCTGACAGTGAACAGACAATGTACCTCCCATCACATGTGTGACCAAAACCTGAGTGTGTGTTTCACTATTCAAGCATTACATGATCACTTTGGTAATGGGGTCTGGACCCCCACTCACCACAGTGACCAAAAGGCCAGTGTGGGGTGGGAAACCACTGCAGTCTATGCTCACTGTGGTAATGGGTTCTAAACCCCCCATCAGTACAGTGACCAAAATGTAAGTGTGGGGTTCAAAACTACACCAGTCCATGATCATTGTGGAAATGGGGTCTAAACCCCCACTCACCACACTGAGCAAAATGTGAATGTGGGGTTTAAAAGTACAGCACATTTTGCACATTGTGGCAATGGGGTCTAAACCCACACACACCACAGTGAGCTAAAGGTGAGTGTTGTCATGAAAAAAGTTGCAACTGCCAAACAGCATGATTCCTGGTCCCAAAACCACAAGCACGTGTGAGGCAAAGTAGTGGTTGTGTCCCATACAGACACAGATGTGGTGAGGCAAAGATTGCTGTGCAACAAAAACACCCTCTGCCATGTGCAGACAAGTTTCGCCCATGGAGGCTGAGAATGCCTCCAGTGTCCAATTGGACAATGTCAGAAGTGGCCATCATAATGCAAACATATATACCTGAACAAACACATACACAAACTAAGCATTCTGTGGATGCTGCAGTTGTTAGGTCACAAAGTCCCAGACCATGGTAGCTATGGGACATACCAAACATGATGAATGTGCACAATGATGAGGCAAGAGTCCCAGGGACAGTAGGGAAGAATCTCCAACCAACATCCACCCAATGGCCCACAAAACACATACCAATGCAGTGCTGTAGATGCACAGACACAGCCAGCCAGACTCACACTGCATATCAAACACAACGTGTGTGTGTGTGTCAGTGTCCCCAGGGTACTACACAACACATGAGGGGGGCAGAACTGCAATCACACAGATGACTCATTGATTCGGCACACCTTTGTGGTCAATCACACATTGTAAGATGAGTGGGATCCCAAAAGATCAATGTGACACAAGCTGGGCGGAACATCAACCAACACAGCAAGAGACACAACCACCACAGCACTACCCTCAGGGACCCCACAATGTGGTGACACTAGCATGCATAGTAATTCCCCTGTGATGACAAATGTAGATGTTGCACATACTGTGAAGCACAGTCACCTGTGCACACTGGGTCATGATTCCTGACCAACAAACTGCCATCACACAAACAGAAACCACAGGACATGGCCTGTGATGCAAGGCCCAAATGGAGGTAGGGGCCTAGCTACAACACAACTCACATTTGGCCACTCCAAACACCACACACCTGAATCTGCACCAATGTGCATCAGTGAAGCCCACATGGACTGGTGACACTGCACATGCACCCATGACAATCCCAGGGGTGGGGATCTAAGGTACCCATCATTCATCACACGTGCCCAGTCAACGACCCTCGTGAATGTCTGACACACTGCACAGTATGCGGGACATTGCCATGAGCTGAAATGTACTAGAATCATTGGGATCCCTGCCACAGTCACACACCAATTAAGAACCCAAGGAGACCCATATTGAACACATGCTGACACCTTCCAAAATTGCACCACTGTACCTGAGGAGTGGGAGCAGTCACACACACATACACGTGTCACAATCACTGAAAGATACCACATAGACATAACAACATGATGGCGTAAACACAAAATGGCCTTGGGGAATCCTTAATGTGTCCCACGTGCGTTTGCCCACATCCCAGGACCTCACAACAAACACACCTCAGGATGACACCCTAATGACCAGTAGTTAGCCATGTACCAACAGCCAAGAAAACCCTGTCCCAAGCTGTGAGATGAACACAGGACAACTCAGCAAGCACCACAAACTGGAACATCTGTAGGGAATACAGCCTGTGTAGTAAAAAGGAATGGAAGGGAACACACACAGACATGCTCACAGAACACACACCATAGGCTCAGGCAATGTCACGGAATAACACACTGCCATGAGGTGACTCCACTCCTGTGGAAGGTCATCTGTGCCAAACGTTGTCTATGCAGGGCTCTGTCATGTCACCATAAAACTTGGTCACTGAGCCAACATTTACAACACAATGAAGGCTCTGGTCACATCAGCCTGTGTATAGGGGTGTCCCTCAAGTCATCTGCACATACTAAATGCACATGTTTAGCAAGTTGCACTGATGACACAGTAGACTTCCACATCATTGATGCGCAAACCTGCATGTCCAGTGGAGATGGGCCCACAGTCAGGGAGATAGGCAAATTTAGCAATGTTGAGCCCAACAGATGTGCATGATTGCAAGCCACAAATGTCATCTGGCAAATGAAAGATGAAAATCCCTGTGCCAAATTTGGTAATCATGACACACTCAGATTGCTGCTAAGTATGACATGGATACAGACCCCAATTGGACACATATCCCATGGGCCACATGGAGTCCATCACACCAACACTTCACTTTCCTGATCTCAACAACAGTATTACAACAGCAAATGCATGATAATACTCAACAACATCATGTACATCAAAAGCAAAACCACTAGATAACAATAGAGGCTTTATTCAGCATTTGGAACTTTTAAACTGGGAAGTCCAAAGTAAACAAAGGCCAATGGCTAGTCCATTCACATAGTCCAAACAGGGTGAAATGTGACAAATGTCACACATTGCTTGCCTGCACTGCCACCGACAGGGGACATCCCCCCTTGGAGGGGTATACATATGGGCCGGCCAGGCACCGCAGGGACAGATCAGGGGATAGAAGAATGAGGCAGGGGAGGGGTGGTGGGTGCAGGAGTGTCACTGGCAACTGCAGTGGAGGTGTCTGATACAGTGGGCGCCGTCACCACTGCAGGGCTCAAGCCAGATGTGGTGGGTGACGGCACCAATGCAGTGGGCAGGTCAGATGTAGTGGACGGGGTCTCCACTGCAGTGCCCAAGTCAGATGGGGTGGATGTGGACTCCACTGCAGTGCCAATCTCCGAAGGAGTGGAATGGGGTGCAGATGAGGTAGCCAGGACAGAGGGGGGGGACACGGTCTCCACACCAGTGGCAGGAACAGGCTGAGTGTGTGGGATGGGGGTGGAAGTGCATGTGCCAGGGGGGGAGGGCCTGATCATTTTAGGGATGTGGTATCGGTGTGTGTGGAAACCTGGGGCAGGGTGTGGCGGGGGAACCTGTGGAGTGGTGGCCTGGGGTCTGGAGGATGGAGACTGTGTGGTGGAACTGTGTGATTTAGGTGGGGTCTTGCTCTTCCTGGTCTGGGGGGATTTGCGTATGGGGGCCTCAGTGTTACTGCGCCTGGGGGAGGGTGTCCGTGTGGCAGGGGAACTCCCCTCTGTGCGTGGTGACTTCCTCTTCCCCTTGTGAGTAGGATCAGATGGATCTGTGGGGAAGAGGCCAAGGTCACAGAGGAAGAGCTTCTGGGAAGGGGGGGTTGCAGGTGAGGCAAGGGAAGGGGTTTTGAAGGGAGAGGCATCTGAGGACTGCGGAGTGCTCATGGATGCCTGTGTGTGTGTCTGGGCCCTATCCCCTGTGTGTGTGGTATCAGTCCCCTGAGTGTGCGTGCGTGTGCGTTGGGATTTGGGCTTGCATGGCCGTGTGCTGCTCGTGTCTGTGGTGGTGCTTGCCTGTGCCGGTGTGTGTGTGTGTTGGACAGGTAGGGTAGTGGGGATTGTGGATGGGGCAGAGGTAGGAGGGGTGAGGGACTGTTGGAGGAGGGACACTGCTGCTGTCAGTGAGGAGGCCATGGACTGAATGGTCCTCTGTAGGGCAGACATGTTAGATGAGATGCCCTCCATGAAGGACACCAGTTGTGTCAACAGACTGGTGTGAGCATTGAGGACACTCAGCACCGATGTCTGCCCTACATGGAGCCGCTTAAGCAAGTCCACAGACTCCATACTCAGGGCAGCAGGGGAGACAGGGGCAGGGGGTGCGGTGCCTGGCACAAAGGAGACATGGGCCCCAACACGGGACCCTCCACGGACCGCAGGGTTGGGAGCAGATGAGAGGGTGGTTGTGGGGACAGACTTGCTAGCTGGTGTCTGGTGGCTGCTGACACCCGCCTCCACAAGGGAGTCATCATCCGAGCTGCCGTGTTCCTCAGCTGAGGTGGATGGCGCTGAGGTCTCCTCAGTGTGGCTCCCCTCACCCTCCGTGCCACTGGGTTCCTCCGACTCCCCGGCAGCTGACCCAATCTGGCTCTGCGGCTCCTCCTGGTCTGTGGAGCTGTCTCCTCCTGTGGCCGTAGCTGTATCTGCAAACAATCATGAAAAACAGATCAACATCATTCACCTGTATTGACCTGACACACCACAGTAAGTACAGCACATTACAGATCAAGCCTTGGCATCAGTTGCTAAACATTGCAAAAAGTGCTGACACATATTTGAACTAGCCAGTTGTCGGCCTGCCACTCAACCATGCCCCTCATATCCCTCACATCCATGGAGCCATCTATGTGGTGCATGTAGGATGTAAACAATCATGTGTGCACACATGTACCACATAGACCGTTGTCCAACTTCCAAGAGTTAAGATTGAAATGTGTCACTACACACATATCCCTTCTCCTGCCAGTTACTCAGTACATGTGTCAGGGAAAGGGATGGGCAGAGTCATTGCCGAGATAATGGTTCGTCACTCATCACCAGACACCATGATGGCGTCATGTCTTGATAGGCAATGTAAAAATGGGGTGCATGCATGACATCTCACAATACTGCAGGATACACCTTTGCAAGTCGTATGCCATGGCACAGCCATGTCTGGCAAATCAGTCATCACTGACTCCTGTCACAGGGGCAGTGCATACCAAAAACAGCAGTCTGCACTGTGCCAACATCATGGATGTTTTGGGATTGCAACCCCAGTAGTTGTCAAGTGCACACGTACCCCCCCTGCTACCCAAATCATTAGGACTCTGATGCACCCACGTCATTCACATGTGACATCTGAGTAAGTGCAAACACAACTCTGTACACATGTACACATCACAGGCTGATGAGAACGATAATGAGCTGCTTGCACTTGAATGTTGATTTGACCATTGGGCACACTCAAGTCATGATACACCCATGTTTTACCCCATGTGCAGACTCAACAGCCACATCTCAGATGGCTGCACACCCCAAACTGTGTCACACTCCAGTAGTCCGAAAAGCTAGGCCAGTACACAATGACACAGAGGCAGTCACCTGAGTGCACATTACACAATGTCCAACATGTTGGATGACACACAGGAGTAGGAGAGCAGAATGCTAATTATAGCCGGAGAGGGTATACCTGTCCTGGTCCCTGTGCAACATGGGATTACCCTGAACACTAGACAGGTGGCTATGCATGTGTGACACACATGATGTACATTCTTCTGTGGCCCCAACATTGGTCTCACCTGCTGCATGGGTGTGTTGTAAATACCCCAGACACATGTGGTGAGTCAGATCAGCAGTTGGACACATATAAATGGACCACACACAGTACATGTCAGATTTCAGCAAATGTGCAACCAATTGACCCAGTCATGAAGCCCACAACAAAGTCCCTGTAGCAGATGCTGTCCCCAACTTTAACCTAAGTCAACAGCAAGGACACAGAACCCAAGTGACAGAAGTCACAGACTAAAAGGGCCACACCTGTGTATCAGATGAGGATGGGGCATAACACAATTGAGGAATATGACTCTTGTTGTAGCAGACAGACGCACTGTGGGAGTGTAACCAGCCTAAAGGAGTGCAAACAGCATGTCAGACAAAGGTCACAGAAAAGGCTAGCACTTACCCCCTCCTTGCTGCTGTCCGGCCTTCAACTGCCCATCCAGGTCAGGGAAGACCACCGCCAGTATCCGGAGCATGTGGGGTGTCAAGTGGCGTCGTCCGCCTCTCCTGCGAGGAGGCGACAGCTTCAGCTGGACCCTTGCGATCCGCCGGGTCCAGCCACGAAGGTCCTGCCACCTCTTCTGGCAGTTGCGGATGCGGCGCCTGTAGATCCCCACAGATCGTACTGCCCGGGCGATGGTCAGCCAGATCTCCTGCTTCTCATGGGCATCAACCTGTGAGGATGACAAAGTCAGAAGAGCATCACTACACATGCAACATATTCGTGCATCACACAGTTGCAAATACATGTCTCAATCACAGGGGCACAAGATGTACACAGGTAGTGCAACCATGGTAATGGACAGTTGTCCAGCAGTTACAACATGCAAACATTGCCTGGGAATGACAAACTACTCAATTTATACTCTGTCAGCACAGTACCTGTTCAGTACATGTAACTACACACTTTGGGGTTGACAGCTACTCAGTGAGCATGCTAGCCACTGGTGTACACAATGCTAGTACTGCTAGTCAGACAACATGCACAATGATAAAGGATGTGGTTTGCACACCCACCTGCTCCCCTGGTTTCCCATACAGCTTGCTGTAATGTGGAAGGAGGCTGTCCAGCAGGGCCTGGTTCTCCTCCTCTGTGAAGGCTGGGGACCTCTCCACAGTACGTGCCATTCTTGAAGCCAGAGGATGCAGAGACAGCAGCAATGGTAGCAGAGATGTCAATCTGGAGCATGTAGTGCAGGCAAGTGAGCTCTCAGGGCCACACACAGCCTTATATCTGTGCTGCAGAGTAAGAATCTGCCCCATGCGTACAATGCAATTGGTCTGACACATTTGCATCTAATGAATCTGGCCAATCCATGGAATTGCACAAGTCTTACACGCCTTCCGCATCGTTTAAAATTTCAACTTCAGAACACCATTGAAATTGCAACATTGTTGTGGTGTGCCAACTGAATTTCCGGCTCACGATTCGTACAAGTTTCGAATCTGCGTCCGTCTCCATGACAGGCCATAGCCAATACGTGCACAGGGCTCGGTACCTGACTGTACAATGCTTATTTCGAAAAACAACACGCACCCGTCTCCATGATAGTCCATAGCCAATGCATATGCACGGCTCGGTACCTGACTGTACGACGCGTATGTTGAAAAACAACACGCACCCGTCTCCATGATAGTCCATAGCCAATGCGTATCCACGGCTCGGTCCCTGGGTGTACGACGCGTATGTTGAAAAACAACACGCACCCGTCTCCAGGATAGTCCATAGCCAATGCATATGCACGGCTCGGTACCTGACTGTACGACGCGTATGTTGAAAAACAACACGCACCCGTCTCCATGATAGTCCATAGCCAATGCGTATGCACGGCTCGGTCCCTGGGTGTACGACGCGTATTTTGAAAACTCACCCGCATCTCTCCCCATTACAATCTATGGGCCAGGCATGCGTACGGATCGGTCTCGTACTGTACGACGCGTCTTTCCTGAAGTCACCCGCGTCTGCCACTGTTGGTTCACAGGCTAATGGATGCCACCCACTGTTACTTGCCAGGGACTCAGGTGCACACCTGCAACACCACAGCCTGTGACACAGTGTATCCAAAGGCATGTAAGGCTGCATTACCTGTGTGTGTATGGGGGTCAACATATGATTTGTTGTGTAGAACTTTGTGGCAGCCACTCCCAGACTGTGCAAGGGTTCATGGGGACAGCTCCCTTTGTGTGTTCGTGCACATTACCACTGTAATAGACAACTGTAAAGTTCAGAGCTTGAGGCATGTACACAGTTCCAGGGGGACTTTGTGTATGACATGTTACATACACCCTGACTCTTAGGTGGGATGGTATGTGTGTCACAGGGTGTTCCAGTGCCACAATTGTGATGTACATCCCCAGTCTGTGCGCATATTGTGTTTCTGATGTCTCAGATTCCATGTGCCCAATGGTAAACAGTCTCCACATCCATGTGGTTTGTGCATGCACGTTGATGTTGTGTCTGTGTGTCACAGATGTCCATGTAAGTCCTGCAGAGACATCAGGGGCCACTTCCTGTGGGAGTCATGGGCGTGTAGTGGCATGTACATGATACGCCACATCATGCCAGTGTCCGTGTGGCAATACAAGGTCCCTGAGTATCTGCCTGTTAAGGAGCTGTGATGCAGGGAAGACATCTGTCCTCACTTGTCACTGTGGTGTGTGTTTGGTATGTGACATCAGTACAGATGTACTGTGACACAGCCCATTGAGTTGACACAGCACAACATGGAACTTGTTGTGTACACATGTTGAGATGAGATGTGAGATGATGGGCATGTAGGTGACATATGTGTCCATACACAACAGCACACACATAAAGCACTTGTGTCTTTTTATGATGTCTCGTGTGAAATATAGCATGGTCAGTGCCACATAGGTAGGGGAACTTACTATCTTTCTTTGCTCACCTATGTACTGCAGGAGACCAGCTGTCCATAGACCGTTCCCTGACCTTGCTACCATGGTTGAACGTGACTGCATCCGACGGTACCGCTTCACCAGGCCACTGATTGAGGATTTGGCGGAGCAGTTGGCCCCACATTTGCAACCTGGCCGGCCATACCCTACAGCGCTGACCCCCAAGGTGAAGGTGATGGCTGCCCTACACTTCTTTGCCACCGGTACCTTTCAATACACTGTGGCGTCTGCTGGTGGGATGTCACAGACTATGTTCAGCTGTGTGCTGCGCGATGTGTTGGAGGCAATGTTAACTTTCCTGGACCTCTACATCCATTTCCCTAACCCACAACAACTCACTGACATCAAGAGTGACTTCTATGCACTGGGGAGGATGCCACATGTCATCGGCTCCATTGATGGGACACATGTGGCTTTGGTACCACCTCATGCACATGAGCTGCCATACCGGAACCGGAAACATTTCCATTCAATTAATGCTCTGGTGGTATGTCTGGCGGACATGTCTAATTCACGTGTGTGCACGGTTTCCCGGTACTGCGTACGATGCGTACATCATGAGGATTAGTCGCATCCCGAGGATGATGGCACAGATGCAGAACCAGCGTGCCTGGCTTGTCGGTGTGTACTGACTGTTTGACATTGTGTGTGTTTGGCAATGTTGTTTTCCACGCTCTTTTCAAACTCAGCTAATGTGCAATTGTCTGTATGTAGGTGACTCCGGATACCCCAACATGCTGTGGTTGCTGACACCCCTCAGGAACCCTGTGACACCAGCAGAGATGCGCTACAATGAGGCACATGGTCGGACCAGGAGAGTGATCGAGCGGACCTTTGGTCTCCTGAAGAGCCGCTTCCGCTGCCTGGACAAGACAGGAGGGGCCCTCCCATATGCACCTGCTAAGGTGTGCAAAATCATCATAGTCTGCTGCATGCTACACAACCTGGCAGTGAGGAAGGAGTTGCCTCTCATCACGGATGACGATGACCAACGTCCGCCACCTGTGGAGGATCCTGGCCTGGGCCACGATGCCAGTGATGATGATGATGAGGGTGATGTCCGCACACAGCTCATCAACAACTTTTTCGCCTGAATGTGAGTATACAGGGATGTTTTGTCAATGTATTGTGTTTGCCTGATATGTGTTGGTGGTGCTCAGTTGCTGTGTGACTGTGGCTGTGTGCTACTTGACTGGATGCGTGCAGTGATGTGTCCTTTCAGGTAGTCTGTACTCCTCAACAGTGTTGACATGATTACGTGGTTTTGTGTGGGTATCTTGTGACATGTTTCAGGCATGTGTATTGCTGTTCTATCGTGTTCTTCTGTCCTTCACAGGGTACTTTGGCTGTTTGTTCAACTCTGACCCCCGACTCCCAGAATCCAGTTCCAGGGGGGAAGTAGTCGTCTACCAACAAGTGATGTGCCACACACCCCTGGACTTTAATTATTCCACACTTGGTGACTGTGTGGCCACTGTCATGTGGGATTACCTTGCATCTGTGGTGGCATCAACATGTTTCAAATGTGTGATAAACCTGTGCTTCACTTTGGGATGTGCATTGTCGGTCTCCACACATCCAACATTCATTTGCATGCTGTACCTGTGGGCATCTTGCCACAGACTCTAGAAGGGTGTTGTGTATATGCATCTCACTGCATTCTCTGTTCACATAAGTTAGGACGATGAGTTAGATGGGCATGGTAAGTATGTGTTGTGTTGACGTAGTGGGGTGTCTACCTCATATGTGTCACATCACCATGACTCACATGACTGTGTCTACATAGCTGTAGTAGTTCACATGCACAGACATCTTTTCACAGGTCATCCTCTCAATGACACAAACCAAGTTTCAGTCACAACAGAGGCATGTATTGTGTTATAGTGAATTTATTTACATGCATGTGTTTGTAAGTTATACGTAAGTGAAAGTGCTGTACAGTGTAATAGGAATCCAAAGCTCACAGTGCAGTTGGTAGTGTTGATTGATGAAATTTCTAGAGTAAAGTCCACAGTCCTTTGGAACATTGGTCCAACTTAGACCCTCCATCACATGTGTGGGAGTTTAGCGACAGTCAACAAGGTGAACGCTTTGCACACATTGGATGATGTCTAGAAGAGGTAGTCACGTCCTGGTGGGCATGCATGGCCATCTGCCTCTTACTTGTCCTTCTTCGGACGACCCCTCTTCTTCTTCTCAGGGGACCCTCAAGTGCAGGCTGCTGCGGTGCAGAGGACTCTCCGCCAGAGTCCACCTCCCTCCCTGTGGCAGTTGCTGGTGTAGTGGCAACTGATGTATTGGGCACACAGGGAGGTGTGGTCATGTAGTTGGCTATCTGGCGGAGGCAAGTCAGTATGTCCCTATGCACGGCCGTGAGTTCATCAATTGTGTCCATTTTGGACTCCATCCGGGTCATGTGGGAGTCAATTCTGGCATGATGTGCAGCCTGCTGCTGTTGCATGTCCCTGAGGATCCCCACAACCTGGCCAAATCCTCCGGTGCTTTCCTGGTATGCATCGATGATGCGTCCCAACTGCGGATCTTCCTGCAGTCTAGCCCCATCTGCAGGCTGTGGCCTCACCCTGACCACCCTCACACCACCCCTGCCCACATGGACCTGTCTGTGTTGGCACTGGTGTTGTTGTCCGTCAGCTCCTGGGTGCCCTGTGTACCTCTGCCGTCGTTGTCCTGTTGCCTTGGTCTGGCTGTGTTGGCAGGGGTGATTGAGGTGTTTGCAGGTGGTCCAGGAGTGGTGGCAGGGTGTGCTGATGTTGCAGCTGCTGGGGCTGGGAGCGGGGCCACACCGGAGGTGCCAGGTTGTTCATCCTCGTCCGAAGAGGACATAGAGGCATCCACACCGGGGAGGTCAGGGTCATCCAGAGTCTGGGGCTGGGATTCGTCTTCTGTTCTTGCTGGGGCCCCAGCATCCCCTGTGGGTGTAAGAGACACACAATGTATGTAATGTTTCTGCACACATCAATGGTTCGCACACATTAGTTGCCACTGCACATCATTATGAGTGTATTTACATTGCATTGTCCTACATTGTCAGTGATGGGTGTCTATTTTGGTTTAGAACAATGTCATTTGATGCTTGGGCATTTTGATGGGCACGTAGGGCTGTGTGCATGAACATCTCATTTCATGATTGTTTGACTGTACATAGGCATTGCTACTCATGTGCCTGACACAGGTGTGTCCCTCCTCTCAACATTCGTACTTTAACAATGACATACATGCACTTCCACTTGCAATGTGTAGCACGTTTGGACGTTGTGTGCTGGCATTTGTGCTTGTATTTGTGAGTAACATTGTTGTGTCTGAACAACATGGTCACAGTACGGTATGGCTGCATTCACTGTGAAGATACTATTTTGTTGTGTGTCCCTAGTTCACATCTCATTTCACACATTGGATGGTGTTATCTGTAGCTGATGGTGTTGGGGCAGAGTTCTGTGCGTGATGATGTCATTTATGTGGTCAATGTCCTCCATGGTAAGGGGTATTCACAACGGCAGATCGCAGACTATCCCATGCTCATGAGAGAGGGATAGAGGTTTGTGTGTTTGACTTATGCTGCTGTGAGTTGTATGCCTACTCCTGCCCAGGCCAGGTTGCTCCTTGTGTTGCAAGTGTCAATGACAGTGAGGGGATTGTTGTGTGAGTGATGCAATCAACGCTGCACGATGTAGGAGTGGAATGCAGATCACCACAGTGCCTTGTGTAAATGACACCATGCTACGGTGTCAGCTATGTTGCTGTGGTCATTCCATTCACTATCATGTGTCAGCTTTGAATGGTGTATATGTGGTTTGGGGTGTTGCTTTTGGTATGTGCTATGCCTACTCCTCCCCAATTGTCATAGAGGGCACACACCTTCACAACCAGGCCAGGGGGCACCCCTGCCACACTGCAGGACCAGACCGTGAGAGGATACATACAGTTGCGATGGCTGTCAGTGTGAAGGGGTTTGAGGGGGCAAGTGCATTGGTGTGACTTGCAGCCAATTCATACGTCTGGCCAATGTGTCAGGCATCTCGCATGGGCATTTACTTTTTGTGTGAGTGGTCCCAAGGGGTGTATTTGTTCCTGCTGTGGAGATGTGTGTATTTGCGAGATTGCTGGTATTTGGTGTACTTGCAGGCCCACCTTCTCCCACAGGGGCCAGCTAATCCCCCCTGTAGGATGCTTCCATTGCAGGGAGTCCAAGTTAAAGTTCTGGATGTCAGGCAGTGGTGTCCTGTTGTTTGTTGGAGCACAAGTCCCAGCAGGGCCTTGTGGTCCCCACAGCAGAGCCCAGCGTCAACCATCTTGGCAGTACTTTCCCACTCCCTGTGAGGTGAACATAGTTCAGGGTGGACTGGATGGACCATGTGTGAGGGGGTCTGGTGTCTGTGACTACAACTCCCATCAAGCTTTTGGCTACACCCACCCTCCCAGCATCCCTGACCTTCCTTCCTGTGACTCAGCTTCCCGGTGAGGTGGTGTAACAGTGCTGGCAAGATGGCTGACAGTGGTGTCATGGTGTTTGTATGAGCAGTACTCCCAACAGGGCCTTGTGGTCCCAACAGCAGAGCCCAGCGTCAACCATCTTGGCAGTACTTTCCCACTCCCTGTGAGGTGAACATAGTTCAGGGTGGACTTGATGGACCATGTGTGAGGGGGTCTGGTGTCTGTGACTACAACTCCCATCAAGCTTTTGGCTACACCCACCCTCCCAGCATCCCTGACCTTCCTTCCTGTGACTCAGCTTCCCGGTGAGGTGGTGTAACAGTGCTGGCAAGATGGCTGACAGTGGTGTCCTGGTGTTTGTATGAGCAGTACTCCCAACAGGGCCTTGTGGTCCCCACAGCAGAGCCCAGCGTCAACCATCTTGGCAGTACTTTCCCACTCCCTGTGAGGTGAACATAGTTCAGGGTGGACTTGATGGACCATGTGTGAGGGGGTCTGGTGTCTGTGACTACAACTCCCATCAAGCTTTTGGCTACACCCACCCTCCCAGCATCCCTGACCGTCCTTCCTGTGACTCAGCTTCCCGGTGAGGTGGTGTAACAGTGCTGGCAAGATGGCTGACAGTGGTGTCCTGGTGTTTGTATGAGCAGTACTCCCAACAGGGCCTTGTGCTCCCCACAGCAGGGCCCAGCGTCAACCATCTTGGCAGTACTTTCCCACTCCCTGTGAGGTGAACATAGTTCAGGGTGGACTGGATGGACCATGTGTGAGGGGGTCTGGTGTCTGTGACTACAACTCCCATCAAGCTTTTGGCTACACCCACCCTCCCAGCATCCCTGACCTTCCTTCCTGTGAATCAGCTTCCCGGTGAGGTGGTGTAACAGTGCTGACAAGATGGCTGACAGTGTTTGTTGGTGTTTATGGCCATTGCCTTTCTGTATTTGTTGTTAGGTTTTTACATGTTATGACCTAGTTCGATATTACTCTGAGATAGCAGCTGTTGCGTTTGTGTAACTGGCATACACATCACAGAATTACATTTTTTCTGGCTTACGTTGAATTTGCTGACGCTACTTGTTTCCAATGTCCCCTTGGCAGTGATGTGTGTGTGTTGCCACACAATATTGACTAGATTGGTTGTGTACTCACCAGGCTCTGGTATTTCTGTTAATCCATGGATGCCCTCCGGTGTGAGTATGGCCCGCACTTTCTCCTACCAGGACGTGAAGTATGTTGGTTTTGCAGGTGTGCCACTGCCAGTGTGCTGGCTCAAGGCATGGTCTCTGCCTATGAGCTTCTTGACCCTCCTGCGCACATCATAATACCTGTTCTGGATGTCATCCTTTGTGCGCAGGCAAGGTGCTTGTGCATTCACCTTGTCGACGATCCTCTCCCACATCTTTGTTTTCTGTGACATGGGGTCTGTTGGACCAAGGTTCCAAATAAATGTGGCTCTACTCAGAGTATTTCATCAACCAGGACTACCAACTCACTATCTGTGAACTTTGGATTCTTCTTTGGGGGCATGGTGCTGGGTGGTTGTGGTGGTTGATGTGTGTGTGAGGGTGTAAGTGAGGGTGAGTGGGTGTCAGTTTCTCTTGCTTGTGGTGAGTGTGTTTAGGAAGTGGTAATGGTGTGGATGTTGTGTGGTGGGTGAGGTGTGGGTGTTGCTCAGAGTGCTGTGTAGTTGTCTCCTCTGCTGTCATGTGTTTGAAAATAGCAAAGGATCATGGGAGTGGATTTGGGCCTTTATGTAGGTGGAGTTGTGGGTGTGTCTTAGTTCCATGTTTTTTTATTTTTTTATTTATTGGCTTTGTCATTGCTTGTTTGGTCCTTTTTTGGTCTTTTTTCCTTAGGTTTTGGTGGGCGTGATGGAGACGTTCATTTGACCGGGACGGACGCTGCCAGTGGCTCTTGCGGGGTAATCCGAGCCTGTCACACTGACATTCTGCTGTGTTTCTTCGTTGGCGAACGAGTTGGACGCAAAGGAGTCTACTGTTTGGTAGTCACTGTTTTCTGTACGTCTCAGTCTTCCGGCTTGTGCTCCGTGCGAGTCGGTCTCGTTTTATATGCATTGCATCGTATTACGCGGGTCGTACAGCGCGGGTCCGTGACGGTCGCGTCCATTCCTGATGCGTGTCGGTGGGTGCGGTTCCAGGTCCGTTTACTGGCGAATCACTGTTTCCCGTACGGTTCGGTCGTGCGGCTTGTGTTCCGTACGAGTCGCTTGTAATTCACACACATTGCATCGTATTGCGCGGGTCGTACGGCGCCGGAACGTGTCGGTCGGTCTCCATTCCAGATCCATGTCGGTCGGTACGGTTTCCGACCCGGATTGGAATCGACCCCTAAGTGTGTTGTCTGCTGGTGATGCAGTACTGAGCAATGGTCGTATTGACAGTAATTGCACAGGGAATCTTGAAGTGTGAATAGTGAGGATTTTTGAGGTTGCTTCAGAAAGCGCATCTGGAGGGATCTTGAGAGATTTTCACTTGAGTGAGGCTAAAATCGCGCTGGTCGAGATTTTGCTGTAAGTAAAAGAATTCTCAGAGTGTATGGTTCTATCGTTTTTTTTCTTTTAGTGGAACAGACAAGTTGTTTTCATGTTGTTCGTTTTGTTAAAGGCTTTGTAACGATGCTGACTTTGATTTTGTAAAGGGAGGGTCAGTCATAGGAGTTAAGCTGACGTCACAAAGTGCCATGCTGGAACTTGTCGGTTGGTGAGGAATCGTCACTAGGTGCCGCACTGGTATAGGTTGGTTGGTGTGAGTCACACTGGGATTGGACAGCGTGAATAACTTTGATTGGTATCAGAGAATCATAACACGGAAAAAGGAATTTTTGGAGATTTGTTTTACTTATATAGTCTTAGCTTTTAGTGTAGAGAATCATGAAGTTTTTTAAACAGTTGAAGACTTTGTTTAATAAGGATGGGCAGATACCAATTAGAGGAGGATTTCCTGTGGCTCCTGAAGGGACCCCTGCTTTATTTATGTAATTAGAAAGGGGTTATCACACGCGTACTTGGTTAGAAAATTGGATGAAGTATACTGAGCAAGATGGCAATTTAACATTTCCAGAGAACGGGACCTTTAATCCTAGAATTTTAGATAATTTAAGGAGTCAAATGAATAATTTGAGACCTAATCCTAGACCTATGCAGTATGAAGCTCTTGAAGAATGGGAACATGAGGCATATAAAAGAGAAAGGGAAAGCTATCAGATTAGATATAAGAATACTGTGAGCAGATACTCAGAAGCAAAATGGGATGCTCAGAAGAAAATGTGGAGAAGAGATATAGCTGAAGGAACATGAATGTTTCCAGTTATGGTAGCTGAGACTAATCAGGGAGAGAAATGTAAAGAGAAAAGGAAGCATGTTGAGGAACCAAAAGGTAGAAATACTGAATTTGCTGAAGGAGCTGATGACATAGATGATGAATTTTTAAATGAATTATTAATGAATAGACCTCCGCCTTATCATGAGGAACAGAATCCAATAGAGCTAACTTCCTTTCAAAGTGCTCCAAAAGTACATGTAGAAATGATACAGGGAAAAACACCCTTAGGACAGAATCAAATTCCAGTTAGAGAGGAGTTGCCGAGAATAGTAACACCAATAAACCCAGATGCTTTGCCAGTTCTAATGACTAGTGGTCCTATTGTTCCATTATACAATGATGGACAAGGAGTCTCTCGAGTACATGCATTGACAATACCAGATAGAACTATGAGTGGAGTACATATAGTTTTAAGAAAAATAAATGAGGATAAACATGGATCGATTGAGAATAGTGGAGCAAATGTGAGCGTAGTTACAGGAGGAGAATTGGAGCCATTAATTTGTATTTCAGAAAAATCAGTTGAAACCCCAAAAAGAGGTGCATATGTGGATTCAAGGAAGATGTTGTAGATTGAGAAAAGAGTGACACCTACATCACGAGGGTCAAGGATGAGTGAAACTGGTGAAAGTACTCAGAGATCATTAGGTCCTTCTCCAGAAGAACTGGACAAGTGGATAAAAGAAATAACGCCTGGTTGTAGCATACAGAATAATAGCTCGAACATAGATGTGAGTAAGTTGAAAGCAGATTTGGAAGTAATGATTTTGGGAACAATTAGTCCAGAGAGATTAGGTAAGTATCGGGATGAAGAATTACTTTTCATGTGTAAGAATATTACACGGAGAGCGAGGAGCTTACATGAGAAGTTTGCTGAAGTTGCTCAAACATATGGAGTTGACATAGAAAAGTCCAAAGCTTCACAAAAGACATTTCGATTAGATTTTAGTGACAAAGATTTTGAGAGTTTGAATGTTTCAGGAAAGCGTTTGCAGATCAAAGAATTAATTAACACTCTAAAGCGCCGGGATGAATTGGATCGATGGGAAGGCAGATGGGCGAAAAAGAAGGAGGATACAATAGTGACTTCAGCGGCATTACCACTGTATCCTGTGAGGGAAACAGTAGTTGAAACAGCTGATGCAACAGTATATCCTATGAGAGAAGTACCAGGAGGTGGGTTTGTTCATGTCCATTGGTCAAGGCAGGATATATTATCATTTACAAATGATTTCCCTAGGTTGAGAGAAAAACTAGTTGAATGGTACAAACAAGTGGAGAGGTTTGTTAAGGTTTCAAAAGTTTTGTGGAAGGATTTGGATGGCTTTTTTTGATATTGTAGTTCTGGCTGATTTGTGGGTTGAGTGTAAATTGCTGTGGATTAGCCAAAAGAAGAATAACCAAGAGACCCAAAAACAGGAGCACCATCTGAAGAAGTCATGAAAAAGTACAACCATGTCATTACATATTTGAAAGGGAAATTTTCTCTGAAGGAAACAGATTGGGTGAGAATAGATAGGACTACTCAGGAATTGAAGGAGTCAGTGCATGCATACTATGAAAGGCTTTTACAGGTGTTTAAACAGTATAGTGAAATTGAGAATATCACTGAGAAAGATATGGGACATTTTGTGTATCAGTTTGTGTATGGATTGAGACCAGAAATAAGTGCCATGATTCAACAGCATTTAATTTGTTGGCAGAGTAATTTGATTGATGAGATACTTCACTATGCTAAATATTGTTGTGATGATATTGAGTTGCGACATAAAAAGTTAAAGGAGAAATTGATGTTGGCTCAGATGAAAGCGGCGAAGAAAGGAGGATTTTTGAATATGAATACGGATTTTACAGAAGTTTATCAGGGAAATGGTCAGACTACTACTGGAATGAGAGGTATAGAGTCAAATGGAAATACTGTGACACAAATGATACCGATACCACAAGGGAAAGTTTGAGGTGGTAATATAGAATAATTGAAAAAAAAGTTTCCTTGTCATGCGTGCGGTAAATTGGGACATTGGAAGCGTGAGTGTAAAAGCATACAAGCAAATACAGGTGATACACAGTTTGTAGATACAGGAGTAAATGGAATGCATCAGATGCAGATGAATAAACAGAATCGGAATCACCAGATGTCGGCTGGCAGGGGACAGGGTCAGAAAATACCTCAAGCTCCTATGCAGAATATGAATGGTCAAGTACAAAAATACATTGCGAATGTGGGTTTTCATACAAATGATCAATAAAATTTGAATGTGCAGGTGTCTCCGCAGTATTTGATGCAGGTGGATGGGGTTGATTCAGATACATCTCAATGATGGTGCCTAAGGGGGGAGGAGGCGTGCGTGTTTGGCGCATTCTTAGAGGTAGATCAGTGTGGTCCCTATGTGGATGGCGAGGTTGACGGAAACACAATTACGTTCCTCGTGGATACTAATGCTACCCATTTCACTGTGAGAACTGTGGAAATTCCCAACCTACCTCTCTCTGGAGAAAGTATCCAAGTTGTAGGAGTTTGTATTAAATTGATTAAGACCCCTGTGACTAAACCAATGAAAGTACAGATTGGAGAATTTCAGGATTTACACAAATTTGCGGTGTGTGACACAAGTCCAGTTAATTTATTAGGAAGGGACTTGCTGTGCAAGATGTACTGTTTCATATACTGTGCACCAGTGGGAATAGCATTTCATACAAAAGATGAAGATGTAGGGGCATATTATCAAGAACGGCGTTAAAAATTATCGCCGGTTTAGCGGCAGAAAACTGCCGCTAAAGCGGCGATAATGGGCTTGATAATATGCCCTTGAGAATTCCAATAGAAGTCCATGTTCTGGTGTGAACATGGGCTTCTATTGGTATTCTCCAGGGCATATTATCAAGCCCATTATCGCTGCTTTAGCGGCAGTTTTCTGCCGCTAAACCGGCGATAATTTTTAACGCCGTTCTTGATAATATGCCCCGTAGTTTTTAAAATGGCAAGACAAGGAACAGAAGTGAATGATTTATATCCTCTATTTACAGCGAATAATTTCCTGTTGAGTTGAGAGATACAGTACTGTCTGATGTGTGGGATTTTTCAGGAAAAGATATTGGTTTGATGAAAGGAGTAGCTCCAATTCAGTTTATGGTTAAACCAGATGCAGAATTTCCGAGAACACCACCTTACAAAATGAGTCCTGAAACAATTGCAGGAGTAACATCTGTGATTGAAATGTTAATTGAACAAGGTATTCTAAAAGACATTCTAGTGAGTCCATGAAATTCACCTGTCATGGGAATTCAAAAACCTAATGGAAAATATAGAAAAGTGCAGGATTTGAGGAAAATTAATCAGTTTGTAATACCTTGTTGTCCAATAGTGCCAAATCCAGCTGTGATTCTTTATCAAATTCCTTGTGAAGCAGAATGGTTTTCAGTGATTAATCTGTGCTAAGCTTTTTTCTCGATACCTTTGCATCCGGATAGTCAATATTTGTTTGCATTCCGGTTCGGAAACCATGTCTTGGCATGGTGCCGAGTTCCTCGAGGGTATACAGAGAGCCCCCCAATTTTCAATCAGATATTGAAGAAATGCTTGGAGTCATTGGTGATGCCTAATAATTTAGTTTTAGTGCAATACATAGATGACTTATTGGTTGCGTCGGGAACAAAAGAAGCATGTGTGACTGATACAATTGCTCTACTGAACCATTTGGCAGTAAGTGGGCATAAAGTGTCACCGGCAAAACTACAATTTTGTCAAAAAGAAGTTCTTTACTTGGTTTGTTAGGTTTTAAAATCCCGTCCCTGCAATGTACTCCTTTCACGTTATATTAGGTTAGCAATGTGTGGCTAAATAGATGCCAATTGTGTTTACGTTATGCAACCCACTGAGTTATCCCCGTAATGTGCAGGCTTCAGTTGGCGAATGCGGCTCCATTTTGTTTTTTGCAATACTTGTTAGGCTGCTTAGACTGTGCCCGAGTTAGGCCTCATGGCCCGTAATGCTTGCCTCAGCAGAACACTGTATTTTGCTAATGTTTTTTCTTCCTGTCCAAGGCTGTTTTCCGACCTGATAATGAGGAGACAATTCAGCTCTCACATACCAATCTAAGTGTGTAGTTCTGCTCCCACGTTAGGAGACGCTGAGACCCAGCGCAGTGGCCTTGGGTTTCTGATAACATGTACCCATCTGGCAGGTGGCAGCTCATCTCCCAGTGCCTCCTTTGTTCATGTTCGGCCCCGGCCGGTAGTTTTCCATGGTGGGCGGGGTTGGAGGCTTTTGGGGAAGAATGATTACTCACTGTGGACTGTTGGGAAGTCAGTCCCTCGGCAGACATCTTAGGTTGCAGGTCATGATGGACTCCTCTGCAGAGCATTTCTAATAAACATGTAAGTTTGTATTCTCTACTGTCTGACCGACTCTTCATTCTTGGGAAGGCATAGCAGGTGGTTGTGAGAAAACCCGAGTGGCCCTAGCGGGCCACTTCCTTCAGTTGACGCCCGAACAGGGACCCTGCAAGGTGATCCGACCCGCCCATAATCGGGTTGTAGGGTCGGGGGTGCGTTTGGTCGGTTGGGTGGATCGGGGTACCCCACACAAGACCGAGCTTGGTTCTCGCAGCTGCCCCGCCCGGCTGATCGGGCGCCCCCTTGTCTAGTGGTCACCAGCTAGGGTCCTGAAAAGGTGAAACCTTGGAGTTGACCGTTTGGTCCGAAGAGTCTGCAGTGGAGAATAGCTTGACTCGACCTGTGTGCACCAGGTGAGTGATTTGATTCTTGGGAAAAATGGCGCCATTCTTGGACGACACGGGCCTGCGGGCTGTGTCTTGATGCAGTCTCCGGACTGTCTTGTTTGCAGTTTTTGAACTGCCTTGCTTGAACGACATGAGTCGACGGGCTGTGTCTTGGTACGGTCTCCGGACTGTCTTGTCTTGAACTGGGTGGGTCACAGAGAGTTTGCGAGCAGTTCATCGGACCACCTGGAAATTTGGCCCGTGCTTGAAAAAGCCCTGGACTGCCCGCGAACAATCTGCCAGACCAACTGGTAATTTGGCTAATGCTTGAAAAGGTCTGGGGCTAGAGCCTGTCTTCTTGAATTTGACACAGTCTCCGGACTGTAGGGAGTGGTCCCTGGACCGTTTTTGTTTGGCTCCGTGACTAATATTTGTTATTTTATTTTGTCTTTGTTTGTCGATTGTTGGCGTTATACTTGTCCGTTAGGGACAGTGCCTGTGTCTTATATTAAGATGCCTTGTTTTAGCAAATTGGGGTGTTTTGGATGTCGATGTTGTTCTACTGATGCTCGATTGGAAGAGAGCCAGCCTGCACCTCTGGAGGGTTCTCCAAATTTTTACATTTATGTAAAACATGGTATTGGCCCTGTTATGTTTAGCACATTGTGGCATAAATATACGAGGGACAATGCTGAGTTACAGTGGCCGCTTACTGGCTCATTTGATGAGCAGAAATTGAACTTCTTGCAGGACAATTTGTCTGCTAGGAGGAGCAGACAGTCGATGTTTGATTCTCTGAGAGTATGGCAGAAAGAAGCAAAGCAGCGACGCATGAGGGCAGAGAAAGAGGCCCGGAAGAGGCAGACGCAAGCGATAACACAGAAAGCAGTAGCTTATGAAAGAGGAAAGGTAGAGAAGGGTATAGAATGTGCAGATAGAAAGTTTCGGTTACAGACAGATAAGTGCTATGTTGCTAGGGAGGAAGGTGATGATTTCGTCGAAGAACTATTGTATTCTCATCCTCCTCCTCCTTATGCCCCTGAACGGATATTCCCGGCAGTCCCAACTTCTCAGTCCTTGGCCCCTAGTGCCACCCCTTCTAGCATCCCTGTTTCTGGTACTACCGCTTCAGCCCCGGCCCCTCTTGCTTCTCTTCTATTCACACCAGCCACCGGGGCGGGTGCGGTTAGCTCCCCTGCTCAGTCTGTTAGTCCTGTGTCAACTGCTATTCCCCCTTTCACCCCTACTGCCCTGTCTCCCTACCTGATGGTACCTGTCTCTGCGTCCGCTCCCTCCCCCGTGAGTGTGAAACACCAGGCAAAGTTGAATGTGGAAACTCCCGCGCGTGGAGTACATGATGTGAACTGGACAGCAGCGCGAGATCGAATGGATAAAGTGTTGGTGCGTTCTGCGGTTGGTGATGAGGAAAAGACAATGGTGGCAAATCAGGCAGCTCAGTGGGCTCGACACCCAATCTATAGTGTGGAAGATGTGTGGAGTGTGATGAAAGATTATGAGCCGTTTATACAGCAGCATGCCCTTAAACACGTCAGCGATGCTGATAGAGTTGTGGGAACAATGGGGCATATTAGCAAGGGCTTTATCGCCGCTTTTTGCCGCTAAAGCGGCGATTATTTTATCGCCCTATCAGCAAGCTGTCGCTAACAGGCGTTAGCGACAGCTTTCTGGCGATAGCGGGCGGTTTTCCCATCGCCTTGCATGCCAGCGATAATTATCGCTAATGACATGCAAGGTAGGTGTTCCCAACTAAAAGCGACTGAAAACAGTCGCTAACACAACTTCCCCCTATTAGCAACGCAGGCGAAGCGATAAAAAAACTCGCGCTAAGCGCGATTATCGCTAGAATTTAACACCTGCTAAAAACATGACTTACCTGTTTGTTCAATGGGAGGTGGATTGTCAGGCTAAGTCCCCCATGGCGTTAATGCGTGAATATCGCTGGATTTCCAGCGATATTCACGCATTTTGCCGCTATCGCTGGATATTTGATCTCATTGGAGATAAACGTTGCTAATAGCGTGTTATCTCCGCGATAAAATCCAGCGATACGCGGCGATAAAAAAAAACGCGCTAAGCGCGGTTTGCGATAATTATTGCAAGTTGTTGCTAATATCCCCCAATGTTTTCAGGGTGTTGCACCGCAAATCATATATGACATACGGTATAGGGTATATGCTGCAGGTGTTGCTCCTAATGAGGTCTTTAGCAATATAACGACATTAGTGGGTTACCGAGGTAGGTTGCTCCAGAAGATTCCGATAATGGGGACACAGCATCCCATGAGGGAAGTTCATCCCATTTACCACCCTGAAATTTCAGAACTGCGCGATTCCACCAATGCTGTGATTAGACAACGGGTCGACGCTCGGTTTCAGGAGCAATGGATTTATACTCCTTGGAAGAGGAGTGAGGTCCTATCCTTAAAGGACCAGCTGCCGGACCCCCGAAAAAACCCTACTGCATATTATAAGGAATTGATGGAGGCGGCCTCCTCTACAGTAATGACGTTAGTGGATATAGAGTTGTTTTTCAGCTTGTTGGTACCAGTGGACATATGGAGGCAAGTCCATACGCAGGACCATGCACTAGAGTTGGGGGGAACATGGGATGAGATCAGGGCTTGGGACAAGGAGCGTAAGCCTGGAGACAAGCCGAAAGAGGAGCTCCTCGCCTTGCCAGGGCGTATTATCACATACATGCATTCACTTATCCCGCCAAAGAGGGTGGATTGGGATAAGCTGACTGCGTGTCGCCAGAAGAAGGATAAAAGTGTGTCGGATTTCTTTACTAGATTTGAAGGGGTGTTCTTAGATTTTAGCGGACAGGACCTGTCGCAGGAGGGTGGTGTTCGTTTATTTGTCAACAGATTTGTCACTAACTTACTTCACGAGATTGCAACATGGTTGCAGGCTTCGGAAAGTACTTGGACGACATCATCCCCATCCGTGATATTGACTATGGCATAATATTATGAACATAGAGAGAATGAGGACAAGGAAAGGGTGGAGAAAAAGTCAAAGGATTTGAAGAGGAGGTTATTGATGCAGCAGGTTGCAAGGGGAAATGGACGAGGTAGAGATTCGGGTTCGGCCCAGCAGCGGTCTGGCAGAGGTGGCGCGTCAAACGCGCCCCTCGGGCTCAACCAATGTGCGTACTGAAAAAAGGAGGGACATTGGCGGAATGAGTGTCCGGAGTTGTTACAGAAGGGTGCGGCCCCAAGGGGTCGAGGTTTTCGAGGACGCGGGTGAGGAACTGGAGTTAGAGGGGGAATGCAGTCAGAAGATACGTCACACAATAGGCAGAGTGGGAATTATTTTGATGACCCCAGAAGACAGCAGCACTATCATGACGATTATGACATGGACGAAGTGACGGGGTTGTCTCACAGCTAGGACAGCTGAGGACAGGGACCAGTTCCTGTGCCTATAGATCAGAATGGACCTTATGTCACTGCTGATTTACAGGGTACTACTGAAAAGTTTTTAGTTGATACAGGGGCTATGAATAGCTCTGTTTCCCGTTCACTGGTCCCGGGGGCAGCTCTGTCTGGCCAAAATAATGTTTTGGTGGGTTTCCCAGGCGTGCCGGTCATTAGCTCCATTTCCAAGCCTCTTGCTTTGACCATTGGCCCCTTTTCGTCAATTCACCATTTTTACTGACGTCAAATTGCGGGGAAAATTTGTTAGGACTCGATTTATTGAAACAGTTGTATGCGACAATTTTCTGTTCTCCAGACGGTGCTTATATGACTATTGGACCGCAGGTCGCTCGTGCCAAACAGTGCTTTGCGAAAGATGCCCCCCTTCCAGCTGAGTTTAGAGATGTACCACGTACGTTATGGGCTACAGGAGACACAGATGTGGGGTTACTCCAGATCCCGCCTGTTTCTATACAGATCAGAGACAATGCTAAATTGCCACGTATTCCCCAGTACAAGATATCCCAGGCAGGTGAAAAGGCCCTATTGCAAATAATACAGGATTTTGATTCAGTCTGGTGTGGTTGAGGAGACTACGGTGAATGTGTGTAATAGCCCTATTCTTCCTATCCTTAAGAAGGCCCCCTTGGATTCTCCTGATGCCCACCCTGATGTTTACCGCTTTGTGATTGACCTCAGAGAGGTTAATAAGATCATAGTTCCCCAATACCCTGTGGTTCCAGACATTACAGCGATCTTAACAATGATTCCCCCATCAGCGAAATCTTTCTCTGTAATTGACTTGAAAAATGCTTTCTTCAGCATACCAATCCATACAGATAGCCGATATCTGTTCGGGTTCACAATAGCCGGTTGGAGCTTTAGATTCTGTCGTGCTCCACAAGGCTATACTGAAAGCCCTAGTATTTATAGCCAAGCCTTGAAAGCTCAATTGGATTCTTTGGAGCTTCCCCCTGGTAATGTGCTGTTGCAGTATGTTGATGACCTCCTTATTGCTTCGGACAACGAGGACAGTTGCAAAGACGCCACAGTTAAATTATTGTTGCATCTGGCGCATCATGGACACAAGGTGTCCCTTTCCAAATTCCAATATTGTCGACAGGAGGTCACCTATTTAGGTCGCCTACTGTCGAAGGAGGGCCGCAGACTAAAACCTGAGCGCATAGCTACCATCACTAGCATGCCTGTCCCTAGAACCCAACGCGAGGTGCGCACGTTTATAGGGATAACATTGTATTGTCGACATTGGATCCCTAATTACTCCCTACTAACAAAGCCCCTTCTTTACCTGACCACAAAAGATGTGCATGAACCCCTGCCTTGGACACCTGCATGCCAGCCAGCAAGCTTTTGAGCAACTAAAGTCTGTGCTTTGCTCTGCTCCTGTGCTTGGTACTCCTGATTACCAGAAGCCTTTTGTACTCTACGTGCATGAGGTGGACGGTTGCGCGCTTTCTGTTTTAACACAGGGTTTCGGTGGTAAGCAGAGACCCTGCGCCTATTTTTCTGCCATGCTTGACAATGTCGCCAGAGCGCTCCCGAGCTGTCTGAGAGCTGCCGCGGCGGTGGCAGTGTCGATCAGACAATCGGCAGGTCTTGTCCTTGATACTGCTCTCACAGTAATGGTGCCCCATGCTGTGAATACAATATTGAATAAGACAAAGACGCAGCATCTTACTAGTGCGCGTCTGACTGGCTATGAACTGACCCTGTTTGCTCCGCACATTACCATCAAAAGATGCGCCACTCTGAACCCGGCCACGTTACTACCCCTCCCTTCGGAAGAAAGGGGCAATGATGCCCATGATTGCTTATTTCGGACTGAGGAAGAAACGAAGGGACGGGTAGACCTGACTGATGTTCCCTTATCTGAACCCCAAGGGGAACTATATGTCGATGGCTCTTGTTTCAAGTTACCAGATGGCACCACCACTGCAGCCTATGCAATAACAATGTTACACACTGTAGTTGAGACATCCCGTATCCCACACCAATCGGCCCAAGCTGCAGAGTTGGTTGCCCTTCTCAGGGCTTGTGAGTTAAGTGAGGGACTGGCTGTTAATATCTACACCGACAGCTAGTACGCCTTTGGGGTGGCCCATAATTTTGGGCGCCTCTGGGCGGAGAGAGGGTTCTTGACTTCGCATGGACTGCGGATTCAGAATGGGCCATTAATACATATGTTGCTGTCTGCCTTGACACTTCCAAGTAAGTTAGCAATAGTGAAATGTAGCGCTCATAAGGCTATTACAGAGGATGTGGGGAGGGGAAATGCTTTCGCAGACCAGACAGCTAAGGAGATAGCTCGATCAAAGATGTCACAGATGTTGGTGGCAGGTCGCGCTAGGTGGGTCCCAGACAATGGAATGTTCGAGGACACATTGGAGAATGTCAGGGAAATCCAGGGTGAGGCGACTCTAGATGAGTTAGCAATGTGGGAGGAGAGAACAGGTCACTTGGAGGAGGATGGGTGTTGGACTGACTTGTCAGGGAAGCAGTGATGGTTGCTGCCTAATTCATATATGCTCCCTGTTGTGACTATGGCCCATGGCCCAGCGCACATTAGTGCTAAAGGAATATGCAAGTTGCTGGACCCAGTATGGCAGAATGATAATATCGTTAAGACAGCCACACATTTAGTGAAGCACTGCATCATTTGTCTGAGGCATAACCCTGGGAAAGGTACCCCTACACCTGCTGGTAATTTCGCACCACCCTCTTTCCCTTTTGAGGTTCTCCAGATGGATTTCATCGAAATGGAACGGGTAAATTACCTGAAGTATGTGCTAGTAGTGATCTGCGCATTCAGTAAATGGATTGAGGCTTATCCAACTAAAGAGAATACAGCTATGGCGATGGCGAAGGCACTTCTAAAAGAGTACTTCCCTCGCTATGGATTGCCACACGTGATCTGGAGTGACAACGGAAGTCACTTTAATGTAAAACTCATTGAATTGGTGTGCACAGGTTTGCGTATTAAACAGAAGTTTCATGCAGCGAATCACCCCCAGTCAGCAGGCCTGGTTGATAAGTACAATGGTACTCTCAAACTGAAGTTGGCAAAAATTCAAGAAAGCACAGGACTAAAAGGGCCAGATGCATTACCCTTGGCTTTTTTAGAGCAACAGCGCATTCTAGAACAGGGTTGTCCCCCTACGAGGTGGTCTTTGGATGCCCTGCTAATGTTTGGGGCATCCCCAGACCCAAGCACTTCTCCGAGATAGAGTACCCCTTGCTTGTAGACTACCTGTATGAATTATCTAAAGATTTTTATTCTCTTCATCAACAGATACAAGCCACGTTGCAACCAGTACCAGAGGGGCCCGGGCATTGCATACAGCCCGGTGATCACGTGATGATAAAAAATTTCCAACGGAAGAGCAGACTGGAGCCGAGGTGGAAGGGGCCAATACTCGTTCTCCTTGCCACGAGAACGGCTGTTAAGGTGGATGGCAGAAATCACTGGATTCATACATCTCATGTGAAACCGGAATCTGAATATCGATGCCCATCTGATCCTGAGTTTCTGCCCCTTTTTGTTGATGAAACAGTGCCTGGAGTTACCAAGTATAATTTGAGGCCCTGGAAAAAGGACGGTGCACAAGCCGAACAGTCTAGGAGTTAGGGAAGGACTTGAGCTTAGGGCGCAGGTGCTGTGCCTAAGGTGCCTGTATTAGACTACGTCAAACAACACTGGTGCACTGCCCTGGACACTGGACAGGATAGCTGAGGGCATATGCCCAGGAGGGAGGGTGCCCTATCCTGAAAGAAGAAGGATTTGTTTTTCTGCAAGGGTTGCGATCGCACAGCTCCTCCGTGGGAGTGCTTCATAGCACCGTCGTTGATGAACAATAGGAGCCTACCGGCGAGGCTCTAAATGGACGCTGGGTGACTTGTGCCCCCTGGTACAGTAGTTGCAATAAGTGGCTCTAGCCCGTGGATTTTTCTTTCCCTTTTTGACACCTATAAATTGCCCTTGAAGTTGTCCAAATGTATCCCTTTGGTCGTCCTATCCCTGATGAGGAGCAGCCCTTTGCGGCTCCGCGTCCTACTCCAAATGATCCTGTTTGGTCCTCTTGGTCCACTAAGAGTAAAGTAGTTTTTGTTGCCATAATTTTGCTTTCCTTGCTAGTTGTATTTGGGGTGGTTTGGTACCTAGAGGAACAACATCCTGTGCACACCTTGATAGGGACTACCCCGGTTCCAGCAGAGCACTCGTTTGTTACATTGGCCCCACATAAGGAGAGACATAGACAGACTTACGCACAAAATGCTTTCGTTCAGATGCTTCATCAGGTACACAGTACTACTAATGCCACGAATTGCTGGGTGTGTGGGCTACTTCCCTCAGTTATGCATAAAAATTATTTGCTAGTGTCATTGCCCCTGTCATATTTGGGTAGCTGTGAAGCCTGGTTCCAACTGCTCTCTATGGTATACATGCATTATCATGCTGATGCTACGAAATGGTACAAGCTGACTACGAAGCAGTGTTGGAGTATATAGTGGTACACCAGGGATATACAGCCGGACCAGATGGCAAGGAGGGTACCCTGCACCCCGATGCTTGTATGAATGTATTTGAAGCCCATGAAAATGTCACTTGGTTGCAAAATGAAATGCTAGAGTTCCAAGGATTTAATGTCACTGAATACTTTAAATGTTTCCAGGAGCGCAATATCACGGAGGACAAAGCTATGGCTGTCCCTGTGATCAACTCAACAGCTAGTTTCTGTGTTGAAGGAACAGGGAACATTTCAGTAGGACAGAGTCATTGTAACTACACATACCGATTGAACACTACTAGCAGCCCACCTTTGCTTACACCTCCGAATGTATACTTCATCTGTGGGGAACAGGCTTATACATGGCTTCCGAGAGCGTGGTCTGGCCGGTGTTATGTTTCTTTTCTCTTGCCTCCCGTTTATATTGCACCACCCAATTACCACAAGGATCATAGACTACAGCGTAGGGATCTCCAGGTACACCGAGTTAAGAGGGTTGTCGATCCAGACGATATTGATCAGACAGATACCTCGCTGCAGCAATTTACTGACATAATGAAGGGCATTCTGCCGTTCTGGGGTCCCATGTTCAATAGTCGTAATATTAATGCTAGGGTAGTTGAGGGAGTTATTAATACTACTGCTGATATACTGACTAACATTACAGTCGAGCTTCATGCTACGAGGCTCGTTTCTCTTCAAAATCAGAACGTTTTAGACGTCATTCTGGCTGACAGGGGTGGAGCCTGTCACGTCATCGGCAGCAGCTGCTGTGTGTACATTCCTGATAGTGCCCCTACTGTATATTCCGCAATACGGAAATTGCACAGACTCGCCTCAGATATCCATCAGGACAATGGTTCATGGTCTCTCACTGGGTGGCTCTGGGGTCTAGTGACATCATGGGGTTGGAATATATTACTTGTCCTAATAGCCATTGCAGGAGTCATCTTTACCTGTTGCTTATGCATTAACTGTCTCCCAGCCTGTTGCACCTATTGTATGAGTAAACTTACCCCTACTCCTACATTGCCAAGAAGTGACAACAAGATTCCTGTTATGATGATGCAGGAGATTCAGAATGTAATGCTCATTGATGAGGGCATCTTCGAATATTAAATGATTTCAATGATCATGTGCTACTTGTTTTTCCCTTGTTACCTGAGTGACTATGTAATTCCTTCCTCTCCCTTAGAATTGTAAATACCCTACCGAATAGCAATAAAGCATTTAGCCACCCATGCTAAAAGGAGGGTCTGTTAGGTTTTAAAACCCCTTGCCTGCAATGTACTCCTTTCACGTTATATTAGGTTAGCAATGTGTGGCTAAATAGATGCCAGTTGTGTTTACGTTATGCAACCCACTGAGATCCCCGTAATGTGCAGGTTTCAGTTGGCGAATGCGACTCCATTTTGTTTTTTGCAATCCTTGTTAGGCTGCTTAGACTGTGCCCGAGTTAGGCGTCATGGCCCGTAATGCTTGCCTCAGCAGAACACTGTATTTCGCTAACGTTTTTTCTTCCTGTCCAAGGCTGTTTCCTGACCTGCTAATGAGGAGACAATTCATCTCTCACATACCAATCTAAGTGTGTAGTTCTGCTCCCAGACCCAGCGCAGTGGCCTTGGGTTCCTGATAACATGTACCCATCTGGCAGGTGGTAGCTCATCTCCCAGTGCCTCCTTTGTTCATGTTCGGCCCTGGCCGGTAGTTTTCCATGGTGAGCGGGGTTGGAGGCTTTTGGGGGAAGAATGATTACTCACTGTGGACCGTTGGGAAGTCAGTCCCTCTGCAGACATCTTAAGGTGCAGGTCATGATGGACTCCTCTGCAGAGCATTTCTAATAAACATGTAAGTTTGTATTCTCTACTGTCTGACCGACTCTTCATTCTTAGGAAGGCATAGCAGGTGGTTGTGAGAAAACCTGAGTGGCCCTAGTGGGCCACTTCCTTCAGGTTCACAACATTGAAAAAGGAATCAGGAAAGTGTCTCAAGATCGGATTAATGCCATTTTGCAAATGAATCCGCCGAGTACACAAAAAGAAGTTCAAATGTTTCTGAGAATGGTTGGATATTGCAGGCAGTGGATCCCAAGTTTTTCACTGATAGCCAAGCCATTGCAAAGGTTGACACACAAAGACGTGTCAGATCCTGTGCATCTTGATGAAGAATGCATGAAAGCATTTCTTGAACTGCGAGACAGTTTGTGTCGAGCACCCGCATTAGGAATGCCAGACTTCAATAAGGATTTTGCACTGTTTTGTAGCAAACGCAGTGGTTGTGCATTTTCAGATCTGACGCAAATGCACGGAACATCACGCCGTCCAGTGGCATACTTTTCAGCCACATTGGATCCTGTAGCTGCAGCCTTACCTGATTGTTTGAAAGCAGTTGCTGCTACTTGCCTGAGTTTGGAACAGAGTGAAACGATTGTAATGGGACATCCGTTGAAAGTGTATGTGCCACATTCAGTTGAGATTTTGTTAACACAAACTCACACACAGCATCTTACAAGCAGTCGGTTAACAAAATATGAGCAAGTGATTTTGGGTGCGGAGAATGTGTCTGTGACAAGATGCACAAGTTTGAATCCAGCTACGTTGTTACCAATTCCTAGTTGTGAAGTGGTGGTGGATGAAGCAGATCATGATTGTCTGAATGTGACTGAATTGTGTACAAAACCAAGACCTGACATACAGGATACCCCGTTGCCTGAATCTGATTTTGTTTTTGTTTGTGGATGGGTCATGTTTGAGAGATTCTGAGGGTACCTTGTGAACTGCTTATGCGATTTGCACAGTGACGAGTGTCATTGACGCATCATGGTTGAAAGAAGTGAGTTCAGCACAAGTGGCAGACTTGATTGTGCTGACAAGAGCATGTTGTTGTCTTGCAAAGCAAATGCGAGTAACCATATTTACAGATGGTTAATATGGTTTTGGGGTGGTGCATGATTACGGGCCGTTGTGGTCTCAGCGTGGGTTTTTGACCTCTTCGGGCTCACCCATACGGAACGGAGAGTGTGTAAAAAAACCTATTGATGGCACTACAAATATAGACCCAAATTGGTGTGGTAAAATGTTCAGCACAGAAATCTGGTTGTGACTATATCGCCGTTGGCAACAGAAATGCTGACGAAATTGCGCACTTTTGTGCTCGAAATTCGTATACAATAAATGGGAAACATTTGAAAGAACAATCTGATCAAGCAGAATGCAAGTTAATGTTCTCAACTGTTGAAACATGGAAAGAAATTAGAGAATTACAAGATGCAGTCAGTGAAACAGAGAGAGAAGGGTGGATCAAAGCAGGATGTACACGAAGAGCAGATGATGAAGTGTGGGTTTACACAGATGGAAGACCAATTTTGCCGGATAGTCTGTTATCACAAATGGCAAGAGTTTGTCATGGTCCAACACAAGTGGGTAGAGATGCTATGATAAGACTTTTCAAACAGACATGGTTCAATCCAAAATTTTGAGGCATTGCAGAGAGTCTGTGCCAAAGATGTATGACATGTCAACAACAAAATGCAGGAAGAAAGACAGTTGTTAGTCTGGGTCGAATTGGGAAAGCAGCAGGTCCATTTACAAGTATGCAGATCGACTTCATAGACATGCCTCCTTGCAATAGATTAAAACACGTCCTGGTGATTGTGTGTCTGTTTTCACGCTGGGTTGAGGCATACCCAACAAGAAGTAATGACAGCCTAACTGTTGCTAAACTGTTACTTAGAGAGCTTATTCCTAGGTTTGGATTTCCAGTCTCGTTAGAATCAGATAGAGGAACGCACTTCAATAACGAAGTGGTTCGATTGATTTGTGCTGCCTTATAAATTGAGCAAAAACTACATTGTGCTTATCGACCTGAGGCATCTGGTGTGGTCGAGCAGATAAATGGCACAATAAAATCATGACAAGCTAAGGTTTGTGCATCCACAACACTGAAATGGCCTGATGCGTTACCATTGGTATTGATGAGTTTGAGAAGTATCCCAGACAGACGAACTGGACTGTCCACTCATGAAATCGTTATGGGGAGGGCTATGAGACAGCCAACAGTCCCAGCAAATCAACTTGAGAACATATCTGATTATTTAGTGCTCGATTATTGTAAAGTATTGGCTGACGTAGTGCATTCTGTGTCTCACCAGGTTGGAGAAGTCGCAACTACTGTCCAACAAGAACAGGCACATGAATTGAGCCCCGGAGACTGGGTGCTCATCAAGAAACATGTGAGGAAGTCTTGTTTGGAACCTCGTTGGCGTGTGCCATATTAAGTGATTCTTGTAACAACAACAGCAGTTAAATGTCGTGGCTTGCCTAACTGGGTACACGCTGCCCATATTCGTCGAGTCCCATGTCCACTTGAAAGTACAGAGTCAGTTGAAGGTGAACAAAGAGAACAAAAGGAGCCTGAACAGACTGAGAATCAAGTAGAGTGGGTGCAAGCTACTGGGTCTCGCAACACTGTCACTGTCGAAGCTGGAAGAGAGTTGATCCCTGAAAGAGAAAGTGAAAAAAGAAAAAGGGAATCATCTAGGCGGAGTTTTGAATCAAGTGAAATAGACACTGTTTCTGGAAAACGAACAAGAAAAGGTGGTAAGTGGCCTGGAGGAGTGCCTGGAGGAGTTAAGCAATTGAAATATACTTTAAATGAGAAGATTCCAGAGACTGTAGTTGAAGTCTCTAGCCAATCTGAACAAAGTGATACAGACGGAGAAGAAAACACAATACGCAGAACAAAAAGAGCATGAATTCCAAGTCAAAAGTACACAGCACCTGAATGGACATACTTGGCTACCACGAATGATTGGGAAAAATAGTTCATTGTGTTTTGTTCCAAAGACAGCGCATCATATAAGCCACCCTAAATGAACTGTGCATGAGAAAAGAGGGTGCAGAAAAAAAATAGAGGAGATTTGAAAATAAGGCCGTGACCTGAAGCTCGGAAAATATGTGATACACAAACTTTGCTCCTCTAAAACCTTGGTAGTACAAACTGATAATTGTTTTTTTCTTTTTAACTAAAATCATTTTTATTCTTACTTTATAAAATGGATAGAACTGAGACTGGTAATCAAAATCAAAGCTTAAACTGGCGAAAGTGTCTAAATGCTTGCTTTATATGTGTCCTTATAATATTGTTTGCTTGGTTAGTGTTAGTACTAATAGTGCCTTATTTTATGTATCCTGTCAAACCTACTAATGATTATGTAAATACAATAACTGAAATAGCAAATGTCCTTAAAGAAGATTCAGAGATTAATATTAAAGAACTAACAGGGAATGACTTACACCAAGATAAATCTATTAATGACTTTTCGTTAAATGTATTTACTAAACTTTTGTATGAGTATGTTGATACCACGGATGCAAGAAATTGTTATGTGTGTATGCAATTACCCTCATCTGTGTCAGAAGGGCAGACCCATCACCACCTTCCTTTAACATATGGAATTTCAAGGTAGTGTACTAACAAGTTTATTCTATGGCAAAGAGCAGTTTCAATACTTCTATTCAAATATCAATATAGTTTTTTTCAGAAGTACCTATTAAGAAGAATATGAGTATAGTGACTAGTGCAAAAGATGCAGAGTACATGGGTGATTTCTTTCATACTACTAAGCCTATAGATATTGTACAAGCACACAGAAACAATTTGACATGTAGTTTACGTGGTGTAGTAATATAATTTACAAACACTGTAGAGGACAGCCAGCAAGAGTTTAAGAGAAGAGCTATAGAACAGAAAACTAATATATCTCCAGGGGCTCATAGGGAGGGTAACTATAAGAAAGGTGAGACATATGCTGCAATGACTCTGGATTTGTTGGTTCTAGTGAATGTGAACATACCTTCCTTATTACGGGGTGTTGGGGACTAAGAGGTAGTACTGATCCAGAGTTTATTATGTGTGTGGTAAGAATGCTTATTTATAGATTGCCACAACATAGGCAACCATCTCTATCCTGCATGTGTGCTGCCCCAAACGCATTTCACACGTGGCCCAATATCGCTGCATTCCAACAGGCACCCCGCAGCCAAAACACAAACACCAGACACACAATGCATAGCGCATGAAGGGGAGTGGCGGGCGTGCCCAGAAGGCCCACACTGCATGCAGTAGCAACAGGAGGTAAGTGCCTAGAGATACCAGTCATGCTAATTTATGCTATGTGGGGTCCTACAGACAATGACGCGATTTACAACAAAGAGATCATGATATGGAAACACCACATATATACATTGATGAGTAAACTATTCTAAGATTGTTTACATAACATGTACCTATTAATTTAGAATCACACTAAAACAATCCATATTGATGCAGACCTTTTTAAAAATAACATTGCACATCCTGTGGCCTTTTCATTACAAAGAACCAGACTTAAACAGCATACACTTAACCTTTCAAAACACCTTTAATTGCTTCTCTGATTTTAAAATACCATCATCTACTAATCAAATAACTCTTTTCATTTACAAAGCAATATTTTTCTCAGCATATGAAATGCACTTAACTTGGAACTTTACTTTGTCCGTGGCGATGGCATAGCTTCCTAAAACATTCTTGAGCTATGATCTAAGACCTTGAGATACTTTTTTCCACATTCCATTAAATAAAACTGCGGCTCCAAGTTGAAACTAAAGTCTTACCAAGGACATTGGGTCCTATCATATAAAGCAGCACTGAAAGCACTGCCTTAAGACACGCTTCTCAGCCAGAGGTTTTCTGGCTGACCTGTGTCTTAAATAGCAGTGCTATTTTACCACTTTAGGCATTGATAAATATTTGCTTGTCATGGGAACCTTAAAGGCATGCACTATGTTTGGTTGGAAATGTAGCAGCACTTATCTTCACATTTAAAGCAAAGAACAGAGTATAACAAAATAACATGCACAAAGCAACATAACAACCTAAGTAAAACATAAGGGCACAAAACAGTCAAAATATCATACAGCAAGGCAAACAAAGCACAACACATCAATATCACATAACAATAATGCATCACAAAAACAAATTAAAAATCACCAGCACAACAAAATACCACACAACAAATGTACACAAACATTCTTGTCCCAAATTATCACCTTCAGAATCTCGTTTCCATAATAGGATGGTAGATGGTGTTTGGAGCAAGCACTGCCATCACTTATCCCGAAGGACATGAAATAATGGCAGTCAAAAATGTTTTGTGATCAGGCCCTACATGTTTTAAATAAGATTTGACACCTCTTGTGCACAATGGGAACTTTTTAACTTTAGAATTACACCAGTTCTAAATAAACACAACTCATAGCATAACATGGAATTATGCAGAATGGCAAAATGCTACCTTCTTAACTCGTGGATCTTTTACAATGTTTAGATTTCACAAGTTTCAAAACCAAGTTCTAACATGAGGCAATTTGCTGTCGAAATAGTGCATTTAAAGTATTTGCTTCTATGACCCACCACCATAATCTAGCAAGTCTGTTTTGCCATGTGTACTTTTTTTATTTGAGTTTTGAGTGATGAATGTCTCCCCTTATGTTGTGCTATTGAAAGGTTTAAAAATGATCTATTGAAATATGTTGTGAGATAGCGCAGATCCCTTCCCTTCCATCTAATTTCCAAGATCACTGAAATACAATACAAAAACACAAGGCGCAGATTTACTTTTCTTCCACGCAAGCCCTTGCATCAAAGGGTGGGGAAAAAATGCATCATCTCTGTCCCCCTGCGCTGGCGCACATTTGGCAGTTCAGTGCACACATCCTTGCGCCATAGACCCTTCCAGTACAAAACCTCTGCTTAAAGGCTTTTCCCACTTTGTGTGTGTTCTGTACAGTGCAGCACACATGCAAAGTTGGAAAAACGAGGAGAAATAAAACATTTCTTCTCGTTGCGCCTCCCTCGACAAGGCATACCTACTATTTTGGAGCAAATCCTGCCCACCAATGTTCATAGATAGGAATTTGCACCAATACCCATGATGGGTGCATGCGCCACCTATGGAACGCTTCCTTGACACAAAGTAACACAAAGCAGTGCAAAGCGCAACTTTGGGATACTATCAAATTCAAATCCTGACTTGCATTATATAGAAACTTCTACCCTAACACTTTGCGCCAGGTTTGCATCACATAAGCCAAGCTTTGTGTCACAAAACTGTTGCAAACAAAGTGCAAACCATTAGCAAATCGGCTCCAAAGAGTATCCAGCTCTGTCATCCAATGGCACTCTCTTAATCAAATTCAAACATCCTAGTTTGAGCTATAGAATTCAAATTGTGTGATTAAACTACCTTGCTTCGATGCTATAAGACTTAACCCTCTGTTCTCTCCCATTCAAATGATCAGGAAAATCCCTTCTTTTACCTTTAGGGTCACTAGGGTAAAGGTAAGGATGTAAGAACTCACTGCATACTTTGTGTATGAGACGTTTAGGGTGATATTGTACTCCCTTTTATAGCAAATGCCAGTCTATCCCTTTCTTTGCATTTTTCAAAGAATCTGAAGCAGCCAGGAATCCATGCCCCTATTTTAAGGCCCTTTTTCCTTTAGGTCACTGAGGAAAGAACAGGGAGGAGCAGCCCATCTCCTGCCTGGGTCAGGACAGGCTACAACCCCTCCATTGCATGGGCCAATAGGTTAAAAAAGCACAGAAAACTTGTCAATATCAGCGTGCATGGCAGAAGCTTAGGCACAGAAGGGCACATCTCCTGAGCATCCTACTCTAGGAGCTGAAGAGGATGGTGGGATACACAGAGTGTGGGTACCAAATGGAAAGATGCTTGACAACTCTGATGGATGCTCTAAGCTAAACCCATGAGCGAATACAAGAAGGACTACATGTCGAATGAAGCAACAGGACTCTCACAAAACTTGCAAATGATGGCGACCCACTTGAGCACTTAGAAAATTCTTCCACGTGGTCCTTGGAGCCGTTGTTAAAACATCATGATACAAAATTGCTGCAGTCAAGACCTTTTGATCTGAAGTTTAGAATCCTAACAATCTGTTATTCTTGAACATCGATTTAGAATCAGAGAAGCATTCTAACGCAGCACGCATGTAGAAGGGAATATATTTTGCACTTGAAAATTATTTCAGGAGTCATCCATTAAGATTACAGATTCCTATATTGCACTTGCATTTCTATAAAACGAGTTATAAGAACCTCATTGTGCAAAAGCTTCTTATCTCTATTAATACACGTATGGTATTAATGTACTTTTTTGAATGAGCATATGGTTGTTTAGGTAAACTATATTCATGTTATTGAATTCGTTTCATGTTATAGTTTGCAATCTATCACACAATCAGACCCACAGAATGTTATCTCATAATCTTGAAGGGAGTTCACTTTAGCAAACAACGTGTAAAAGCCAGTGGCGGCTGGTGACATTTGGAAGTGGTGTGGCGTAAAAAATTGTTGTACAGCACTGTAGCGAGCGAGCATAGCGAGCGAGCCCGAACCACCTATGTGGGGTTTGGGGGGGTTCTCCAGCCAAGAAAATTTTGAAAAAAGAGTGGGCAAATGGTGCATTTTCAAGCAAATTTGAGAAAGCAGTTAGGTTAATAAAGTAATTGTGAATCTGTTCTAACAAAGACAGAAACATACAGCACCTCTTGAGCCAGGACAGGTGCTCAGTTTCGGACAGACACAAACATACATCACCTCTTGAGCCAGGACAGGTGCTCAGTTTCGGACAGACACGAACATACAGAATGCCTTAAGCCAGGACAGGAGCTCAATGCAGGGACAGACACGAACATACAGCACCTCTTGAGCGAGGAGAGGAGCTCAGTGCAGGGGCAGACATGAACATACAGCACCTCTTGAGCCAGGAGAGGAGCTCTGTGCAGGGACAGACACGAACATACAGCATGTCTTAAGCCAGGAGAGGAGCTCAATGTAGAGACAGATGCAACTACACAGTTTCTCGTTATCCAGAAGAGGTGCTCAATGCTGGAACAGACTCAACCATACAGCAACTCCAGATGCATGGGAAGGCGCTCCAAGCATTGGCATAGCCAATAGGTCTCGCCTCTGGGACCTTATAAGTGTTTTGCCAGAGGTGTTTGGAAGTTTGGTAAGAGATGCAATTTAACATAAAGGGATATGAAAAAGGAAACCAGGAAAGTGTGATGGGGGAAGAAGAGGGTAGCAGATGAGCTGGGGGGAGGGAGGGAGGGAGAAGCAAAGGGATGAGAGAGAGTGAGACAAAGAAAAAGCAGATGGCGAGAAGAAGCGAGTAGGGGGATAAATACAAAAGGATGGAGAGACTGCCTTGCAGGGGACCTGGACTATCTACTTTGGAAATGTAAACAGGCATTTGAGTGCCATATGTGAAGAAAAACAAAGGAAAGCACACGAGACTGTGAAAGAGGGGTCAGGTTCCCTCGCCCCAAGAGCGAGATGGAAAATAATACAGTTTGCTTTATTTGACTCCTATTCCTTGATATAAAAAGGTTGCTCATTAATTCTAAAGACATTAGGAGGTGAGGGAAAAACTGTTGTTTTGGCATAAAGGCGACAGACAGTGACTAAAGTTTCGAATGCGCGGGGTGGGGAATATGGGAATGAATCCAACTTTATACATGCGTTCTTACCCTTTACAACGAAGAGGCGACAAGTGGAAAGAGAATATCACCACTTAGCTATACAACCAACCTAACAGTAAAACACCTTCCTAATTCTTCCTAAGGTTGCATAAAGCAACTAATTTAAGAGGAGACATGAAAAATGTATCATTTTCGTTAAAAAGCGGTGGAAGTAGTAGCGAGTCATGGACATTCCCGGGGAGGGGTGGGAGGGATAATGGTTTGGGGTTGTCTTAGTTCTACAAAATATATAATTGTCAATTCCCATGCTGTTATATACCATAGATATATATAGAAGACGAACATTTACTAGCTAAAGCATCACCTGAATGTGCAAAACCCCAGCAAAATGGTTTGGGAAAAAAACAGTGGAAATAACCCATTCAATTTTTGCAACCACTTCTACGATGGTGGACATAAATACACTATTTTGTTAACTTTTGCCAAAAGAGACTGTCAGAATGACACGCGTTTTCCTTTAGAGACAACAATCTGCGCGAAAAGGTATTTGTAGATATTTACACAATTTCTAATAACTAAAACAACATTCAAAATATAGTTAGCAACACCGACTGCAAAAATATGACAACAAATCGAACAACCAAAGAAAACCTTGTGACTCCCTCTGTTGAAGGTGGTACGCTATTAACAAAAATACACAGTTCGAATACAAAAATCCCACAGAGTGCGGGGGGAGGGGCTACGTGATTATTTTTTTGCACATCATGATGTATTTTGGTGAAGACAGATCACGCAAGCTTTACAGACCATAGAACGCCGATGCTCAGCTTGGTTTGTCTGAAGTTCTTCCAACCCTCTTAGCCAGAGGAGGGACGGTGTGAAGGGCTGTCATTTACTAAACAGAGATGTCTACAAATACGTTTAAAGGGGAGAGGGACTCCCCGGTTCAGCCCTTAAAACACCCCATGATACGAGTCACTTTGGTTAAATGACACCAGCGGTGGGGCATGCTGGGAGGAATCCCGGTACTCACCCCCAAATCCTAGTCGGCCGCATTCTCCTTTCCGTGGTCCGTCCACGCGCAAGATTCCGGGACCCGAAACTTTCTCCAAACTTCCCACCAAACAAGCTTGGCCAACGCCAAATCCTCCTGTTGTCGTTTTTCCCTCTCGGAACGCAGTCACCACTAGATGTGACACTGAAATCAACAAAAAACAAGCCCGCCAATGGAGAGCCTTGTGTCTTACTCCTGATGGCAAAGCACGACCCACCAGTCTACAAAATAAAAGCATTTTGTGGAAACGAAGAAATACCAGCTCACCAAAGCTGGGCACTGTGCCTGATAAGCAGGGCCAATGCAATTATGCGGCAATGGAGAACCCAATTATGCAGCAGGGTCATTCTAGATTATGTGGCAAGAAATGGTAAACAATGAGGCGTAATGTGGCACATTCTGTGGCAGAATTATGTGACTAATTTTGACTAATTTATGTTAACATGCATTGATATCGTCCGGGCAAAAGTTTCACTTCATAATTTGCCTTTTAATACTTCTATACAGCAGTCAGCAACTGAAGGACGGCCACTTACCTTTTAAAAGGTCTGCCACTGACCTTGAACCACATGCAGCACTTTTCTGTACTAACGTTTGATCCACTTGAACTATTTTTTGTTGAAATCTGCATATTGTGCAGACGATTGTAAATTATGTGGCAAGTACGGTAAATCCATCATTACACAGGAAAGGCCTGAGCTGCAGAATCGCATAATTCCTAGGGCCCCCAGTGAGTCACAGGAAGGGAAACCACGAGGCACTGACGTCTAAAAGGAGAGTACTCATCTGAGCTACGGTAAGCCTCGTGGGCTCACCACAAAGCCAGGATTTCACCTGCATATGCATAATGACATGGTAGGCAGAAACACACTCCTACATACTAGACACATAAAACTGGAAAACAAACTTTAGAGAGATCTTAACGACCCGAAAATGTATATCTTATGTGGTTTCGCTGCTAGGAGTCTAGTGGAGTACAAGGAAACTGAGTTCTTATAATGTCGGAATGTCCAAACCGCGTGATCCTGGGCAAATGACCTCTGTCTTCCAGTGGCTCACTTGGCTCGCTTGCCTCACGTGCCAAAAGTCAACACAACATTAAACAAGCCAAACCCCTGGATTAGGAGTCATGCACAAGCTACACATTCATTTACACACAAAAGCCAACAGAGCCAGGCAGACACACAGGGTGGCCTGAGTCCGTGCACACTGAAGGACCAGCGCACCAGCTGAACTCACCATGAAAACCTCGTCAACATTATGCGTGCATTTTATGTTCAGCTCAGGTGCCAGGCCTCGGATGGGCAGCCCAACATCTGGCACATGTGCACACAAGCCCGACTGAAAACATTTGTATAGAACATCCCATAGATTTGCACAGCATAGACCTCTCCAAGGGGTCTGCGGGGCAGGGGCAGGGGCAAGGCAGAGAGACAAGGTCTCAACTGGCATTCCGGGCCAGCTATGGGTCACAATGGCCGGGCCACAGAGTGGGCCACTAGAGGCCAGGCTGGGCCCTCATCTATGTGAAACCGATCCTAGACTGCGAATATTGGGGGCCACGGGTGGCCAGGAAAGATTAAAAAAACAAAAGCTGCTGTTTGTAAGGAATGCCAAGCACGCGGCCCAGATGCTGTCGAGGGGCGCATCGCTGTGCACATGTGAGAGTCTGTACCAGAGGGGAAAGTGCACCCCCCCCCATAAGAGTTATATGCAGGACAACCAGCTCACATGGGAAAACCAAAGTACGAACCAAGCTTTCCTCAGCTGGAGGGGGAGAGCTCCCCTCCCAAACCCCACAGTCGAGCAGCCTCCTGGGGCCGGTTGTCGACCTCAAAGAAGCATTAGCAAAGCCAATAGCCTTGTGACCTATTTCCTATGCCAATACTTTTTGCGGATGCTGGTGTGTCCATCCCAGCAGAGAACCACCGGCCGAATGCAGATCCACCCCCCTTACAACCCCCACCGCGGTGCCTGCCCGGGGGAGTTTAAAATTTAAATTTAAAAAAAAGGAAAACTTACCTGACCTGGGCCGGGGTCCCGCGTTGGCACCTTCAACTTCTGAACAGGAACAGCGGCAGCCGAGTCACTGGCAACCCCTCACAGCCAATACTGACGCTGCTCCAGCAGCGCCAGGATTGGCTTAGCAGGGATACTCGCCACCCGCCCATTAGGAGACCGAGGGTTGCGGTGTTGATCAACCCTCGCTCTCCTAATGCGCAGCCACCAGCCAGAGCAAACACTAGTGCGCATGACTGGGCTGGTCGGAAAAATTCTCGGACCTAAACCCAACATGCGCACTTGTGCTGCTGCCTGCTGTGCGCTCCGCGCCACCCCCTGGTCTGACAATGCATGTCAGTCAGCATGATGCCGGACCGCCCACCCCCTTCAGACTCTGAAGGGGGTGGGCGGTCCGCCGTCATGCTGACTGACATGCATTGTCAGTTCAGACAGTGCCGCTGAGGGAGCTGCGTGCGCGGCTTGTGGGTCAACGCCCCTGCGCCCTAATGGACGCACCGCCACTGGTAATAGCTCAGAAAGATGTTGACATTGATTATATCGACTCTAATTGTGTTTCTGCTCTGGGAAAATATTGAGTTTCAGTCACAAAAGAGATTTGGAAATATATAGAATATTAGCATGTATAGTGTATACAGAATTAGAAAACAGATGTCATATTGCAATACTAAAAGTCTTAAAAAAGTCGTAATTAAGCTGTCATAATTTAAAGTCATAATTAAAAGTCATAGTAATACTAAAACTCTGCTCTTGCCTTAGATGTCAATGCACCTGTAGTGCCGATCCAGCCCTGCCGGGCTTCTAGACAGTATGTCGACACCCACCATCTCTGTTTATTTCTCTTATCCCATCCCCTGTCCCAAGGTCTACCGATAACATACATGTTGTAAGTGTGTCTTTGGCAGTGGGTTCAGAGAAGTGTGGAAACATGCATCACTTTCATTGGATCTGGATTGCAAGGGTAGTGCGTCTTGACAGTAAAGTCACTTACATGTTATCCAAGGCTTGCTGCAAACATGATGCAGCATCTATCAGTCCCTTAACTTGTTGTGACCACCTAACACTTTCCTAAAATTGTAGGAGGCGCTGTCATCAATGGGAGGAGAATAGGAGAGGGGGTAAAAGAAGAGCACAGCAGATGGCCAGCTAGTGTTTCAGGCTGCTCCCTGGTCTCAGAGTGGGTTAGGTGATTGACCTGGATGTCAGGACCTATATGAGGTCAAGGGGGAGTGCAAGAACACCTCAAACCATAGGCAGAACATCATTAAGGCATAACAAACGGCTTACAAAGTAACATGTATAAGCAGTTACATATGTTTGCCTTCCTTTCTTGGGATAGTTTACAGCATAATAGAGTTGTAATTCTTCGGCTTAATTATCCACTTTGCATTGTGATGTTTTCTGCCGAACAAAGCTATGAAATTGGTAGGGTCATAAGGAAGAACTGCATTTAGTTTTGGTAGTTGAGCTGTTTACATTTTTGACTAGGGAGACTATTTGATTTCTACCCCATAATTTGGGTATTTTACCAGTGTTTAGAATTACATTAGCAGTTTTTAACACAAAAAAAGACCAGCACTCAGCATCCTACTACATAGGTCTTTTGGGACTTTGTCTGGACCAGCTACTTTTCCCGCTTCAAACAGGCTCTTTCGATCTGAGTCACTGAATGGATCTACTTGGGAAATGGATGCGAGATTAGGAACACTTGGTGAGTCAATTATGGTATCAGACATGCACAGAGCCTTAAAGTGTAACATCCATGATGCTTCAGAAATTAGAGAAGAGTTTACTTTGGGGCCTGTTGACTTGCAACCCCATGCCGCTTGGCTCAAAATGCCTTGGACATCTTTTTCCTGTATCACATGATGTAAGTTTTCCTAGTTTATTCATAACTAGTCCTTTCGTGCAGTTAATATATTGTAGACTAGCCATAGTTTGTTTTATCCTTGGACATCAAAGAATTTAATCATCAACAACAATGGTTATTTGGACGGTCAGCCCTCTGTCATACCAGTGTTTTTTTTCCCATGAGGCATCTGTTACCATTTATCCCATGCCTTGGTAAAACTTGATTAGTAAAGCGAAGCTTGGCCTCCTGCAAAGTTTTGTTGTAATTTCACAAGAAACTAGCCCATTCTGCTTCTTCCAATCATGGGTTGGAATTCTGAAGTACAGCTGAGAAGCTCAGCCATACCCAACAGAAGTTTAGGAATCACAACTGTTATTTCAATAACTATCTCGGCCCTCATTCAAGAAATCCAGCTCACTATCTGACACACTGATTGGAGTAGAAATTACTGAACAAACGATGGGTCATGATCTCTTTTGACCCTCGATATCACCTTGCTGACATTGAACAATGACCAGTGTTCAGTAGTCCCCAATATATAGAAGATCAAACAGTCTCTAGTTGCACAGCACAAAGTAGACTTCTCTGGAGTGTCTGAAGGAACGCTGTCATTGACATTCCTTACCAGTAGGGCATTCAATATTGAATATATTTTGCCTATTGGTCGTGTCGTCAATGGGGCTAGTCCATGGATCTCATTGGCAAACTTTGAATCAGCAAAAATCGGGTCGCAATGAGGGAGACTGAAGGTGCCCACTCTCAGGCTCAATGGACTTGGTTGCAATCGATGCCTGTAAATTCATTCTAGGTCAAGGTGTTGCAGATATTAAGTGAGTTAATCAAGAGTGCCCCTCTTGCTATCGTTCACATTCCTTTTATATACATTAAAGATGTGAGTTTCAGGGTACTGTATCGAGAGCTTAACTGCTAAAACATTCTGAGTATCAAATGGAAGAGGGAACAAATCACTTTTCAAATCAGCAGAAATCCGCACAAGGTGGTCACCAGATGGGCCTGTGTAAAGAATAGGGTTCTGACGCATTTAGTGCCCTCCCCCATAATTTCCCATCTTTTAAAATAAGGGCCACTGCAGCGCAGCTTGGGTAAGAGGCTCAGGACTGATTGTACATGATCACATGCACGCATTTGTGTGCACAGGTTGTGGGCTGAGGGAGTGGGACTACTGTCTAACTCAGCTCATGCTCAATTTTTTACATTGTCCCTATGGGAGACCCAGCACCCTGGAGGCATCCTATGGTACGCCGCTGCGTTCCATTCCACCAGGCTTCTGGGGATGGCGAAAGCCCTGGAAGCATTGCTGTGTGCCTCTCTCTTTCTCCGTGCCCAAGTCTTGGGGAGCAGGAAGCAACCAGCACAAATGATCTTACCCAAGCTGACCACGGGCAGGAGACCAAGGAAGCCAGCTTCCGCACAAGAGCTTTGTTAAGAGAGCAGGGTGCTGTAAGGGCTCCCTCACAGTCTCAAATGAAGAGTACTGCACTTGGAGCCAGACACCTGACCCATAACAAAGATGTGTCATAAGTATGTAGGAAAAAGGCTTCCCTGTGGCACCTAGAGAGAGGCTGGTGGTGCAGGCTAGGTGTATGCCCCATAAGGCACCAAGGGGCAGATTTACAAGCCCCTTGCACCGCCGGTGCGTCACTTTTTGTGATGCACCGGTAGCACATTTTTCTGCCCCATATTTACAAGGACAGGAAAAGCCGCCCTGCGTGGCTTTTCCTGTCCTTGTAAATACGGCCCCTTTACACGCAGCACTTTGCATGAAAGGGGCATTCTATGGGTGTTGCTGTGGGTGTTCCCATGGAACACCCATTGAACCAGACACATTTCCAGATTTACAAGAAATCGTAAATCTGGAAATGCTTCTGAATGCTACGCCTCCCCAGGGGAGGCGTAGGGAGGCGTAACGAGGAGAAATTTATTCATTTCTCCTTGTTGTTTTCCTCTTTCCATGTGCAGTACACATAGAACGAGGAAATAACCTCTAATGATTGTTTATGTACAGGAAGGTGTCCCTTCCTGCACATAAACAATCCTTTAAATAAATGACGTTTTACAAGTTCTATGTGTGCTAATGCAGCACACATAGAATTTGGAAAACGCCATTTCTGATTGCTTATGTGTATGAAGGGAACCCTTCCTGCACATAAACAATCATCCCCGTGATGCAGGCATCCTTGCACCATAGAGCAAGGGTGCCTGCGTCGGCGCATGGCAGCAGTTTGTGCGCCAGCGCAGGGGGAAGCACAGAGATACAACATATTGTTGTAAATATGTTGCATCCCTGTGCTTTCAAACTAACGCAGTGTGGCGCAGCAAAATGATTTTCTGTACTGCGCTGCGTTAGTTTATTGTAAATTTCCCCAACTATTTTGCTTAAAATTTGGTTATTTGGCTCAGGGTGCTCAGGGACGGTAAGGCACCACAGGAGCCTTGCCGATGTGCTGGGGTGGCTGTGCAAGAGCAGCAGTGACCCTCTCATTAGGGCACGGATCCCCGTCATGGAGTTTCTAATGGTGCCCTAAGTCTCCAAGGTGAAATAAGAGGTGACCTAGAGAGACTTTTCATTTTTTGGAAGCAATGCTGAAGCTAGAACTTTAGTTTGGTGTCCCAAGGCGTATGTGCAGTTGTTATTGGGTTTAGTCCTTTTTAGCCAGTTTAAAAAGAAGAAGAAAAACACAAACACTGCATACTGTTGTAATAAATATTTATTAACAGTGAGTTGTACACATTGTTGAATGTCACCGACATTTTACCATCCTGGATTTTTTAACATTGATTGCAATGTGTTTTGATTTTTATCTTTTGTCTGTCACTATTGTAGTGATGCCCTAACAAAACCAGCTGTCCTGGCTTGTGTTAACCGCATTCACTATATTATGTTAGGCACATGGGGATATTATGGTTTTGAGGGTCAAGGCTTGCTGGTGTGCAGACCATTAGAGGTGCCTCCGCCGCAGGCGAGTACAGGGAAAATTTAGGGGGTTATTTTTTCTGCGGTAGTTAGAATTAGTGTGACCTCCTGTTGGTTATGAGACACTCTAAAGGGTGTCAATATCAGCCTTTCAGACTGCCTTTCTGAATATATTTGTAAATCTGTTAGTATTGTGCATAATTAAATATATATTGTGTTTACAGGAAAGAAACACTGACTGAATAATGAATTATTGAGTGTTGCTTTTTGCATTGCAAACTGCTGAGTCCAGGGGCGGCTCCTCAATTAGGTCGGAGGAGCGTCGCCCACTGCTTTCTCACAGTGCGAGAAGCAGAAACATAAAATGGTATTTTAAATACCATTTTATGTTTCTGCTTCTCGCACTGTGAGAAAGCAGAAGGCAGGGTATGCCTGGATGGGGGCGGGCGGGAGGGTATGCCTGGTTGGGGGCGGGCGGGCGGGTCAGGGACGAGTGGCTTGCCCAATTGTTGTGGGCCCTGACTGTTTGATCGGCCCTCTGGGGCCGACCAAACCAGTCATGCGCACTCTACATTTTCTCTATGTAGGCTGCATGCAGCCTACATAGAAAAAATGGCCTCCCTACAGGCGCCCGGCTGGGCACTGTCAGCACCAATCACAACTCTGCCATTGCAGCGTTGTGATTGGCTTACAGTAGGGGAGGGAGCATGCCTGTTCCTGTTCAGGAGCAGGAAAACCCCAAACGCGGGACCCGGCCCAGGAGCGGAGGCGGCGCGGGACCCGGTCAGGTAAGTTTAAAAAAAAAAAATCTTTTAACCCCCGTGCGTTCCCCCGCACAACCACCAAACCCTCGAGTATTGCGAGCCGCGACTGGCTGAGTCTCTAGACCACAGCACCTCCCATGAGTAAGCCATGGACTGCTCTGCTTCACTACCCTGAGAGTCAAAGGCTAAAAAGGGTACTTGGTTCCCAATGAGGGGCTCCACAGTTCGAGGACACCAGAGGTGAACGATCCCAGTTGTTAAAATGTGGGTCCAGTAAAACTTTGTGCCCTAAAAAGCTCCAATCTGGCTTCCGGAAAGACATCCCCTAAGATTCTTTACTGTGGGTAAGAAGTACACCTGAATGATATTTAAATCATGTTGGCATAATTTGCAGATTTTTGGGAAATTTCATGTTATGCTTATTGCACAAATTTACTGAAATTACGCCATTGCGCATCTTTTCGTAGTAACATGCCATGCAGGGTAAACATTTACCACAAAATGCACCATTTGCATAAAAAATATACCAAGAACGTAAGCAAAGAGAACACAAGCTGCTGTTGTTCATGGTGCTTCTTGTAAATGCATCGTTGTGCCAAAAATTGACAAGAGGACACATTTAGAAGGAAAATATAATGCAAAATGCGGGATGTGCATTTCACATAATCATGTGTAATTTCGCCAAAATTTAGCATAACTATGCAAAAAATATTGCGCATAAAAAAAGTTAAATGATAAGTGTTAACAGTTAATTTCAAAATACAGTCTAAAATGTTACATTACATAAAGAAGATGTTTGATGATGAGTACTAGCAATTTGTGGTGCATCAACAGGACTGCTCTGTATTGTGGGATATAAATATATTTTTTTAAAACCACGCAGAGGATGGAAGTTTTGCAACGTTGGTAGTGATTACATCGTCTGTGCTAATTCTTAAAATTCTCAGTGTTGTTTTGCATTATCTGATCCCTGAAAGGCGACAAACTAGCTTAATCCATCTCTTCCGGAGGTCTTCATAAGCTTTGCAAAAGAAAAGCAAGTGATGTCAAGTTTCAATCTCAGATCTGCAAGATAGGCAAATGGTACTAGAGCAGTATTTCTCTCCCCATCAAATACAAAAATGATTAATCATCAGAATCTCGTATCTAAGGGCCTTTTTACGATGGTGGTTGGTCAGACCGCCAATCGCCATCGTATCGGGAAGGAGACTGCCCAAAAAGGATGAGACTGCCAGCACGGCAGTCAGAAAGTGCTTCTTACCACTGCAGCATGTGCTGGGGCCCAGAAAAAGGGCCGCAACACAAGCAGCAGTGGTAAAAAGCACTTTGTGCACATCCATGTACCGTGTGCCAGGCATCATGTGGTGCCTGGCACATGGTGCATAAATGTGTGGGGGGGCACTACATGTGCCCCCAGGCCACTTAGCAGTAGCCAACTGGGGCTAGGGGACTTTCTTGGGGTCCCCAAAGTCGGTTTTTGTCTGCCTAATCATGGTGTTTGGACCACCATGAAAAGGCAGTCAGAAAGGGATATCCTAATCTCTACGGCAGTGCCTGCGCAGGCACCACTTCAATTGTATGGATAGGATTCCGACCACTGCCCCGACGAGATCTTAGATCCTGTCAGAGGCGGCGGTCTTTCCCCCCGACCTCCGTGCTCCGACTGCCGGTTTTGTAATCCGGCGGTCGACCCAATTGCTTGGATGTCGGCTGGACCGCCACTGATGGCCTTTCAGTGGCGGTCCGCCCGCCATCGTAAAAAGGTCCTAAATTTGCTACATAACTGCTTCACTAGGGTGCACGTAATTTTGTTGAGAAACGGTTCAAATAATGCAGTAGATTCATGGTCTAAGATTCTATTTGTCAGACGTCCTATTGTATTTTCGCAGCTCCTCTTCCCATAAGAAAACCTTTTGTTTTTCTTTGATGATAGACTTGGGCACCAGAAGGGCATCAACAGCAGAGTCCCAAAGAGCTGGTAGGTCTAAATTATAGAACGTTTTTAACATACTCTAACCAAGGAATTCTCGTATAGCCCTTTATGTGCAATATTTTCTTTAGGGATGACCTATATGGGTCTAGTTCCTCTGTGGACCACAGTCTTCGCCAATACAATAGAGGTCATTACTTGACTGTAATAGAGATCGGGTACACACTTAAATTAATTAATTGAGGTAGATGAGGAGCGCTCTGTGGAAAATTTAATAAGGACCGCATGAATTTATTTTCAACCACAGCTAACCGTATATTCTTTATGTGTTCTCCTCACTCAGATCCCCTTAGCCTTTACATTATATATTTCTAGGACTAGGGAAAGAATTCTTGCTTTTGCATTCTTATATAATTTGGAGATAGCCATAGATTCCTGCTGTAACTTTAGTGCTCTCTTGTTAACCTGCTACAACCAGGAAATATTACTAGTCAGCCTGACTTCTAAATAATCAAAATCTGACACTTCTTGAGTATTTCATGACGAGCTTCAATACATACTTTTTTTAGATTTTTACGGGTTGAAGGATATATATATATATTTTTTGGGGTGTTTAACTCTAGCCCCCATTCGGAACAAAAAATTTAAAAATGGTCAATCAGAGCCTGCAGCCCAGCTGGGGTTTTGGAGATAAGGAGTGTGTCATTTGCAAACAATAGCGCTAGTACACTTAGGGCTCCTATTTTGGAGCATCATTGCCAGGAAATTCTAAATATTTCACAACATCATTTATATCTAAAGAGAAAAGAGTTGGGGCTGAAACACAGCCCTGCCGTACAATCTTCTCTATTCTAATGTGGCTAGTCAGCTCAACCTTGCTGCCATATCTTACTCGGGCATAATCAATTTAATTTAATCTTATTAAAATAGATAAAATTTGACCAACTCCCATGGCACTGAGAACTCCCCAGAGCTTGTGGCGAGGAATTAAATCAAAAGCTGCCACAAATGCCATATACAAGTGACCCTTCTCTAGTGTCACAGTTTTCTAGTGAATTACGCATAGTCAAAATATCTGGTCAATTATGCTGATTTTCGGATGAAAGCCTGCTTGGAAATCTGATAGGATCTTGTTGTCATTGGCCTACTTGGTGAGTTTTCCCAGTATTTCGTGACAAAAAAGCTTCTGTAGCCCGTCAATCAAACTAATAGGCCTATAATTATGGGGATCTTCACAACTGCCCTTCTTGTGAATGGGGACAATCTCTGCAACATGCCAGGATTTTGGTAGCTCACCACCCACCAAGAAACAACTCATGAGCAAGTTGAGGTATGGGCCCCATATAAGAGGTTCCGAAGCATACTGATCTCCCAGACTTTTAGGCCCTGGGGCCATTCTAGGAACTATCGAAGCAAGGTTATCAAGGGACTCCCTGAGTGTAATAACTAGAGAACTTGATGTTTCATTAGTGTTAGGTAGATTTATATCTAATGTCACAGTAGGCACCTTGTTGGCTTCCAAAAATAAACCCTCAAAGTGCTCAACCCAGACTTGGGGCTAGATGTGGTAGTCAAATTTAGTTATTGAGTGGTGACTACAGTGAGTTACTATGTTCCAAAATATTTTATTATCCCCTTTTCTGACCGCAATCGTCAGATCATGCCATACTTTGGTCTCCCAATTACATCTGGCTTTGCACAACACGTACTTATAATTTTCTCCTAGCAGATTTTATTTGCTCACAATCTTTAGCTTGAATAAATTTAATTGAGGAAACCTTGGCTAGACTACATTGCTTGTTGTGTCTTGTAGTTCCTATAGTACCCATGCAGGACCTGCGCGTTTGGATAACATAAACTGCGGGTTTGGTGGCAGACTGACTCTGTGCACCCCCACCGCGTATGTTAGCCTGTTTTGCATTAGCTAGCTCACAGTGCCACTAGAATCTCCTCTTCTCGGGGAGAGATTAGTTTCTGGCAACCTTAGATCATGACAACCCTGATCCCTCAGAATCGTGGAAACAATGTACTACTTTTCGCTGGTCTAAACG